>JAFEVB010000009.1:5000-525104 GCA_032629725.1 Gremmenia infestans
CGCACTGAAATGCCAGCTATATATAGCCTATTTCGGATAGCAGCACTAGCCTCTTCAGGCGTAGCAAATGCGATTGCAACAGATCCCGCTGCTTGTTTTGACCGCTTTTCAGCCGAGGAAATCCACGGAAAAGTTGCTTAGACTTATATAGAACGTAAATGGAATAAATAAATAACTACCTTTCCTTTATCTATATAACTACTTTTAGGGCTCTAGAAGGATTTTTACTATAGTATTTATTATTTTATAGACCTAGTCCGTATTAGGCTTAGTGCCTTAGATTATAACTAGAAGCATATTAATCTATCTTTTATACTTACTACTTAACCGCGCTAGCACTAGGCTAGCGCTGTTCTATATAGTCTTAGACTTATATAAAATATAAATAGAATAATAATAATAATAAAGTTCTATCTTTTTTTATATTAGTATATTTAGCTATCTTATAGTATTAGATAAGATAAAGTTTCTTTATATACTAGAGTTAAGTATAACTCTTAGCTTTTTTTCTTTAATACTAGTATTTAATACTATATAGCTATAGCTTTTTATAGCTACTACTTATCTTTTTAAGTATTTTTTTTCTAAGATCTATTATTTAGTAAACTAGTTTTTCTATAGTTAGTATATTATTTTCTACTTAATTAGCTTATATAATATACTAATTTTAAAGGTTTCTATAAGTAAGTTTTTTATAACTATTATATAAATCTTACTAAGCTACTAGAAAATAGTAGAAAAGTTATCTTTTTTTATATTTATAGTTCTAATCTTTAAATTATAATTTTCTAAACTTCTTCTAGCTTAAGAATATTAGCTAAGCTTAGTAGTTATTTCTTTAAAATATCTTTAACTATTCTAGCTTTTTTTAATATCTTAAAAATAATCTATATTATATCTTTATAGATTACTTTATAGTAAGTTTCTAGTTTAGATTATTAGAGCTTTATCTAGTAGATTATATAAAAAGCTAGCTTAGATCTATATATTAGTTTTTATTAATTTTCTATAACTAGCTTATTATTTACTACTATTTACTTTTTACTAATATTAGATAGCTAGTTTATTATTTCTTTAAGTAGTAGTAAGTTATTTCTAGTTATTTTTACTTTTTAAGCTTTATATATAAATAGCTATATATTATATATCTACTCTTTAAAGTCTAGCTATAGAGCTACCTCTAGTATTTATACTATAGTACTTAGATTTTTTTTTCTAGAATTCTCTTTTTTTCTTCTATTTATATAAAAATACTAGATACTTAAATAGTTTATATTTAAAATAAAGTTTTTTCTAATATTACTTATTCTATTTTTTCTTAGATAGTAAATTTAGTTTTTAGTAAGTAGTATCTAGTTCTATTATATTTTCTTGATTTCTTTTTTTACTTAACTTTATTTATTTTCTAAAGTTATATATCTTTTTCTTTTTTAGTAATCTTTTATAAAAGTAGTTATTAATTTTTATAGCTTTTTTAATTATTTTTATAAAAGTAGTTAGATAATCTATTTTTATAAGTTTATTCTTAATAAAGTTCTTAAGTTTAGTATAATATTAGCTAGCTAAAGTATAATTACTTTATTCTACTATATTAAAATACTATTAGAACTTAGCTATATACTTTAAGATAAACTTATACTATTTTAGTTATTAGAGTTCTTATTTAGCTATATTCTACTATTTAAGATTACTAAAGACTTATTAGATTACTTTTTTTTAAATAAGTTATAGCTAGTAAATCTTATCTAGATTACTACTTTTACTCTAGTTATAACTTTTTCTATATCTATTTTATTTATTATAAAGTTATTAATATATATCTTAATCTAGTTAAAAGTTATATCTTAGAGATAGCTAATTATATAAATAACCTTTATAGTTTTAATATTAAATAAGTATTAGTTAAATAGAATATAAATATCTATAAAAGTATAAAGTAATAAGTATATATTAGAAAATACTATTTAAGTTAAGTATAAAGCTTTTATCTAATAGATAATAATCTAATCTTATATAAAACCTTTATATCTTTAGATTCTATCTAGAGCCTTAGATTCTAAGCTTCTAAAGTTATAGATTTATAAGCTTCTATAAGCTCTATTATATAACTAATATACTAGTAGTAGTATATATAAATATATACTATTTAATAAAGTAATAGCTCTTACTTATATAAGAAAACTCTCTTAGATTTAAAGAACTAAGTATACTTCTATAACTAGGTGAACTTCTAGAAGCTTTGCTTCTAGAAGCTTATATAAATCTAGGCTCATATTTATAATATAGAGGTAAATTAGATAGAAAAGTCGAAGATAAATAAAAGTAGTTAGTCGAATAATAACTTATACTATTAATAGTAGCAGAAAAGTTAATAGTCGATTTTATATTCTTTATAAATAGTTATATATAACCAGGAAGTAGTAGTAAGTCTATAATATAGTAATATGTATATATATTTAATACTAATAGAACCGTACGCCTATGTGAGGCTAAAGAAGCCAAACTCCTCCTGCATCCAGTTCCCCCATTCTCCAGCTTCGGGCCCGCCTAGCAAGTTATCATCGGCTGTGCCGAGAATCTAGTAGAAATGTATCTAGTTAGTAGAGAAATAAAAACATAAGAAAACAAATATAAAAAGGTAAGCTCACCCCAAGGTTATCTGTCGGTAGATCGAATTCATGATCTTGGCTTCTTCGGGGCGTTGGCCAGTTTTCTATGTCACCATAGCCGGGTTGCAGTTGTCTCGTATTGCTCGTGTCGCCGCTCTTATCTGTTTGACACATGCATATCCTATCAAATAGAGCCACAATGCGATCTGTGTTCTTCTTTTGCCATGTTGCCAAAGCCGCCGGTTCTTGGTTCGCGTCGATGAAACAGCTTGCAGCAAATAAAAGCCAAAAGCCTTGGAATTCATTGCCTACGCTTAGAACTCTTTCTTCAATGAGGTCAAATACCTTTTCCATCTGTTGGATTTGAAAGGCCCCTCTAATGCCTGGCATGACTGGGTCTATTGCAGGAGTAAGCATGTGGTTTTTGACATTGCAACGCCGCGGTAAAGAAGAAATGTGACTTGCCATTACACACACTTCGAGCCTGTAGCAAGCATATGCACAGGCTCGCGCGCACGAGATTCGGTTTGAAAATGCCCATCTGACTGAATCCGTGTTGCGGCATTCTCTCGTAGGTGCTCAGTATATTCGTCGCTGAGTCGACGCAGATGAATCTCGAATGATTTTTGTTCGGATCGCTCTCACTCCCAACAGCAAAGGGGAGGTGTAGAATAATTAGTAGCTGATGAAGCTGGAGCTCAATTGCCTTTTTCAGCAAAAAGGTCCTGTTGATTTCATCGGCCGATGATTCGCTAGAGCTCCATGAAGGTATATCTTCAAACTTGCTGGCGACAAGTTGGTGATAGGAAAGTAGTTCGGTATAGCCAAGAGCACGGTGCTTGTCTGGGTGGTTTACTAGGTTGCTAATGGCGTTGCGTAGAGGTTTGAGATGATGGGTATACCTTTGGAATGAGCAATCGGTGAGGGTATCATCTGGCTGCGCTGCTGGAGGCTCGGTCGCATCCTCCTGAAAGTCTTCGTCATTCAGATTGCTAGAAGGTTCGCAGTCGGCGAAAAGGGCTCCTGAAAATGAGGGCACGCCCCAGTCAATGCTGCATGATAGTTCTAGCTCGGTCATTGTGGCCCATAGTCGACGCCGCATTTCCCGCTCATAGACGGTAATACGAGCTCCCAAAACGGACGGAGAGCGATGGAGGCCTGCGGACACGGCGGTAGCTATAAGTGTTTGCGACAGGACAAAGTGGCGCTTGACCTTGATACCGTTTAGTCGTTTAGAAAGCAGCAGGAGACAGGGCAACTGGAACCAAATGATAGTGGTGCGTTTATGGCTCTGCATGGCGTGAAAACTCTCGGCAGCCTGGACCCAGAGACCCGCTTGGACTGCAGAGGTGGATTTGTCGCCTTCGAAAGATATCGGTTCATCGGGATAGAGACAGCGAGCACATGACATGGCTGCGAGGAGGAGGGCAGTGAAAGCTGAAGTATTTGCGAGCTCTCCTGACCAGAGCTTGTCAAACTGTCGCCAGAAGGATGGCCCATGGAGAATTCGGTAGACGCCCTCAAAGTGCTTGAAGTAGAGCTGCATAAGATGGCGACAGCGGGCCTCTGGAGGAGTGAGGCTCTTAAGGGTATCGTCAATAGCCTCTGGAGAAGATTGAGAGTGTAAGAGGTGAGATTTGTTAGGCAGTGACTGGATACTCGCTTTATGTGTGGCTAGCACGCGATGCTCACGAAAAAGGTTCTTTAAAAAGCCATACACTGTCGGGAACTATAGACATATGTAATCAGAAGGAGGCTTTGGTATTCACTATGGTGTGAGAATAGACTCACGTAGGAGAGAATGCTGGAAGGATTACTTGGGCCACGGTATTGAGTCTTAAAGCCTTTGCCTCTCACCATCACCAATGGAGGATCAGGTAGCGGTTCTTTTGGAACATGAGAATGAGCATGAACGCGAGGTTGAACATAAGGATTAGTAGCTGGATCGTGGTCTATAGAAATCCGTGTGTTGGTATTAGACGATGCTGGGGTCAAGGGGAGGACTTCGTGAGGGCTGGTGGCATGTGCGTGAGCATGAGCCAACCTGGCCTCGAGATTTGCGATTTGCTTCTCCAGCTGTTCGGGTCTTTGTGCATGTACTTGTGCTTCTCGCCGGACCAGGGGTCCTGGTAAAGGTTCTGGCCCTGAAAGTCTTGCGTCTGAATATGGGGCATTCTGTGCGGGGAGAGGGAGGTGGGTATGGACGTGGGAGCGGGAGTGGGAATGGAATTGGGATTGGAATTGGTGACTTGCACGTTTAGGGGAGGCCTGGGTGTCTGGTTCATGCTCTGGCTCATCACCAGAAAGTCCCTGTAGACGCTCATCATATTTGCACAGTTCTGGGTGGCCAACCTCAGTGCACCTCGAGCAGATTGGCAGCTGGCGGTCACACTTGAGCTTCCGCCGCCTGCATTCAAGGCAGGACAGAACAAGCCGCTTCCGTTTGGTACCTGTCATGTGGGAATGAGACTGGGGGTGATGATGGTCTGAGGACTGCGTTTGACTTTCCATTCCCGCTACAGAGTGGAGTGGCGTGGCACCAGGTGGGGTCGACTTGGACGAAAGAGCGGGCGTGAGCGGGAGTGAGCGGAGGCGATTGGCGTGGCGGAACGGGACGGAACTGGCCGTGGGAGGAGCGGTCCGAGTAGTTGCAATTTACTAGCCCTGTCTTGGAGAAGGAGCAGAAGACTTGTGCAGGTGGATGTGGTGATGGATCAACGGAAGAGAAAATTATAGTAGTACCATACAGTATAGTACAGTAGTAAGTACCTAGGTACATTACAGGAGATCGTTAGGGTACCTCCGTAAGCTGGAGTTGGAGCGGAGACGCTTATTGGGTTTAAAGTCTCTCGGCCGAAACACTTGTCCGAGCATTACGTCATGCATCACGTAAGCGAAGCTGTCGAGCAGAAGGAGACTCATCTCCTAGGATATCCACGAATGATCTTCATTCCGACTTCAATCCAGAAACATTCTATTTTCGCCTCGTTGTGACCGAAGGACATGCAGAGATATTGCAAACGCCTCCTCACCCATCACAATTTAATTCCTTCCATTTGAATCTGAAGGACAACACGCTAGACTTCTCGAGATAATACGGTAACGAGCAAGCTGATAGGACCTTGATAAAATCTCGTTCTGGGGATTATCAGGCTGTGGAGAAGATTGCTAAGGTCTTGAATGATGGAGGCCGACCGTAGGCCTGGGAGAAACTTCGTCGTGTGGCAGAGGACTTGTCCAACTGTCTTAATCTGCCATTACAGTTACTGCTAGTGCGTTTTGCTGGCGTCTGAGGACAGGACTATGGCGAGGAAGCGGCATGCCTCTCAAGTACTATTAGGCAGGGATTTGATTGGAGGTGAAGACTTGAATTTGTTAAGAGCTAGGAAGGCACTAATAAGGGTATACATAGTAATAACTAAGACTATACAAGTAGGTTTCTGTCACGGGATTGGTCACATGACCCATCACGTGACGTCGGCACATCGGCGTGGCACCAGCCTCTCGCTTAACCAGCCACCCGATTACCAGCCACTGCACTAACTAGCTAAGCGCACATATATTTCCTTCCTACTACTGTATTTTAAACTCTCTTTCTTTCCTCTTTAGCTTAGAATTACATTTGATTCGATCTTATACTAGGCTATGCCCTTAAGGATTTGTGATTGTGATATTATTCTAAGCTCTCTAAATAACTAATCCTAGTAAGGTGTAACGATCGCCTAGCTTATATAGTACTAAGGTAAGTTTTATGACTTAAGTAGGTCCCTAGACCTAGGTTGTTATTAGGTTAATATTAGTATCTATTAATAGATCACTAGTTGCTATACTTAGGAGTATAGCTTATTATAAAGTATAAAGTAATAAGCGTATATTAGGAAATACTATTTAAGTTAAGTATAAAGCTTCTATCTAATAGGTAACAACTGTAACGATCGCCTAGCCCACGTAGTGCTAGGGTAAGTCTTATGACTTAAGTAGGTCCCTGGACCTAGGTTGTCGCTGGGTTAATGTCGGTATCTGTCGATGGATCACTAGTTGCTATACTTGGGAGTATAGTATAACGATCGCCTAGCCTACGTAGTGCTAGGGTAAGTCTTGTGACTTAAGTAGGTCCCTGGACCTAGGTTATCGCTAGGTTAATATCGGTATCTATTAATAGATCACTAGTTACTATACTTAAAAGTATAGCTTATTATAAAGTATAAAGTAATAAGCGTATATTAGGAAATACTATTTAAGTTAAGCATAAAGCTTCTATCTAATAGGTAACAACTATAACAATCGCCTAGCCCACGTAGTACTAGGGTAAGTCTTATGACTTAAGTAGGTCCCTAGACCTAGGTTGTCGCTGGGTTGATGTTGGTATCTGTCGATGGATCACTAGTTGCTATACTTAGGAGTATAGTATAACGATCGCCTAGCCTACGTAGTGCTAGGGTAAGTCTTGTGACTTAAGTAGGTCCCTGGACCTAGGTTATCGCTAGGTTAATATCGGTATCTATTAATAGATTACTAGTTACTATACTTAAAAGTATAGCTTATTATAAAGTATAAAGTAATAAGCGTATATTAGGAAATACTATTTAAGTTAAGCATAAAGCTCCTATCTAATAGGTAATAACCTAGCCTTATATAGAACCTTTATGCCTTTAGATCCCGATGGATCCTAACGGGCCGTAAGGATCCCTATAGTCCCCCTCGGTCCGTCATATGACTTAATATACTAGAAAAGCGTCTTTTTGCTTATATAAGAAAAATCTATTCCTACTAAGGGTTCTCCTACGTCTAGAGTTAGATATTAAGCCTAAGGTCCCTTAGTTACATATTATATTCATAATACTATTCCCCTCTTAGTTAGCATAGTCTCTACGCTTAAGTATAATATAGGAAAACATCTTCCTTATAGTATAGCCTTCCTTCTTTCTTATTATGCCACCTATTCGTAATATTAAAGATAAAGAGCGCTTTATCTTTTACGACCGAATTATCTCTTCTAGTTATCCTATTAATATAAAGTGCACTTATTATAAATCCTAAGGCTTAGAGTATATTATATCTAAATCCTCTAGTTTAGGCAAATGTAGTACTTATATAAAGTTAAAAACGAAGTGTAATATCTATAGGCCGTCGCTTACGGACTGGTCTATTATAACGATCGCCTAGCCTACGTAGTGCTAGGGTAAGTCTTATAACTTAAGTAGGTCCCTAGACCTAGATTATCGTTAGGTTAATATTAGTATCTATCGATAGATCACTGGTTGCTATACTTAGGAGTATAGCTTATTATAAAGTATAAAGTAATAAGCTATATTAGAAAATACTATTTAAGTTAAGCATAAAGCTCCTATCTAATAGGTAATAACCTAGCCTTATATAGAACCTTTATGCCTTTAGATCCCGATGGATCCTAACGGGCCGTGAGGATCCCTACGGTCCTCCTTAGTCCGTCATATGACTAATATACTAGAAAAACGTCTCTTGCTTATATAAGGAAAACCTGTTTCTACTAAGGGTTCTTCTACGTCTAGAGTTAGACATTAAGCCTAAGGTCCCTTAGTTATATATTACGTTCATAACACTATTCCCCTCTCGGTTAGCATAGTCCCTACGCTTAAGTATAATATAGGAAAACATCTTTCTTATAGTATAGCCTTCTTTCTTTCTTATTATGCTACCTATTCGTAACGTTAAAAATAAAGAGCGCTTTATCTTTTATAACCAAATTATCTCTTCTAGTTATCCTATTAATATAAAGTGCACTTATTATAAATCCTAAGGCTTAGAGTGTATTATGTCTAAATCCTCTAGTTTAGGCAAATATAGTGCTTATATAAAGTCAAAAACGAAGTGCAATATCTATAGGCCATTGCTCGCAGACTAGTCTACGCTAGAGCGTAAAGAACTTCATCTAGAGCAGGAGAGGCAGAAGACGCTCTTAAAACTATTACGTCTTAATTAGCAATAGTCCAAGTTTAAACGCTATGCCTAGGATATATTACGCTAGGGCCTTAAAACCCTTAATAAGCTTAACGCTCTAAAGAAGAAAGAGAAGGTCAAAAAAGAGGAAAGTGGGCGGTGTAAGCAGGAGGCCCTACCTGCCTCTATTCCTAACTTTCTTACTAGTAGTCCTTTATTAGGTCCTAACCCCTTTAGTAACCCTGCCTTTATCGCGTCGCTAGCCGCATATAATCCTTTAGACCTATTCTAGTTAGGTTAGGGTGCTAACCTTAATAGTCCGCAAATATCTTAAGGTCCCTAAGTGCTATCCCTAGCTCCTAGGTGTTTTCTAAGTGTAGGTAGTTTATCTATTTAACTAGGTACTTAGTATAGCCTCTAACCCGTTTATAGTCTAGTATTGCTTCGACCTTATACTTAGTATTAGGGTTAACTAGTTAGATTTCCGTGACAGGCGCGGGTAGCGCCCCTAGTAGTACTAGTTTAAGGAGAGATATATGGAATACTAGATATATATTTATTATTCTAGGTAGTGCTAGTTTATAGTTAACTAGTCCTACAACTCGCTTTGATTTTAAATAGCCCTAGCTTCTTATAATCCAGTTTTATGCTTAGTTGTTTTATCTTAATATTTCTTCGTATTAGATAGATCTTATCCCCCTCTTTAAGCGTAGGTTCTATACTACGTTTTCCGTCGTAGTATAACGCTGCTCTCTTTATAAAGAATGCTAGGTTACTAGCTAGTTCCTTCTAAAGTGCTTTAAGGTCTTCTACCTATATAGTCGCGGATTGGTTATCTACTTCTAAGGTTATTATAGAGCGGTAGGCCTTAGGGTTATAACTATAATTCGTATACTAGTAAGATCTTTATATTTTCCGCAGCTAATATATTATATACGAAACTAGGCAAGTGTAGAAGTCCTACCTAGTTATTCTGCTTATAGTTTATATAATACCGGATATATATTTCTATTATCTAATTTATCCGTTTAGTTTATCTATTGGTTTATAGGTGAAAAACTTATTAATAGCTTCCTTTTAATACCTAGCAGAGCTATAAATGCCATCTAGAATTTTAAAGTAAAGAGCTGATCTCTATCTAATATAATTTCTTCTAGCGCGCTATAGTTTACTACTACTACTTAGAGAAATGCCTAGGCTAAGTCTTTAGCTATGCTTAATTCCTTATAGGGTATTATATAGGTGTATTTTATTAACCTATCTATAATAACTAGGATAGAATCATATTCCACTTCTATTATTAGATTCTTAGATAGTAGTAGTTTAACTATAAAGTCCTATATAATAGATGTCTAGGGAGTCTTTAGTATATTAGGTGATTGCATTATACTATATAGGGCGTATTATAATGCCTTATTCTATATATAAGTATTATACTTGCTAATAACCTCCTTAACTATTATTTGCATACCTAGGAAATAGTATCTCCGCGAGAGCCTTTCCTAGGTTCTAGTGTTTCCCTAATATCTATAAGCTAGTAGCTTATATTATTCCTTAATAAATTCTTTTCGGATGCTTTAGGGATATATATCTTATTTTTATATAGTAGGAGCCCCTCTATATTCTTCTAGAAGTATTATAAGATGCCTTCCGCTACTATATCCCCTTTATATCGCTAATCTGATTTTATCTATAAATAGGTCGCTATTAATACAGGTCGCTAGCTGCGATTTATTATTTATTTAGGATAAGGTTATCGCCGTTTTCCTAGAAGATTGCACGCCCTTTATTTCCTCTTTTACTTATATTCTAGCTTCCAACTTAGTGCATTAGCGTATGCGTTCTCTATCCTCTTTATATATTTAATTTATAAGTTGTAGGTAGCAAGTATCTCTGCCTACCTTATCTGCCGCCTATTTAAGTCTTTAGTTATAGTAAAGCCGATAAGATTCTTATAATTAGTAAGAATTATTACTAGGAAGTTAGCCCCTCTAAAGGTAAACCCTCTATTCCTATAATGCTTTAACTATTACTAGAGTTCCTTATTATATATATTATAGTTAAGTTCTACGGATATTATTTTTCTAGAGTAGTACGCTACTAGATGCTAGCTGCTATCCTTATATTTCTATATAAGTACTTCCCCTTATTGCTCTATCTAACGCGTCCGTTTCTGCTATAGACTTAAGTTCTAGCTAGAAGTTCTAGCGATAGGTTCCTCTATAAAGGCCTGCTTTAGCTCTTAGAATGCCTTTTCCGCTTTCTGTCTATTTAAACTCCTTCTCCTTTTTTATTAGGTCTATAAGTAGTAGAGCCTTTTTTAAATATAACTTAATAAACTTCTAGTAGAAGTTTGTAAATCCTAGGAAAGATTACACCTATTTAACTATAGTTAGCGTTTCCTAGGTAATAATCGCTTAGACCTTTTTAGGGTCTAGGCCGATTTTCCCTAGTATAATTATATAGCCTAGAAAGGTGATTTCTTTTATATAGAAGTTGTACTTAGATAGCTTTAGGCGGAATCCCTTTGCTGTAAGTGCTTCTAAGACCTATATTATATATCCTATATGCTATTCCTTATTATCTAAATATACTAGTATATTATTAAGGTAATATATATAGAACCTGTCTAAGAAAGCCTTAACGCGTTATAGTTAACTTCTTAATAGGTTACTAGGGCGTTAGTTAGCCTAAATAGTATAACCTAGTACTTATAGTAACCAAATCTGGTTTAAAATGCCGTTTTCTATTCCTTGCCCTTTATAATACGGATTAGGTAATATGCGTCCCTTATATCTAGTTATATAAAGATTACCGCCTTTCTTAGACGGTCTTGCATATTATCTGCCTATAGTAGTAGGTATTAATTTTTTATAGTTATCTTATTTAACTTTTAGTAGTTAATACAAAATCGATCCAGTCTGTCTTTTTCTTTCAAATAGTATTAGCGCTCCTAATAGGGAGTGCAACTCCCTTATCTATCCCTTAGATAACGCCTTATTAATATACTCCCTCTATAGTCTTATCTCTTCTTTACTATACTAGCGAAGTAGTTCCTAAGAAGGTTTATATCCTTCCTTAAGTAGTATCTTATAGTCCTATAGTTAATATTTAGGTAAGGCCTTCTTACCTTTATAGGTTATTAAATATCTATTTAAACTTCTTATACTATACTAGTATCTCTTTTTCGACCTTTATATTATCTAGTAGAGGGCCTTAGGTTATATGCCCTAGCGCGTTATAGGAGGTAGCGCTAACCTCTCTATAGCTATATAGTTATTTTAATATATAGCTGTATTAGGTAAACTTTACCTTATAAGTTTCCTAGTTAATTTCTAGATTATATTATCTAATCTAAGAAATACTAAAAATGGCCTAATTATCTCTAATACGGATTATATCTAGGCTGATTTCCTTCTAGTAACCTCTAATAGTTATCTATATAGGTATAGTCTTATACTTAACTATCTCTCTATTTATTTTAATCGCTATCCTATTAATAATAGTAAGTAGGTAGGGTTCCACCTTCTCCTATATTAGTATATTAAGCCTCTTTATAGCTTCTAGCAAGATAAAGTTCCTCTATGTACTAGAGTTAAGTATAACCTATAGCTCCTTTCCTCTAGTGCTAGCATTTAGTATTATATAGTTTCAGCCCTCTATAGCTGCCACTTACTTTCCCTAGTCATCTTTCTTCTAGGACCTTATATCCTATAAATTGGTTTTCCTATAGTTAGTAACTGCTTTTCTATCTTATTAGTTAGTATAGAGTATTTAGCGCGAATATGCTTTATGCTTTATTACTAATATATTACTAGGCAAAATTATTAGGTTTATAGGAAATAGAGGAAAAGTTATTTTCCTCTAAATACATTTGCCTAACCTTTCGCTAGTGATTTCCTAGATATCTCCTAGCTTTATAATTAAGCTTAGCCTTAGCATTTCTTCTCCTAGGATACTCTTAATAATCCTAGGTTATTAAGGTGCTCTAAAGACAACTTATTATATATCTTAGTATATAACTATATAGTAGATGCCTTCTTCTAGTTTCTCTATTCCTAGCTAGAAGTCCCCTTTAAAGGCTAGTTTATCCTCTCTTTAGGTTCTTACCAGTTTCCTATAGAAAGCTTATTACTAGCTATAATCTATTCTTTATCTATATTAGGTAGCTAGTCCGTAGGATCCTAAGATAGCTTGCTTTCTCTTCTATATTTATTTCCTAGCTTTTATATTTAGGTGGTTGCGTGCCGTACTTCTATCTCTTAGGGTTTAGTTATAATACTGCACCTAAGGTTTATATAGCTACGCTTATATTTTATTTCTTTTAGGGTCCTTTCCCCTTCTTCTATCTATAAGAGGATACTAGGTATCTAGGCAATCCATACTTAAAATAGAGTCCCTTTCTAATATCGCTTATCCTATTTCTCTCTAAAGAGTAGGTTTAGTTTCTAGTAAGCGGCGTTAATTTCTATTAGGTCCCCCTAGTCCTTTCTTTCTATTAATCCTATCTTCCCTAATTATTTACTAAAGTTATAGGTCCCTTTTCCGTTTAAGGGACCTCTTAAAGAATCGGTTATTAATCTTAACCGCTTCCTTAATTATTTCGGCGAGACTATTTAGTTAGTCTATTCTAGTTAGCTTATCCTTAATAAAGTCCTTTAGTTCTATATAGTACTAGCTAGTTAGGGCGCGGTCGCTCTATTCTGCTATGTCCAAATACTGCTAGAACCTAGCCGTATACTTAGAGGCTAACTTATTCTGCTTTAGTTATTATAGCTCCTATTTCAGCTATACTTTACTATTTAAGGTCGCTAAAGACTTATTAGATATTTTTCTTAAATGCCTTATAGCTTATAAATATAGCCTAAGTTAAGGTTCTTGCTCTAGTTATAACTCGCCCCTAACTAGTTTTATTTGCTATAAAGTTATTAATATAGGTCTTAACTTAGTTAAAAGCTACGCCCTAAAGGTAACTAATTATATAGATAACCTTTGCTGTCTTAGTTTCGAATAAGTATTAGTTAAATAGGATATAGATATCTATTAAAGTTAGGAAGTTATCTAACTTGCCCCTATCCCTATAGAACATATTAGGTGTCTTAATAATCATAGTTTGTTCCTATACCGCAAGAGTCTAGGCTAGTGCCGGCGTAGAAGCTAGAGTTAGTATTAGGGTTAGGGTATTCTTCCCTTTAGTAGATCCGGTAGATAATATTATTCCATCGATAGAAAGATAGGTGCTTAAAGTATAACAATCGCCTAGCCTATATAGTGCTAAGGTAAGTCTTATAACTTAAGTAGGTCCCTAGACCTAGGTTATTACTAGGTTAATATTAGTATCTATTAATAGATCACTGGTTGCTATACTTAGAAGTATAGCTTATTATAAAGTATAAAGTAATAAGCGTATATTAGGAAATACTATTTAAGTTAAGTATAAAGCTCCTATCTAATAGGTAATAACCTAGCCTTATATAGAACCTTTATGCCTCTAGATCCTAATAGATCCTAACGGGCTGTAAGGATCCCTACGGTCCCTCCTTGGTCTATTATATAACTTAATATACTAGAAAAGCGTCTTTTGCTTATATAAGAAAAATCTATTTCTACTAAGGGTTCTCCTATATCTAGAGTCAGATATTAAGCCTAAGGTCCCTTGGTTATATATTATGTTCGTAATATTATAATACTATATCTAAAGTTTATATAGCTATACTTATATTCTATTTCTTTTAGGATCCTTTTCTTTTCTTTTATCTATAAAAGAATACTAAGTGTCTAAGTAATCTATACTTAAAATAAAGTCCCTTTTAGTATTACTTATCTTGTTTCTTCTTAGAAAGTAGGTTTAGTTTTTAGTAAGCGGCGTTAATTTCTATTAGGTCCCTTTAGTTTTTTCTTTCTATTAATTCTATCTTTCTTAACTATTTACTAAAGTTATAGGTTCTTTTCTACTTAAGGGACCTTTTAAAGAACCGGTTATTAATTTTAACCGCTTTTTTAATTATCTTAGCAAAACTAGTTAGTTAGTCTATCCTAGTTAGCTTATCTTTAATAAAGTCTTTAGTTCTATATAGTACTAGCTAGTTAGGACGCGGTTGCTCTATTCTATTATATCTAAATACTACTAGAACCTAGCTATATATTTAGAGGCTGACTTATTCTATCTTAGTTATTATAGCTTCTATTTAGCTATACTCTATTATTTAAGATCGCTAAAAACTTATTAGATATTTTTCTTAAATGCTTTATAGCTTATAAATATAGCCTAGGTTAAGGTCCTTGCTCTAGTTGTAATTTGCTTTTAACTAGTTTTATTTATTATAAAATTATTAATATAGGTCTTAACCTAGTTAAAGGCTACGTTCTAAAAGTAACTAATTATATAGATAACCTTTACTATCTTAGTTTTAAATAAGTATTAGTTAAATAAAATATAGATATCTATTAAAATTAGAAAGTTATCTAACTTGCTTTTATCTTTATAGAATATATTAGGTGTTTTAATAATTATAGTTTATTTTTATACTATAAAAGTTTAAGCTAGCGCTAGTATAGAAGCTAGAGTTAGTATTAAGATTAAGGTTAGAGTATTCTTCCTTTTAATAGACCTGGTGGATAATATTATTCTATTGATAAAAAAACTAGTACTTAAAGTATAATAATCGCCTAGCTTATATAATACTAAGATAAGTCTTATAACTTAAGTAGGTCCCTAGATCTAGGTTATTATTAGATTAATATTAGTATCTATTAATAGATTACTAGTTGCTATACTTAGAAATATAGCTTATTATAAAGTATAAAGTAATAAGCGTATATTAGGAAATACTATTTAAGTTAAGTATAAAGCTTCTATCTAATAGGTAATAACCTAGTCTTATATAGAACCTTTATATCCTAGATTAAATAGATTATTCTAATTCTACCAATCCCGGATTATATAGATTACTATAATCTAAATAATCCACTTTTATCTTATAATATATTATATAACTAGCTAACTATTATATATAGTTATTATACTAGCTATAATAAAGAAACCTTTTTTCTTCTAGGGGTTCTCCTATGCCTAGCGAGCTAGATATTAAGTCTAAGATCCCCTAGTTATATATTATATTCGTAATACTATAAGAAATAGAACTATAAAATTAAGATAGAGCTAAGTTAGACTTTTAGATATAACTTTTTTTACTAGTAATTAATTTATAAACTTAAGATAACTAGGTAATATATTATTAATAACTTAGATAAAGGATTTATTAAAGCTAGTTAAGCTTCTTTTACTATGCTAATTTTGTTTATTAAGAAGCTTAATAGTAGCCTTTAATTCTATATAGACTATTAGTATCTAAATAGTATTATATAAAAAGATTATTACTTTTTACTACTTATTAAAAAGATCTTCTAATAGTTATCCTAAGCTAAGATGTTTACTAAGCTAGATATCCGCTAGGCTTTCTATTATATTCAAATAGATCTAGACTTTAAAGAACTTACTATATTCTAAACTAGGTACGGATTATATAAGTATAAAGTAATACTTTTTAAGCTAACTAATAGGTCTGCTATATACTAGTAGTATATAAATAATATACTATTAGACTTACTTAATATATTTTATACTATCTATATAAATAATATTATTATCTATTCTAAGAACCCTACTAACTATAAGAAGCATATTAAGTAAGTTCTAGACTATCTATAAGCTGCTAGCTTATAGAGTAATATTAATAAGAGCGAATTTTATATTACTATAATAAAGTATCTTAGGTTTATTATATCTACTAATAGGATCCAAGTAGATCTTACTAAGATATCTATAATTACTAGCTAAAAAAAGCTAAAGACTATAAAAGGAATCTAAGCTTTCCTAGAATTCTATAACTTCTACTAGCGATTTATAAAAGACTATAGTATAACGATCGCCTAGCTCACATAGTGCTAGGGTAAGTCTTGTGACTTAAGTAGGTCCCTAGACCTAGATTATTATTAGGTTAATATCGGTATCTATCGATGGATTACTAGTTGCTATACTTAGGAGTATAGCTTATTACAAAGTATAAAGTAATAAGCGTATATTAGGAAATACTATTTAAGTTAAGCACAAAGCTCCTATCTAATAGGTAACAACCTAGTCTTATATAGAACCTTCATATCCTAGATTATATAGATCATTCTAATCCCACCGATCCTAGATTATATAGATCATTACGATCCAAATAATCCATCTACGTAACGCGTCATATGGCCGGCTAACCAATATACATAGTTATCATACTAGCTACTATAAAGGAACCTTCTTCCTCCTAGGGGTTCTCCTATGCCTAGCGAACTAGATATTAAGCCTAAGGTCCCCTAGTCACATGTTGCCTTCGTAACATATAGGCATATAGTATAGATACTTATCTTAGCTACCTAAAAGAATTTGCTTTTTAACTTTAATAATAAATGCAAGCAGGCGTTTAGTAGCTTAAAGAAGATATTAACCTTAGCTTTTATACTAAAATACTTCTAGTTTAATAAGCTTTATATACTAGAAACCAACGCGTTTAATAAAGTAGTTAATATAGTATTTTTAGAACTAGACCTAGAAGATAATACCTAGAAACCTATAGTATTTATATTTAAGACTATAGCTTTAGTAGAATATAACTATCTGATTTATAATAAGGAAATGCTTACTATTATGCAAGCTTTTAAAGCATAGTAATCTAAGTTGCTTAGTTAAAATAATAAAGTAAAAGTCTACTTTAACTATCGCTTTTTAAAATACTTTATAAATACTAAGCAACTATCTGCGCGTTAGGCTAGATAGGCAAAGTACCTCTTCTAATTTAACTTTAAAATTACGTTTTAAGTAGAAAAAAAAACAAGAAAGCTAATATCTTAACTTACTAAGAAAAGAATATTTAGGCATAAGAAGCTATAATAAAGAAAGCTTATAATTAGGCTTTGCTATAGCTTTACTAGATTAGCTCTAAGGTAATATAGGATATATAGCTAGTTCTAATCGTAGCTAACTTAGTTCTATTAGTAGATTAGATCTTATAGGAAAACCGGAGCTATAAAAGCCTATAGGATCTATATAGAAAAGCAAGCATAGAGAACTATCTAGTATAGAATCTAACTAAAGGTCTTTTAACTTAAGAAGGAAAACTAGTAGTACCTAATACTATATAAAATAGAACTTCTATCTATATAGCACTTATCTAAGAGGCCTACTCCTAGGTATTAATAGCTTACCTTAGATAAAACAAGATAATCTAAGCGCTCTAAGCTTAGTACTACTAGTATAAGCTAGAGAAAAACGTTATGTAGTATATATAGAACTGCTATAACTATAGAAAGTATTATATCTCTAAGAATAAGATACTTAGACTACTCTAACCTCTAGCTATTCTATAATAACTTTAGTAATATATTACTATAGATTTTAAAGAATTCCTTTTTATAAAAAATAGATTTAATATAATTGTTATATTTATAGATTGATTAGGTAAAAGGCTAGTCTTAATCCTTTACTATAAAATAATCGATGCTAAATAGACCGCTAAAATCTTTATATAATATATCTACTAGATATAAGATCCGCTAGACTTAATTATATTAGACTAAGAACTATAGTTTATATCTTAATTCTAGAATAAATTCTACTATATTCTAAGGATCAAACTAAAGCTATCTACTACTAACTATACGCAGATAGATAAATAGACTAAAATTATAAACTAGTATATTAACTAATAGCTTTACCTTTTTATTAACTACTACTAAGATAATTAAGATAAAGTAATACCGATAGTAGATTTCGCACAAGCTGCACTTCTATATAAAGCTATAGAACAAGTACTAATACTTACCGAAATAAGCTATAAGCTAAGAATATTATTTAACTAGACTTTATCTTAACCCTTAGAATTAGTATAAAGGAAGCTTAACTAAGATAAAGCTTAGATAATACTTAAACAGATCTATAATAGTTAGGAAGTTGCCTATAAGAATATAGCTTATATATAAAACTAATACTTAATCTAAGCAAATAAATACTAGTAGAAGATTAACTTTAGTATTAGTAATAAGGTTTAGGTTACTATAAAATACTAGAAGTTGCTTTAACTTAGCTAAAAGTTAGTAAAACAAGCTACTAGACCTTTTATAATTTTAGAAAAATATAGTAATATATTTTAACTAAACTTACTAGCTTTAATAAAGGTTTACTTAGTTTTTAATACTAATAAGCTCTAGAAGAACCTAGATAACCTACTTCTAAGATAGTAGAATAAAAAGCTACTACTACTAAAAGTAAACAAAAACTATAAATAGAAAGTTAAGAAAGTACTAAGCGTACGCTTAGTTAATAATAGACTAAAATACTAAGTTAAATAAACTAGATTTAATATAGACTTAAATAAATACTCTCTATTAGACTTCTAAAATACACTTATAGCCTTTTAGAAATTCTACGAATAATATCTTCGTAAGCTTAAACTATTAAAAAACTTAAAGTATTAGCTTAAGATAGTATAAAAAAACAATTTTCTAAAAAAGAAAGGTAATAATAATAGACCTATAGATAGGTCTTACGGGAAAAAAGATAGTATTATAAGACTAGTTATATAACCTATTATGTAATATTAGCATATTAGTATAGTATTAGCCTTTTGCTTAACTAGCTACCTAATTACTAGCTACTATACTAACTAGCTAAGCGTATATATATTTCCTTTCTACTACTATATTTTAAACTCTCTTTTTTTTCTCTTTAGCTTAGAATTATATTTGATTCGATCTTATACTAAGCTATGCTCTTAAGGATTTGTAATTATAATAGTTTTTATTATATAGTCTAAAATCCAGCCTTTATAAGCATCTCTATTTAAAAATACTAGCACTACTATATAGTCTTTCTCTATACCTCTATTTGAAATCCTTTCCTAACACCTCTATTTCCTAGCACCTCTATTTAAAAACGCTAGCACCGCTATAAAGTAGAATATATAAAGGTGTATTTAAGAAAAAGCTATAGTAGAAAGTGTAGTTAAGAAAAAGCCTTAGTAGAAGATATAGTTAAGAAGCAGCTAAGAGGTATATTTAAGAAAAAAAAGGGATATTATATAGTACTAGCATATAGATACTATAATAGATTAAAATCCTAGAGACTTTAAAACGCCTATAGAGATATATTTAAGAGGTTAAGATATAAAGGATACTAAGCTAAGCTGCAATGCTTATTAAGCAGCTAGAAAAGCAAAAAAAGGACTCTAAGATATCTATAGAGGTATATTTAAAAGAAAGAAAAGAGATATTATATAGTAATAGCAAGTAGATACTATAATAGATTAAAATCCTAAAGACTTTAAGATGCCTATAAAGGTATATTTAAAAGAAAGAAAAGAGATATTATATAGTACTAGCATATAGATACTATAATAGATTAAAATCCTAGAGACTTTAAGACGCCTATAGAGATATATTTAAAAGGTTAAGATATAGAATACTATGCTAAGCTGCGATGCCTATTAAGCAGCTAGTATTGCGAAAAAAGAACTATAGAATACTTATAAAAGTGTATTTAAGAGATTAAGATATAAAAGATACTAAGCTAAGCTGCAATGTCTGTTAAGCAGCTAGAAAAGCAGAGAAAGGACTCTAGGATGCTTATAGAGGTATATTTAAGAGAAAGATTAAGATATAGAAAAGAATACTAAGCTAAGCTATAACGCTTATTAAGCAGCTAGCATTGCAAAGGACTCTAGAATGCTTATAGAGGTATATTTAAGAGAAAGATTAAAGGTTTTTATATAGCACTACTATATAGATACTATAATAGTTGGAAATCCTAGGTACTACTATAAGTAGACTTTAATAAAGAACTAAAAGATACTATATATATAGTATAAAGGTGCTATCATAGAGTATACCGCGTCCTTATAGCTTGCGATGTTGTTATATATAAGTAAACCTGTAAATGGAAAAACTATAGTATTTTTCTCTATCTTGTTCTAGCTATGTGCCTTAAGGAAGATCTTAAATAAAGGGGAGGAGGCATCGGTGGTATAACTAAGCTTAGCCTCTCTATTATAATAGCTTTGAAATTAATATAATAATAGTATTAGCAAAGAGAGCAAATAAAGATAAGTCTTACGCGCGCCTCTTCTCTACGTAGGTCACTAATTTATTAGGCAGGGATTTAATTAGAGGTAAAGACTTGAATTTGTTAAGAGCTAGGAAGGCACTAATGAGGGTATACATAGTGATAACTAAGACTATACAAGTGGGTTTCCATCACATGGTCCAAATCCAGCCTCTATAGTACTGCACGTCTTGGAGCTCCACCGCAAAAATAAAGACCCAACTGCAGATTCCTACCCAGAACGTCACCACAAACCCCCCAATTTGATTTCGATAATAGAAAATACACAATTGAAATATTTATTTACCACGTGACATGTGCTTTTCATGTTAATTTCCTGTCCTCCAAATGCCCCAAACCTTGCTAGCAGTCTCTTTGCTCTCCTTTCCTACCCTCTCTATCTTCTCTTTAAGTGCTTCAAATTGATGCCTTCATTTATCGCTTAATGTTTAAACAGGATAATATTGACCTCTTGAGGTAAAAATTAGGTCATTCCAATCGAAGCACTTGCTAGGATTGATGAAAATCCTGTTAGAAAGACTTCGATAAGACGCCTTAAGGTCTAAGTGGAGGAGCTTCCGCTTCTGGTTCGGCGAAGTCTCTTGAAGAACTGAACCTCGCTTCAAGATCTCCGAACGCTCAAAATCCACTAGAACCAGATTCCTGATCTCGGGATTCCATAGCACGTTCGGTGGCCGTGTAGTACAGTGCTCTACCCCGCAACTTGGCATCTTATTAACTGCCCCGTTCGTTTCCGCAGTCAAATCCTGTCCTATGGTTAATATCAGACCCCTACGCGCCTGATCGCCTGCCTATAACATGAGCAGCATGTGAACTAGTCTAACCCTAAAGTCAAGAAAATAGGGACGGAGAGAGATGTTCCTAAGCTAGACTGGTATAAGCTCTCCCTGAACGTCGTCCAAGTGTTAGTAGATCAAACCTTCGTGCTTCTACTAGTATACACTAATCATATATATAAGACAGGTTGCTAATAGTCTTATGTTTCATTAGTCATGATAGTTATTGATTTATTAAATGTATATTATCTAGTCTCTAGATAGGGGTATGTATACCACTCGCTCACAATATCTACTTAATCAATCTTATCTCTACCTAGGTAAGATTCACCCCTGCTTCTCGCTTTTCCTCATTTTGAAAACAGATAGCCTGATGACTATGCAAAAATGCTGCGAAATTAAGTTATACCGCTATGATCTCCGAGTCGTACGGCACCGCAAATCGCCTCACGCCTTTATGAGCGGCTTGGATCCATACTTGGCAACCCTAATCGCAAGATATCCCAATGATGCAACACAAGTCGAGACACCACCAAATGTCCACAAGCCATGCCAGTGCAGAGAATCACCCTGGCCCAGAATTGCGCCGCCGCCAGGTCCGCTAGCAAGTACGCCAAATGACAGCATAGCATAGCCCATGCCTACCCTTGTTCCAAGCTTCGACTTATCCTGGGTCAAGGCGACGAAACAGAGAGGAGGGAGTCCGATAAGGGCGCCACTCATGAAACCAGAGAGTAGTGCCATGACGATAATGGTACCTTTCGAGTGTACGGCCATCATACAGAGCATCAGGATGCCCGAGATCAAAGTTGCAGGTGCGAGAAGGTTGAATGGTCCCAATTTGTCTGCGAGAGCATTTGGTGCCGTTCGCCCAAACATCGAGGCGGCATTGAAGATGGGAACCAGATAGAAGGCTAGCGAGGTGTCGGTAATGCGCTGCGATTCGGCGTAGTATGAGAGGTAGAAAAAAATAACGAAGAGGCCCATATATGCGATGAGAGAGACGAGGACGAAAGACATGTAGGTGACATCGGTCAGGGCGGCAAAGTCCAATAGAGAGCGAACCCTAGGTGGCTTAACACGAAGTTTCAGGATAGAGATTGGGATGAGGAGGGTCACGAGAGAGATGAAGCCGCTTATGCGGATAGCCCAGGGGAATCCGACTTCGTCAATAAGCCGATATAGTACAATGGGGTAGACAACACCTCCAAGCGCGGACCCCGATGCTGCCAGGCCCATTGCAGCTCCCATCTTGGTGCTAAAGTACTGGGGGATGATGGCTATGCAAGGGACAAATAGACAACCGGTTCCAATGCCTATAACAAAGCCTTGGGCCAAAAGCACTTGCCAGTACTCGTGGCATAGACTGAGCATCATATGCCCAAACACGATCAAAAAACCTCCAACGAGAAGTAATGTGCGTAGATAACCGCGATCATAGACTGGACCAGCAAAAAAACCGACTACGAGTAGCATGAACGCCTCAATGGAGCCAATCCATGAGATATTCGAAGATGTTGTAGTGAAGAGCGCTCCAGATTCGTAATATGTCTGGTATACACCAAACGCGTTTAGGATACCCCAGGTATTGAAGAATAACATAAAGCAACCCGCAACATGAAGCCATGCTAGAAGACCGCCATTGGGCGGTGGTCCTGGAATGGGACTAGCAGGTTTGACAGGTCCATCATCGTGAGTGAGAGATTCTTGTGGTGGTGATGATCGTGGGTTCTCGACATCTATCTTCTCGTGTGGTGTCATTGGAAGAGTATCCTGTATTACTTCGCTCATTTTTGCTGTGATGGGTGGGCGCCACGGTGCTTTTACTTATTTGGTGCTCCATGATGTTCATAATATATAGGAACGTTGCCTGAAGATGCTCGGCGATACTTCTCCTGCTCGGTGTTAGGATTTCTGCCTCGGCCGACATCTCGGAGATCGCCAACTCCGAGCTATAAAAGTAACAGTATGATGAAATAGATCGACAATAATAAATAGGAAGCCACGCCACGCAAACAAGCATGAAACTCCCCCTTGCAGACAACGCCAATAATGTCCGATCATTGCCCGGAAAGCGATAACAACCAGATGTCACATTGCTCTCGAGACATCGAGCCAAAATTCCTATCACCTGCCAGAGCTCAGTGCAGGGCTCGGAACTACCCCATTGCGAAGGATCTCAGACTTTGGGAAGAGTGTTTCTTATTGTTTCAGAGATTCCAAAACATTATTCATAGACAATTTTGCAGAGGGTTTATGAATAACACGTGACTGTCATTATTGAACCCGAGAAACTAAGCTATTCATCACATTAACAACTTCTATCGATCCTCTGTGATGATAGAGTGGATTTATTATGTATCTTCTTTCCTCCCCTGATTATTATCTCTTGCGGAGAAAAGTGACAATTAAAAAGGGGGGCCTGTGGCCTCAGGGGCTGCTAAGCGATCTGGACTTCATGCGAAAACTGCCTAAGCCGAGCCAAGCCCCTCAATCCTTTTTCTTACCAACAAAAGACTTGATCTTAAGTCGGCAGAGTAATTTTCGAACATTGATATACGACAAATAGGACCCATGCTAGTATATTTGGATAAGCAGCTTTTGATAACAAATAATCTCTAACTCTGCCCAGTTATCGTAAAGTTTTATGCATCGGCGGTGAATTTGATCAACCCCCTAACCTAGATCCTCCGCATTCATTTATACTTCCGGTCTCTAAAGCCTCCAATGACATCCACAGTTCCGTCACCCGACTCTGCGAATCTTTTAGCCGAGATCTCGGGATTTAACTGCAAGTTGAGATGTTAGCATTCCTTTGATTCCTTGGATATTCAAGAGAACTCTCTACTACTAGGTCTTGAGAAGTAACAAAGCAGCACGCGAAACTATTTTGCTGTGGGATTCACTTACCTGCAACGTCTGCTTTGCTTTAACCCACTCCTCCATAGAGACAGGCTTCTCGAATCGAGGCTTTACACCCGCTTCCTTCAACACGGGCGAGTCCAAGATGGGGTTCAATATCGTAGCGTTATGCGGACGAGCAAAATAGAGTAGTCCCGTGCGGTCATACTGCCATTGATCCTTTGGTGGTGCTACTACTCTATGAATGGAGCTCTTTAGCCAACCACCTGTCAGGTGAGAAATCGTATCGGCGAGATTCACTGTTATTGTTCCTGGTTGCGCCGACACATACGTCCAATTTCCATCATCTCCTAAAATTTGTAGTCCTGCAACTGGCTGTCGAAACAAGAGAGTCACTGTCCCGAGATCGGTATGTCCTGTAGACTGGCCATAACCGCTTGCAGCGTGTTCCTCGGCTGTACGCTTGTGGTAAATCATGTACCGAAAATGGTCCTCGCTTTTCTGCTCGTAGGAATGCTGTTTAACGAGATACTCCTCGTCGGGCAATTGCAAGATGATGGCAAAAAGTCGCAACAGCGGAAGGACAACGTTATTGTGGAGTGCGCGGGAAAATACCTCTATCTCGGGTAGATGTGCCTTTACCAGATCTGGCTGTCTATACTTACCCTCGAAATCTTTAGTGAACTTGGGGATATTGAAGATTTCAACATTGTCTTTTACGGGTCCGACCTTTCCACGGCCCGGGCGACGCCAGCCATTGTAGTCCGCGTTCGCATAGTCGATCTCGTATTTGGCCTTCTCTTCGGTGTCCAAGTCAAAGAAGTTCTTCGCTAATGTAAACTGCTGGTCTATCTGCTCCTGAGAAAGTCCAAAGTTCTTAACGTAGAAAAATCCGACATGGTGGACCGCATGCTCAACTGCGAAATGGGAAAAAGGTAATTAGCTTTCTTGCAAAAGAAAGGTAAAGTATAAAGATTGCTACTGAGCTCATGTGAAATCCTTGACTAACAGCTTCAAAAACATAATTACAAAATTCGGGAAATGTGCTGGGATGGGCAATCGGGGATTCGGATGACGTACGCTGCTTTGCCAGTCGTTCTTTACCTCCAGGGCGATTGTAATCCTCAAGGTCAAGGGTGACAAGTTCAGCCCATGGAAGGGTTTCCTGAGTTTCAGGTGGATGTGTATAAGGTGTCAGCTGGTCGAAGTCGTATTTGTGTTGGTCCTTAGCTGGAAGGACTTCCGATCTTACGCTTTCGGTTACTGTGACAGACATGATGATAATTACCCAGGTATGTTGTGCAGATTCGTGCTGAAGCAAACAAGAAACTTTTCTTTATAAGTATTCCTTGAAGTAGAAGAAGCAAACGAGGCTACCAGGGTGTTGCCTTATCGCTTGGTCAGCCTTGTATATTTTGCCATTTCAACCCCGCATGTCGACATCGCATTCCCCCCACTGGGTCCATTTCAAGACCAATCATCTTTGACCTGCTACTATTGTCTATAGCCGTATTTCCGTCCTTTTATCGACTGTGGATTCTGGAACTATTCAATAAAGCATGACATGATTTCCTGCAAAGTCTCCATACGAACCTTCCAAATTCTTTGTGTTCGATTTCATCCTGCTTGACTACTTTTCGATTTATCTCCTGCCAAAACGCTTGCTTACAGTTTTCTATCTAGCTTTACTTTTGCAAACGAGTTTAGTACGGAGTATGTATGTATACACCTAGATCACTGTGAGTGTCTGGCAAACAACAAAGCCGAATAAAGTTTTGCCGGGTTTTCGCCGATTTATTCAAGTCCCCATGCAAAATGTGACCCTTTAAAGCAACAAATTCCGCAATGCCCAGCCAGGAGATAACGAAGCTTATCTAATGACTCGATTGCCCCTAAAACTCACTTTGCTATTGGCCATCGATCATAAGACTATGCAGGAGTTTTGGTAAATCAGGCGCAAACCCCCTTGTACCGACCCAATTTATTAAATAGGCCAAGGGAACTGACTCGGTCCTCAATCACCAAGATCATGCATATATGGCAACATATCAATTGTCTTGATAATGCCCTTGGGCTCACGAAGCAGAAGCTGCAATGCAAGGATATGGGTTGCAAAAGAGTTGGAAGTGAAACACATTGTACATTTACCGGTACCTATGCCGATATAATTGATTGGCCCAGGCCTGCGTGAACCTTTACCATATTAAAAGCAATCCAGAAGGGCCGAGTATGAGGTACTCCTCTCTATCTCCTCGCAGCAGCTGCAGCTCAACATCTACAGAGTGGAAACACGGAGGATTGCCTCAATTAGATGTAGTTCAGAGCCCACTATGGCGGAAGTAGTATTCAGATGTCGCAATCATGAAAGTAGGAAGCCTTTTAGTCTCTTATGAAGAATGCAATCCTTGCTGAAAAGAAAAAATCAACCTTCCTATCACAAGATATATACCGACTTGCTCTACCTCTTTCTACTGGCACTCCCTACTGGTAACAATGGCGGAAACTACAAACGAGTCCAATCGAGGAATCCAGAAGTTACCCGAAATCAGCGAAAGCAGACCAGAGTCCGAAGTTTCAGCAGCAAAAGAAACCTCAGAAGATGTCCTAAAGGATCAAAGGGAGATTGAATTGCGAGCCTGGGAAAGGCAAGGGGCCTGGGGTGCTACACGGCGCTTCTGGAGAACCGTACAGCGATACGTTTGGGATGATCCAGACAAGCCCAAAGCCGAAAAACTGTTTCTCTTCAAACTAGACTTCTTCCTCCTCACCTATGGTTGTCTGGGATACTTCTGCAAAAACCTTGACCAGGCCAACATTAGGAATGCTTATGTATCTGGCATGAAGGAAGCCCTACATATGGGCGGCAGTCAACTTACCTATATGTCAAACGTCTTCACTGCCGGCTATGTTGTAAGTCAACTACCAGCGGTTATCTTGGCGACGAAAATCCGACCTTCACTTCTTATTCCAACACTCGAGGTCCTCTGGTCGATATTCACATTTTGCAGTGCAGCCGTCAAATCAGTTCCACAGCTCTACGCATTACGTTTTTTGATTGGCTTGTGTGAAGGGGCCTTCTTCCCAGTTATCATATATGTCATTGGATCCTGGTATACAAAGCAGGAAAGAGCAAAGCGCGTTGCTCTCTTTTACTGTACGGCGACCCTCGCCGGCATGTTCAGTGGGTATCTCCAAGCCGCTGCCTACAAAAACCTTGATGGCAAGCTTGGCCACAGTGGCTGGCAGTGGCTGTTTATTATTTGCGGCATCATCAGCTTGCCAGTTGGAATATTGGGATACTTCTTCAATCCAGATTTTCCAGAGAACACACGTGCGTTCTATTTGTCCAAGTCTGAAGTAGAGTTTGCACGGCAAAGACTGTTACACGAGGGGTACAAGCCCCTTGGTGCATCTGCCTGGGATAGGACGAAGCTATTTCGAATTATGGCTCAGTGGCAGTTTTGGGTGCTGCCCTTGGGGTACTTTTTCGTTCAGGCTAGCTTTCCTGATCAGCAACCGGCTTATGCACTCTGGCTCAAGTCTGAGGGCTATTCGGTTTACCAAATCAACGTCTGGCCCACTGGACAATCTGCAATTGGCGTTATCGTACAAGTTGTCGCGGGCATGTTATCGGACTCGAAGCTGCTACGCGGTAATCGCTGGCAAGCCATCTTCGTGATGCAAGGTGGAACTTTCTTCGCTACCATTGTGCTTGCAATATGGAACGTTCCTCGCAATTTGAAGTTCGCAGCCTTTTATCTCTCCTACTTTTCTGCTGGGGTGCCAGGTATTTGGTTCGCTTGGTATCCCGACCTCATCCCTCACGACCATGAAATGAGAGGCTTCTTGATTGCCGCCTCAAATATGTGTGGATACATCAATTCAATCTGGTACTCCGACGCAGTCTGGAGAACAGCCGAGGGCCCAAGCTTCAGGCCTGGATGGATCGCTGCTTCCAGCTTTGGAGTTGCGATTGTAATGACTACACTATTAGTAAATATTCTTGGAATTCGAGATGGAAAGAATCGGGCTCGTGTACAAGAAGGTCGACTTGATTTAGAGTCGCCTGGGATAATATTACAGGAAGGAGAGAAGGGGAGTCTCACGTAATTAGTAGCAGACGAATAATTAACTCGCCTGAAAACAGTGAAAGGCTGTTCCCATCCTGCCTATTCTTCTCATTTGTGGATATAGCACCTGGCATGAAAACCAGAATACGAAAAGAAGTAATGCATATTTGACGGCTAATTTACAGCTTAAGATGTAACTATCTTTAAGCTATCCTCATGGCTAACAAGGAAACATACAAATAGAGTGGTGTTGATCTTATAGAACACAACATTTATCCAAGGTTTGTAACGGAAAAATTCTCACAATTCTTCGACTTCTAAGAGTTCAATTTCTTACCAGCTTCACCACCTATAGTTTCTATCAATCTCTGTCGAATATGCCCACCTACAACTGTCTCGACTCCCGACCCATCCAAACTTCGACACTTCAAGTCTAAGTTGCCATTAAAGAAGAAAGGTGCACTGTGTCGAGGTCTCGTACTATGGTTGACGACGCGATGACGCGCGCTGCGGTAGTAACCCGCCGTCCATTTCTGCATCATGTCTCCCATGTTGATCACATACGAGTTTGCTTTCACTGGTACCGGAATCCAGGTTTCAGTGGGCGGATAAAACACTTCAAGTCCTTCGGTGCCTTCTTCTTGAAGTAACACTGAGACGTTTCCGAAATCAGTGTGTTCGCCAACTGTGGGCGAGTCAGAAATTTGCTATAGTGAGGTCTAGAGAATCACGTGTGGTATCAAGACAGAAAGTGAGGGGTGTTTGTGAAATGTTCTTACCTCCAAATTGATTCTCGAGCTTGACCGGTTGAGGGGGATAATGCAAAAGCCGCATAGGAACGGAGGGTTTGATGGTCAGCTCGTCGAAAACATCAGGCGGACAGTTCCATGACTTCGGAAGACCACGAGCAAGAATCTTGAGTATCACTTCCACCATCTCAACCATCTTGCCGTGGTAGTCCATAAGTGGAGCCCGGAATTCTTCATCAGAAAGTGACTTTGGCCACTGATTGGGACCAGTGTGAAAAGATCCCGCACCTGGAGCATCTGCAGGGGTTTCTAGACCCAAGATGTACCCCTTGAGAAGAAAAGGTTATCAGCAATGATCCAAAAATGAAGTCTATATGCGAACAGCGACCTACCTCTTTAGTATCAGGTAGCAAACCCTCTTTGTGGATCTGGAGGGAAGGAGGTTCATAACCTCGAAATGACCGACCCATGGCTTTTCCGATCCAGACATCCATCTTTTCTTCACGAGAGAGCGAGAAGAACCGTTTGGTACACTCCAGTGCTTTCAGGCGATCTGCCTCCTGGACCTCGTAGCCGACGAGGTAGAAGAAACCATACGTCGTGCAGGCATGGCGCATTGTCTCGACTACATTGCTTACAGCCGCAGGAGACGCATCTGGATTGAGAAACGGGCTGATATCCACGGTTGGGATAGATTCGGGGACGTTAGTTTCGATACTGCCCATCTTGCCAGCTGGATTGAATGGAGCAGTGATATAAAATGGATAAGACAATGCCAGATGTACAAGTTACTGAATGAAGAGAACAGGTTGAAGATTTTGGCTGGTATCATGAATAAGTCTCGAATGCTCTCCTCTGATCCCCTTGAGACTGGGGCTGGGGTTTGACTCTCGTGACTCGGAGAACTTGAGAGAAGGAAGAACTCCGAAGAGATATCGGCCGAGATGCCACTGTTTCATTCTTATTCTAGCTATGCGCTACGGATGTCATAGCCAGCAATGAGAATTTAGTAGAAGAATCCTTTACCTGCAGAGTGAGGGTCCCGGTTTTAGCGCAACAAAGGATTCATCCCCTGGTTTCCTGGGCTGATGCCCTTGTCGTTGTGCCGTGCTGAGCATAGGCTTTATTTGTACCCCTATACGCCGTATCAATGAGGCTATTAAAAGCATTACGCTATGAGGATAAGGTTCAAATATCTGCCCAATTAGTGGCAAAGTATTGTAAATTCCCTTTTGGGGAGGACACTTCTCTTGGACGCCGACTTTGCGACTTTGGTCCTGATGGCACTTATGGCTCGACCTAGTTGCTTCGTAAATGAAACGATTGAATTGCAATAATAATATGGCCATTGCCTTAGAATTCAACTCAAGACCGAACAAAAAGCAATATATTATAACAAATACACGAAAAACGGCAACGAACATCAACCATTACCTCTTGCCTTACCATCAAACTGAATAATTTCCCTTTCACTCTCTACCTCGGCCCAAAATGTCAGAGCAATGCGACTGGCTTCTCCAAGTCCCTATCAATCCAGACGACATGGAGACGTGGACAAACAATCGCGCTGCGCATGTGGCTCACCTCAAGCCTTATATCGAAGCTGGAACGATCGTCTTCGCCGGCCCCACTCTAGCCGCGCACCCCAAGACGCCGGACGATGAGATGAAAATCACAGGAAGCGTGATGCTATTCAAGGCCGGTAGTGCGGAGGAGGTGCGTGCGATTGTGAAGGAGAATCCGTTTGTCGGAGTTGGGATTTGGGATATGGAGCATGCGACCGTGACACCGTTTCTCTGTGCTGTGAGAAGGCCAGCGGCTTAGCCCGGAATCCGGGGTTTTAGCGTCAGCCGTTAGTTGTTTAGGCATTAATTAACATATACTCAGAAATTTGAATATCACTCATTTAGAAAAATATCGATCTCACGCTACATGTTTTTATGATCAAGTGCTGTCTATCTTTCAAGGTGATGTCCATATAATGATATGCCGCTATATTGAAATTCCACAATACTCCGTAACTCAAAAGCACAATCCCCACAACCCCACAACGCTCAAGATTGTCGCTTATTCGCCTTCCAAACTTTCTTGAAATCACGCTTCACTTCCTTCATTAAACCCTTTGCTTCAGTCTTGAGACCCTTCTTCTCTTCGGCAGACCACTGCTCATTCTTCTTCGCCGCCCGCAATTCGCTGAAGTACAGACTCAATGTGTGCGTAGCGCTTTCGGTGGCACACTTCGTGCAGCACTCTTCATCCGCTGCGTCGGCAAGAGCTGCGCTGAGCGTGTGAAGGAGAGCCTTTGTACTAGGCTGTCGGAGATGCGCATCGATATATGGAGTTTGTGAGGCTCCATGTACATGACAAGGCTTGCTGTCGGTTTATAAGTAGACTGGTTGGCGGTGGGGTAGTGCTGCTTCTAATTGCTTACGTTGGTTTTTCCAAGGTCTCCAATGACACTGAATCAACAGATTTGAACGGTGGTGGAGGGAGTGATATCTCCATTTCCGACTTTGATGGCGGATATCCCTGGGTCATGATAGTCTGAGATCTGATATATATTACAGATTGGGATAATGTCGATGAAATGGCGAATAATGAAAATGGTATGAGTTTGTGATCTGGTTGCGAGTATCAATAAACAGTTGTAGTATACTGCTTGAACATTGAGGATGTCTATCGATTATATAGATCTTAAAATACGGTACTTGTAGCATTTGCCTGAGTACGTGGCGTTTCGGCCGAAGAAGTTTCGGAGCCGAAGGGACTGCCTCGTACGAGAGAACATATCCCGTGACTTACAAACGAAAAACACCACTAAATGGGTGAAACTTGGCAAGAGTGAGTATAAAAACAAGCTGTATTGAAAACAAAATAAACTGTATAAGTTATGTCTGATTCATTAAGCCAACTTTGTGAATAAGAAGTGGATTGGTGATGTGCATGTCTGAGGGACAGACTAACAAGTCGCCTCGGAGTTTCTAAACCCTGCTAAATTTTCGGATATAGATTCGACATCACTACTGCTTCAAGTCCGAGTTTTATAGAGCACTAAGAATTGCATTCATGCATCAACGAGATTACTTATCAAGGTTACTTTTATGCTTGGGTTTGTAGTATATAAAGTAGCTAGCTACGGAGAATACATGAAGTTGTATCTCCACAACTGAAACCGAAAACAACCTCGAACAATTGCGGCAGAGCGAATGTTTTCACCACGGCTGAATTGGCGTAAGGTACTCGCGGACGACGTTACCAGCATCGGCATCTCTCTTGCCCTCAATAACTCCACGCATAACATCGCCCCCAACACTGGGTTCTTGGGCTCCAAGCCTCTTCAAAAGTTCCGTATTACCACCTAAAGAGGTGGCAAGCAAGCCTGGTGCTACCGCCCACACCTTCACGCCATCATTCTTCAGCGCCTTTGCCCATTCTACCATCATCATATTGAGGCCAGCTTTAGAAGAACGATATCCGGCAAAGGGCTGCGTTTTAGGAAGACCCGCGGGCGAAAATATGTTTTTGGGGTTGCTAGCATCGGAGGCGTCGTGCAGTGAAGACAAACCACTGGTAAGGAAAAGTAGCCTTGGATCCCGGGACCGGAGCAACAGAGGGAGGAAGGTCGAAGTCATAATATGGGCTCCTGTCACATTGACATCCCATGATTTATTCCACGCTTGACGTGTGGTCATACTGCCATCTTGGATATAAGCATCGAAGCAAGCCCCTGATGTCGCTGATGAGCTGGGAATTGAGGAGCCGGAGTCGGTCTCAAGTCACTTACCGGCATTGTTGATAAGACAATCAACTCGAGGATGTTTCGCAGCAATTGCTTCGTAGGCTCTCTGAATGGATTCATCACTCTCGACGTCCACCTCGAACGGCTCGACCGAGCTCTGAGATATAGCTTCCGAAGTTGAATTCTCTGCGGCTAATCGCGCTTTCTCGAAGTTGCGCCCGCCTAGCAGGATGTGATATTTCTGGCTTGAACGAAGCAGGGATTTAACTGTTTCGAGCCCGATACCAGTGTTTGCTCCTATGGAAGGAATGGGTCATTAGATCCATCCATGCCTGAGACTTTTGGGTGTAATAGAATTACCTGTGATGACAATAATGTTCGTTTCCTCCATGTTCACGTTTTAATTGATTGTGTCTCACCAAGGAAAGCAAAATTAGAATGATTGAAGTACTTGTAAAGTTGCTCGGATATATTGAAGTTGTAGGGGATCTTGTCTCGCTTCGCGTGGGGCATGTAAAACCCCCTTGTCTTAGAAGGATGGCAATTGCTTGACTCGGACTCGTCGGAGTACAGAACGGAGATCACGCTTGGTTACTCCGTACTGAATAAACTAAACCACACTGGGCTCCTACTTGTTAGGTAGTCTAGCACCTAATTCATATTGTTACTTCTAGTTCTATTTTGCATATAAATCTGGCCCAGAGGGGTTAGACCGCCACCCCCACTTCCCGCGCCATAGACAAGACTTGGTCCACAATCATGCTGACATCTTTGGTCTTGATGGCCACACGATGCACCCCGTCCCATTCGAGCAGCTTGGAGGTCGAAGGATCGCAGTATCTATGCAGCAGCTGGCGATGCAGCTTTAGACCGGGGTCATTTAAACCGTGTACGTGGATTGTCGGCACCCGCAAGAGATGTTCAACGGCGCTCTCTTCGACGTCCGCGTCCGACTCCCATAAATTCGATGTCGACGTCGTGGGTTGGGCCGCGTCGACTAGTCCTTGCGGTATGGGGCTTCCAGGATCTTGTTGGAGCCATACCAGCGGCCCGCGCCCGGCAAGCAGCAGTGCGAAGCGGTAGTCAGACATGGTACCGTTATGGTTGTTGTTATCCATCCGTATATCCCTTTCACGTCGTTGCATTTGTTGGGAGTAGAGAATGCTCGCAGCGAGTTTGGCGCCTTGGCTGAAGCCTATCAGGCCCACCCACTTGCCAGTGGCACCACGCCGGTCATCCTCGAATTGGGCTTTCGCGAGTGAGGTGCCAATTTTGTGCACGACGTCGCCCGCGTCTTGGATAGGGTCCTCCGGCCGGATCCGGAGCCAGCTTTTAAACGGGCCGTAGTCACTATATACCTGAGTAACATCGGGTCCGGGCTGCGCTGGGAAGGGTGCTTCGGCGTAAACAAGACGAAAATAGGGGCGTAATGCACGCTCAAGTACGCGGCATTGCATCCGGAAAATGGTTGAATTTGTACCGCCGCCATGGAGTGCCATGATGCGGGGCAGATCAAGGGTTAAGTCTTCGCTGTCGATGGTCATATTGGATGATTGATAGCTGGTATCAATTTCAATATCGTAATTGCGATGCCGAGTAAGTAACCTGACACCATTTATATTCCTCTGGCGGTATATATACGCCTACTCTATCTGCGGATGTGGACTCGTGCCCCTGCTTTTACTGGCCAATCAAAAGTCTCCGATAAACATCCATGAGCGAATTGTTGCATATATCACGTTGTCCTTGCGGCGGTTCCGAGGACAAGACGAGGCTGACAAGGTGTTTTGTCGTCTAGTATCACATCTGCTGCAGAGCTCACACTGATAAATTAATAATAAAATCACAATTCACGAGTCGGAGAAAGGGGATGAAGCGGATTTCTATTGTTTTGGATTAAGTATCAAGCTTAACAGATCATTGTGAATGCTCTCAACTTGAGATGCGCTTACTTGGGAGCAACGCTGTCAACCCATTCCTCAACCGTCGTCGGCTCTCTTCCCAGCACCCACCGCAGTATATTCGGACTCCCCTTCAGCCCGCGGCGATTATAGAACAATATCAACCTCTCCACTGTATCATGCACAATGTCGGGGCGCGAATCTCCCTCACTCGCGAGCTCAAGAATAGAGCGAGCACCAGCCGGCGCACCATTTTCTCTGCCGCCAAACAGTGCCCAAACAAGTTTGCTCACGCCAGTCTCAAAGGTTGGCGTTTTGAGCTCGATGCTTTTGCCAATTCGTTTTTCAATAATCTTGATGATTTCAAGCTCTGATATGGGCATAGTAGAGCATAGCTGGTACTCCGCCAAGTAGTGGAGCTCCCTCTGATGAAGCACTTTAGCTGATGCTTCCGCGAGGTCACGGAGGGCAATGACGCTGTTCTTGTGCTCTGGTTTCCACCACTTCTCGAGGACTGGCTTTTCCTGTCCTGCGAGCATAGCAACTGGATAAGCGTCCATGAACTGTTGAAAGGAGCTGTTAGTGTTTATGAAAAACGAGGTTTCAATTGACTTTACTAACATTTGTTGGCTTCAGGATGGTCCAGCAGTCTAGTGGGCTCAGGAATAAGCGTTCCTCAACATAGCTTTTCAGATCGTGTTGCATCAAGTTCCTATGCTGAGTGCAGAGCACGCTGGAAAATACGAAGTGCTTGAATACATTTCCTTCGCGTTGGGATTCCGTAACTGCAGCGTCGACCAAGTTGAGGCCGATTTCCTTCTCGCGGGAGTGCAAGCTGGGCAGAACGGCGTTGATGGCGGTAGCTCCGTGAAGGAGCTTGAGACAGTCAGGGAGGGATTGGAGGTCGGTGGACACAACTTCTGCATCTGGGTACTGAGCCTCCAATTTGCTGGCTAAGATCTGAGAGTGTGCTGCGAGACGCAATTTGAATTTCCCATTGTTATAGACAAGTGGGATAAGACGAGAGCATTGTTTACCGCTAGGGCAGGTGATGACGAGGATTTCAGACATGATTGTGAATGTATAGGTAGACAGCTCTGCCACGAAAGACCCAAGTAATCCGTTTTACAGAAGAGTATCAGTTCAGAAGGGTAATAAGTCTATGCGTCAGCGATTAGCCCAATTTGGGTAAACTGAATTTGATGTATTATTTCCTTTCTGTTCGCATTAAACCAGCTACGCCGCAGAGACACGGGAAGGCTAAACAAGGATTCTCGCCGATCTAGTGATACAGTAACACTAGTCCTCCTGCCCCGCAACCTAGAACGCCACGTTGTGACGTTTCTCTAGGTTCCGTATTTGCACATGCTCTTCAAATATACTCTGTACTTAGCTAAAGCCCCTGATCGACACGGCAGGAAACGTATGTAGAAAGATTGGGGCTAGAAGCCTAGAATCCCTTAGTCTTTCGTACGAGCCATCCTTCACACGCGGCTTCCGTCGGACCTCCGAGCATAAGTTTTATAGATCGTCGTAGTTTTGTAAATTTTGTAGCATTGAGTCCGAAGTTAAGTCCGGAAAAGAATACACTCGCAGATTTCTACCCTTTCATACAAGCAATATCCAACCCCCCAAAACCTTCAAAATGCCAGGGACAATCACTACAGAGCCCATCGAGATTGCCATCGTTGGTGGTGGGATTGTTGGACTCGTACTTGGTAAGTCATTCCTTACACTCTTGCTAAATCTTTTAGGGGAACCTCTTTGGCTCTCTTCAAGAACTTGACTTTTTACTATGCTAATTCGTTGGGACAGCCGCTGGCCTCACCCGTCAGAAGGTGCGCGTTAAGGTTTATGAGCAGACGCGAAATTTCCGGGAGATTGGAGCTGGTATTGGCTTCACGGCAAGAACGGTGCAATGCATGGAAAAAGTCAACCCTGCCGTCGTCAGTGCTTTGCGCTCAGGCGGCTCGGTTAACGCCTCTTTGGACGAGCATGATCCAAACTCCTATTTGCGCTGGATCGATGGCTACACTCAACATCGCGTGGATGACCCAGAATACCAGAAAATGCTCCTCACTCTTGATGCTGGATACAAGGGCTGGGAGACAGTTCGCCGCGATCAATTCTTGGAGGACCTTGTAAAGGTCATTCCAGATGGCGTAATTGAACTGCAAAAGCGGCTGGATAATATAGAGCAGAAGAGGGAGGAAGACAAGATCGTCCTAACTTTCATTGATGGGACTAGAGCTGAAGCTGATGCCGGTAAGTTTTGTTAAGCCTACTCATACGTCGGGCCTTAGCTAACAGATTTCGTCAAGTCTTTGGATGTGACGGTATTAAATCTCGGACAAGACAAATTCTTCTCGGCCCAGATAATCCTTCTTCATATCCTCAGTATACCCATAAGGTTGCATACCGGGCGTTAATACCAATGGACAAAGCACTCGAGGCGTTGGGTGAGTACAAGGGTAGACGCCAGCACATGCATATTGGCCCTAATGCGCATCTCATCCATTATCCTGTCAACCAGAAAATGATTGGTGCCACCGTCATCGTCACCGATCCCAAAGACTGGCCCTCTGATCAACAGAACACAGCACGAGGATCACGCAAAGAGGTGGAAGCCGCACTTGAGGGCTGGTGTCTTCCCGTTCAAAACTTAATCAAGTTATTCCCGGAAGAGCTAGACCAGTGGGCGCTGTTCGACCTCTGGGAGTATCCTGTCCCAGCTTACAACTACGGTAAAGTAAGCTTAGTTGGTGATGCAGCACATGCTTCTAGCCCACATCACGGTGCTGGCGCGTCCATGGGAATTGAAGATGCGCTATGTCTTAGTACGTTACTTCAAGAAGTGTCCAAGGACGTGAATGAGAATGCAGAACCCAAAGGTCAGGCATTGCGAACAGCGTTTGAAACGTACAACGCCATTCGTCGAACCAGAACCCAGTGGCTAGTCAACAGTAGTCGTCGGGTCTGCGATCTTTTCCATCAACCCGATTGGGCGGATCCAGCAAAGCGTGTCAAGGCCGAGTCATGCTTTGAGGAAATCAAGGATCGATCTTTCAAAATTTGGCATCATGACTCTGCGTCTATGGTGGAAAAGACCATTCAAGACTACAGGCAGAGACGCGAGACACTCTCAGAAACAAAGACTCAGATGTCCTAGGCACATGTTCTGGACCTATGAATACATGTAATGGATACATTCAGTGAGCACAGGTAGATAGCAAGTATGATATGATCCTTACTTAGTGTGCCAATTTTAAAACCTTCCTACTCGCCTTTTCCCTGGGCCCGACACCTTCCAACAGTATTTCTCCATAATTGTATACTCCGCGCCACTTGAAAAGCTTAGATTAAATTGGAAACAGGGCTCCAATGAGAGGCCTCGCTTTATAATTGGTTTAGTACCGCCATTCTAAAGGCTTATACTAGGTATAAGCCAGTTATATGTGTGGGATTATATCTACGCACGCTAAGTAGTACTGTAGGGAATGCCAGACTGAAAAAAAAACGAGTAGTTTCAGGGATCCAAGTGTAAAATTGAGGCGTGGCTAAGCGTCGTCGTATAGTTTTACAATTCAACCAATTGGACGAGGTCTATCGTCATTGATACCCTCTTTCTCAAAGTCTAACAGTAGAGATAATGATTAGATAATCTATAAATATACGTTCCGCGCTACTACCCCAATAGCTCATATCAGAAAAATTTATATAGTCCGAGAACTTTCACTTTGAGAATAGCTTAGCTATTGTATTTATTGCGGACCCCCCAGTCCTAGGGGTCGATACTAGGGTAAAGAGATAGAAATATATGCGGGGTTCTAGGTACTCCGTATTAAAGTGAAAAAAACGAGGTGCGACGCGGGAGCAGCACAGAGTGCGTGTCCCCGCCCCGGCCCGTTGGTGGTCTAAAAGACTAAAGGTCGGAAGCAACTTCAGCAGTGTTGTGCCACGCAGCCGCGGAGACTATTGCCGCTGACTTCGAAGGACGTGCTAAAGCTTGATGGACTCTATGGAGTTTAGAATTGGTATCACAAATTTCAGCAACAGGCAACCATTACGTAAGATCTTACCTTAGTTAATACCAATGCCAAGTTGTAATAGTCTGCTTTGTAATAGACAAGTATTATAGGTGCAGCATCAGCGATAAACCGGCATGACATCAATTTAAACTGCCGTACCCTACCCTGTAGGGCTGTGCCTCTTGAAAAGTACGGAGTACTCCGTTGGATCCCGTGTGAAGTACGAAGGTTCTATCCCGTATGGTGCAACCCCCTCACAGTACTCAGTAAGTTTAAGTCTGTGCCGCATCGTTACCGACCGTTTAATCTTTGGGCCAGGATGATGACGATCTTTGGCATCAAGGGTAGGTTGATTGATACTACAGTAATACTGTAAGCGATGATCAGTGCTACTTATCTATAAAAAACATCATTTGTCCTCCGAGTCTTATTATACCATATCAAGCTACCAAGCTACTTAGCAACCTCTGCTCTACCAGACCAAAACCAACCTCGATAACCCCTGAACGCCACCTCAGAAATGGCTCAACAGCAGTATGAGTGGCTTGTACAGCTTCCCGACAAGCCTAATGGGCTGAGCGCTCGCCTCGACAATCTTGAAGCACATCTGAACAATGTCACGCCTCAAGTCGAGGCCGGAAAAATTACCCTGAGAGGTTTCATGTTTTCAGCCCCACCCGCAAACCCCGCGGATGCCCAGACGAAGATTTCGGGCAGCGTACAGGTCGTCAAGGCAAGCACCGAGGAGGAGATCTGGCAGCTGGTGAAGGCAGACCCGTACGCGATGCTGGGGGTGTGGGATTTGGACAATGCAACAGTCTCGCCGATGAAAGTTGGGGTTATGAAACCGATGTAATCGAGTAGACGCGTACGGTACCTACGAAGCTACAATAATGTACGTAGGGTATAGTGGGAAGAAGAAGACGCAGGCATTGATGCTGGCATGAGAGTTGCACTATACGATTTACGAAGTGCATTTATAGATCTACAGTTACATGCGTCTGCCACCCGCAGTCCCCGCCTCTCGCTTCGGCCTCAGGGGGGGTCGACCTCCGTAGTGAACTGCAGCAATACTCCGTATAGTCAATTTTCAAATTTGACATCTAGGTATGATTCCCGTTAAAACAACTACAATGATTTGATGATTCTACGAGCCATTGAGACTAAAGATCCATTGGTCCCACCACCCTAGACAAGTGATGTGTACATGGGATCAAACACCTACTGACCGTTCCCAAAAGGCCTAATATGGTTAGACTGCTTAGTCAGCCACTAGCCTTCCGACCCCTTCAAAGAAACTTCCAGACCCGATGAAGTCAATCCCTCCTGCATGACAACCTTAGAACATGATAACAACCGTCTCTGCTATGTAGATCACTCGCAATACATTTCCCCGCCCCGAGGTAACCGTTTCATCATGTTCAAAGTCGCCTTTGTTTCTGTCCGTCAGTATTCTAATAACGGTCATTGATTTGCGCTTACGTACCATCTGCGGTTGATTCTTGCTGTACTGTGTTCTAATCACGGTCCTTGCGCAAGCAGATCATTTACCTTTCTTTTCTTACACATGTTGATTTACCCCATTTGATTATACAGCCTACTTTCAAAGCCTTTCAAAGGATCAATGTTTATCAGCAACCCTATCAGACCTGGCTAATAATTAAAACTATTATAAATTTATATTCAAAGCTTCATGTCTTTATTTCTCTATTATTATATAATCTTGTCTATCTTACTTACTGCAGTAACGTGGCGCGATGCTTTATTTTCGTCGAATTGTATCAGCATTTTCTGCAAGCTAGCGCTTGATCTTGGGATAGTTTCAGGGAATCATGGAATAAACATGGCCTAATAAGCACTTCATCACCCGAGGCAGATTCTTGAGGATTTTGGACACGTGGCAAAAAAAAATATGTTTTCGCCCCTGTCCTCATAACCCTCGCAGAGAATTCCTACTACTATACTAGTACTCTGTACCTGCTTTATTTTCTAAAGTCTGACTGTCCTACTATTTTACTACATAGATGTATTCCCTGCGCCAATCTAAAGAGCTTACATCCGGCTTCGTCAGGGCCTTTTTAAGGTCCCTCAGAAGTTTCACTTTCAAATTATTTTTATCTTATAAATTTTATGATCTGTACTAGTTAAACCCACAGGATTCTATTTATCTACGCTAAGTAGTGGATTTATTAGAACAGTCAGACCTAAAAAAAGATTCGAGTAGGCTAGCCTCTGCGTTCGGACCGTTAGTGCGAAACGTTCAGATGGATCCTGTGGAGAAGCCCTGCCGTCTGTAAGATAGAATCCTACGGGCCGTGAGGCACAGTTCGGAGAAATGTGACTTACGATGTTCGGTTCGGAGAAGAGAGCCGGACTTATGTAGATCGAAAGATACAAGTCAAGTCTACTCATAGGTTCGTCCCCTTCGAAGGATGAATTGGACCAAAATTGAGAGGCACAGCTCGGACAATCCCCTCAACACTCTTTACACCCTAGACTAGCGTGTGCTTAGAGGTGCACCTATAGACAGAGGGGTGATATATTCATGAACTTAAAACAAAACGCAGCTCTTCGCCCTACTATTCTCATCAAACAGATATTTCCAGAAACTTTCATAACTTTCACGCTTTCAACAAGATAGAAAACATGGTTCACTCTCCCTCCAACCTTCACGAACAAGGCCTCACCCTACTATTCGGACCGCAAGACCCCGACATCAATGAGGCATACACAAAGAAGCTTAGGTCAACTCTATTGGAGACACCAAGTCTTGAATGGATATTAGACGCTACGACGAATCTCATTCACCATTGGCAATCTATATTCCAAACTCTTCCTGAGCTTCTTGCGTCCCCTGGCCGAAAGCATTTGGAGGCATTGAACGAATGGCTTAGAAGAGGCAAATTCCCCGAGGAATTGTTTCCCCTGCCAAATATTATTGTCACTCCGCTGGTAGTAATAACACACTTGCTTCAATACTTAGGATTTTTGAAAGAAGTACACCCAGAGCTTGCACCAAGCGATAGTTTGCAAGCGGCCTTGAGACTTCCCATCGAGACCGTCGGACTTTGTACCGGCATGCTAAGTTCAGCAGCGGTAGCAAGCTCTGAAAACCTGGCACAATTAGAAAAGCATGGTGCAGTGGCAATTCGGATGGCCATGGCTATCGGTGCATCGGTGGATGCTGGGGATGTAGACACTGACCTGAAGGGCAAATGGCAATCCGTTGCAGTCGGGTGGACATCACCTGATGCAAGAAAAGAGTTAGTCAAGATATTGAAAGGCTTCCCAGAGGTATGAAACTAGCGAACCGTATAATTAGGGACTGGACTGACAGTTGTTTCAGGCATACCTTTCAGTTATTTCTGAGGAGAAACTAGCAACAGTCACCACCCCTAAGAATGTTGCAGCTCCACTCTTGAAGCAATTGAGAGATGCTGGCTTGATTTTCGTCGAAACGGCGTTGCGTGGGCCATTTCATTGCGGAAGCCGTAATCAAGAGGCAACATCCTTGATCAAACTTTTTGACTCGGACTCGAACTTTCAATTTCCTGATGTTTCTCTATTGGCGTTCCCAACACGTTCCGCCACAGGAGCAGAGTATTTCGCTGGCGATAAATTGCACCACAAGGCAGCTCAAGCAATGCTGACCGACCAGGCGGACTGGCACCAGGTATTCACATCACTTCAAGCCTCTGCCACGAATAGCCGGTCCTTGGTTGTCGCCTTTGGCCGTGAGCGTTGTGTTCCGCAATGGGTTGTGCGCAAACTCGGTCCGCGACTGATGCAAGGCGCAAATGTTGATCTCAAATCTTGTCGATTGCCGCCGCAGTTTGATCGCGTGCTAAAATCTTCTGGAGATGAGGCCGTGGCTATTGTTGGTTTGGCTTGTCATCTCCCTGGTGGAGACGACCTTGACGGCTTCTGGGACACACTATGTGCAGGAAAATCCCAACACGTCGAAGTTCCCACACAGCGTTTGGACTTCCAGACTACTGCGTGGCGCGATTATGATTCGGAGAGGAAGTGGTACGGCAACTTTGTTCGTGACCACGACGCATTTGATCACCGATTCTTCAAGAAAAGCGGCAGGGAGATGGCGTCTACTGATCCACAGCAACGGCTAATGTTGCAGGTGGCCTATCAGGCAGTGGAACAATCTGGGTACTTCACTATGCCTACCACACCTGATGCAAATATTGGCTGCTACGTTGGTGTTGGAGTCGCCGATTATGAAAATAATGTTGCAGGCCATCCAGCCAATGCATATACCGCAACCGGCAACCTCAAGTCCTTCGCCGCTGGGAAGATTAGTCACTATTTCGGCTGGAGTGGGCCTGGAATCACCATTGACACAGCATGCTCGTCGTCTGCCGTGGCTGTTCACCATGCTTGTCAGGCCATTCTGAGTGGCGAGTGTTCCGCTGCGCTCGCAGGGGGGACTAGCATCATGTCAAGCCCGGAATGGTATCAGAACCTAGACGGAGCTTCATTTCTTAGTCCCACAGGGCAATGCAAACCGTTTGATATCGATGCAGACGGCTATTGCAGAGGCGAAGGAGCTGGCGCCGTCTTCTTGAAGAAGTTGTCTACGGCGATCGAGGATGGTAACCAGATTTTTGGTGTCATCAACGCATCTTCCGTGAATCAAAACGAGAATTGTTCCGCTATAACCGCCCCGAGCGTACTGTCTCTATCCAACGTTTTTAGCAGCGTCATTCACAAGGCTGGGCTGGACCCAAAGCAGATATCCGTTGTGGAAGCCCATGGAACGGGAACGCAAGTTGGAGACCGAGCCGAATACGATAGCATTCGTAAGGTGTTCGGTGGACCTGGTCGAACGGAAAGTCTTTCGCTTGGATCAGTCAAGGGCCTTGTTGGGCACTTGGAGTGTGCATCCGGGATTGCGGCTCTGATAAAGACGCTACTCATGATATACAACGGCGCCATTCCCCCACAGCCCAGTTTCAATGCCATCAGTCCCAAGCTGAATGCCATGCCATCGGACAATATTGAGATTACCAAGAAGTTCAAAGCCTGGGATACGGACTTTCGCGTGGCCCTGATTAACAATTACGGGGCGTCTGGCTCTAATGCATCGCTTATTGTCACCCAAGCACCCTCATTCCGCTCTAAAGACCTAGATGTTGAGAGACAGTCGATTTTGAAGTCACCATTCTGGCTCTGTGGGCTTGATGGACAGAGCCTGCAATCATATTCTACCAAACTAGTCCAGCTGCTAAGGTCAGGCAAAAACACGGATCATCGCTTCACGATAGCAAATTTGTCCTTTCAGCTATGTCGGCAGTCTAATCGTTCGCTTAGCCAGGGATTGATATTCAGTTGCAGCTCTGTTGATGAGCTGGCCGAGAGGCTGGCTGCTTTTGCAAAGGGGCAGGGAGAGATATCATCGGTCTCGCGCCAAGTGCCGCCTCGGCCAGTGATACTTTGCTTCGGAGGTCAAGCGTCCAAGTTCGTCGGATTAGATCGCGAGATATACGACCAAATTAAACTACTGCGAACTCATCTCGACCTTTGCAATGAAATATGTCTCTCACTGGGGCTGGATAGCATTTTCCCGGCAATATTCCAAAAGACACCTGTCGAAGACATCGTTCGTTTGCAGACTATGCTGTTCGCCATCCAATACTCTTGCGCCAAAAGTTGGATCGAAAGCGGAGTACAAGTTGCAGCGGTCGTTGGCCACAGTTTTGGAGAGTTGACAGCATTTTGTGTCTCGGGAACCCTCAGTATTAAGGATACGTTGAAGATGATTGCAGACAGAGCACGTATCATTCAAGAGAAATGGGGCCCCGAGAAAGGATGCATGATAGCTGTTGATGGAAACCTAACCGATGTGGAAAGACTACTGCAGCAGACGAACAATACAAACCCAGACGAGACTACCACTATTGCATGCTTCAATGGACCCCGAAGCTTCACGCTCGCTGGGACATCTACAGCAATAGAGCTATTGAGAGAGGCAATAACTACCAACCAAGCCTCTTCGTCCATGAAGACGAAGCAGTTGGATGTCACCAATGCTTTCCATTCCCCACTGGTTGATTCTATAATGCCGGATCTGGCAACAGTCGGCGATGATTTGATCTTCCGAGAGCCCACTGTTCCACATGAGAGGGCATCTAAAGATGGGACATCTGCTCTGCCAATTCCTGGGTTTGTGGGATCCCATATGAGGTATCCCGTGTACTTCAACCATGCTGTCCAGAGGCTTGCCCAGAGATATCCTTCAGCTATCTGGCTTGAAGGAGGATCTAATTCGGGCATCACGAGTATGGCCAGCCGTGCGCTAGGATCTCCAAAGTCTTCCCATTTCCAACCTGTCAGCATCACAGGCCCCGAAGCATTCAAACACTTGACAGATGCCACGACCAACCTATGGAAAGAGGGACTAAATACAACCTTCTGGGCGCACCATATCGCGCAGACATCAGACTATTCCCCGCTTCTGCTACCACCATACCAGTTTGAGAAGTCTAAGCATTGGTTGGCCCGTACGAAACGACAAGTGAGAAATGATTCCCAAGCACCACAAATCCAGCAAGCTCCCAAGGGCCTCTGGAATTTTATGGGATATCGGGATGCCGCGAAAACCCATGCGCGGTTCCAGGTCAACACGAGTTCGGAGAAATATTTAACGTACGTTTCCGCTCACGTCATTGCCCAAACGGCGCCAATTTGCCCCAGCACCTTCCAGCATGTTATTGCTGTGGATGCACTTGAGAGTCTTGCGCCGATGTCAAATGATCGATCGCTACTACCCGAGCTTCAAGGAATGGAGAGTAGCGCTCCGCTGTGCGTGGATGCATCAAAACTTGTCTGGCTTGACGCGAAGAGAATGGGAGAGAATGATCTCACTTGGGACTGGAGTATTACCAGTACCACTATAGGTGGCAATACGTCAGACGCAAACCTCCATGTCTCTGGACGGATTGTCTTTAGATATGTAAAGGACGCCGCGTACGATTTCGCCAAGTATGAACGTCTGGTAGATCGAGAGCGTAGCCTGGCTATCCTTGATGGACCTGAAGCGGATCAAGTGATACTGGGCAGCCGCAATATCTACAAGGCATTCGCAAGTATCGTTCAGTACAATCACGATGAATACAGAGGGCTACAAAAGATTGCTGCCAAGGGCAACGAGTCGGCGGGCCGTATCAAAAAGCAAGACGAAAAAGGAACAGCGCTAAGCGTGGGACTGGCAGATACGTTCTGTCAGGTGGCTGGCATCTTTTTGAACTGCATGACTGATTGTGGAGATGGAGACATGTTCCTCTCGAACCGTGTTGACCAGTGGATTCGCTCCCCTACAGTCTCCCGCGATTCACGTCCAGAACTGTGGGAGGTTTATGCACGACACCACAGTCCCTCTGATAAAGAGTATGTGAGCGATATGTTCATCTTTGACTCGCTAAGTGGAGAACTGGTGTGGGTCGTGTTGGGCCTCCACTTTGTGAAAGTGCCCGTCAACGGCATGGCAAGACTTTTGTCAAGACTGTCTTCTGCGGCGAAGACGACGCGAGGTTCTCTTACTCCACCATCTACTCCCCCAGAGATGGCAAATGCAGAGGACTCGCACCCTGCCTTCTCTTCAAAACCAGCTGAGTCGATACCTCTACCCAAGCTTGCTAGACAGAAGAAAGTCAAGATAAACACCACCCCGCGGCGTGATATCTCAAGTGATGCTCGAGGACTGTTGTGTAATCTCTTGGGTCTTGACGCCGAGGAAGTCAAGCCTAAATCTGATCTTGTCGAGCTTGGGATTGACTCACTCCTAGCCATGGAGGTGGCCCGAGAGGTGGAGAACGAATTTAAGACCAAGTTGGAGCTAGAAGAACTCATGGAAATGACCGACTTCCAGAGTCTTGTCGATTGTCTGAAGTACAAATTGGGAATATCTGATAACCTGGCAGCAGAAGAAGAAGGTGAAGATGAGGATGATGAGAGTGAAGCTGGGATACAGGTAAGTCTCAACTACCGTTGGAAAAATTTCTCAACTTCTGTGGAACACTGCTCCTATCCCCAAAATCCCACCGCATTAGGCAATACTGACTTCGAGATAGACCCCCGCCGATAGTGCGGTGTCATCGTACAATGAAATTTCCGGGCATGTCAACGGCAATCGTACATCTCCTACAACAATACCCGCCTCAGTCATCCTAGACACATTTGCTGATTCGAAGCAATTGACCGACCACTTCATTGAGGAAAACAATTTCTCTGGATACATGGACCAGGTGCTGCCCAAGCAAAACGAGCTTGTAGTTGTACACATCGTCGACGCTTTCGAGCAGGTAGGGTGCTCCCTTCGGACTGCAGAAGCTGGCCAAGTCTTGGACCGCATTTCATATCTTCCCAAGCACGAGCAAGTCATGGCAGTCTTCTATGGCCTACTGGAAAAGGCACGACTTGTGGACCTAGATGGCTCCAAGATCACCCGAACAGCCATACATGTCCCGCCAAAATCCGCCACAACACTGCTACAAGAGCTTCTTAGCGAAAGCCCTGAACATAGTTATGATCACAAACTTACAAGCCTGACTGGTTCTAAGTTGGCGGATTGCCTGACGGGCAAGACCGACGGCATACAGTTGATCTTTGGTACGCCAGAAGGGCGAGAGCTTGTTGCAGGCACGTACGCCCTGTCCCCAATGAACGTGGCCTGGATCGCGCAGCTGGAACACTTTTGGAAGCAATTATTACTCCGCTTACCCAGTCAGAGTGAGCCGATCTCCATATTGGAATTGGGTGCTGGCACCGGTGGAACGACCGCACGACTAGTACCAATCTTGGCTGCCTCGGGTATCCCATTTCAGTACACAGTTACAGACATTTCCCCATCGTTGGTGGCAGGCCTCCGAAAAAGGTTCAAGCATCACCCCTTCATGCGTTTCCAACTTCTCGATGTCGAAAAGCCACCCCCAGCTGAACTTCTGCATCTTCAGCATGTTGTACTTGCGACGAACTGTGTCCACGCTACTCATAGCTTGGTAAGGACAACGAAGAACATCCACGGCCTTCTTCGTCCTGATGGCTTCCTCTGCATGCTTGAGATGGCAAAAAATATACCCTGGGTCGACTCAGTATTTGGACTTGTTGAAGGGTGGTGGCTCTTCGATGACGATGATCGCGTCGAGCAACAACATGCTCTCGCGCAACCCTCCTTGTGGGAAAAGACCTTGCGCTCTAACGGCTATGGCCATGTCGATTGGAGCGACGGAGAGCTACCCGAAAACACTATTCAACATATCATCATTGCACTTGCTTCTGGCCCAAGCTATGATCGGGTACCTATCCTCCCTAAACGTCTTTCGAACCACACGACTAACTTTGCTGCTCGTCAAGCTGTAGTCGATTCATTTGTCGACAAGTACACTCGGCACTTCTCCGCCCCAGTCTCCTTGCCCGTGTCCGATCTGGTTATCAATCTAAGCCGCTGTGTTATGGTAACCGGGGCCACAGGGAGCTTAGGGTCCCACCTAGTTGAATATTTCGCCTCTCAACCAGATATCCACAAAGTCATCTGCCTAAACAGAATTGGTAGCATAGATGGTGCAGTCCGTCAGCGACAAGCGCTTGAATCGAGAGGGCTGCTCCTTAGCAAGGAAGCTTCATCAAAACTCCAAGTTCTCGAAACCGATACATCTAAACCGATGTTGGGCTTATCCGCTGCCGATTATAAAAGCCTAGCTAAGTCTGTAAACCTCATCGTTCACAATGCATGGGCAATGAGTATGACACGTCCGGTACGCGCCTTCGAGCTTCAGATCAAGACCATGCGGAATCTGATTGACTTTGCCCGCGAATGCGCATGTCAGCGGCAGCCAAAAGACCCGAAAATTGGATTCCAGTTCGTCTCATCTGTCTCAGTGATGGGTTACCATCCTTTCGTGAGCGGCAAAGCTCTGGCACCTGAAGAAAGAGTGGCCGTGGACTCTGTTCTGCCTATGGGCTACGCTGACGCCAAGCTCGTTTGCGAATATATGCTGGACGAGACCCTGCACCAACATCCCGACAACTTCCGTACCATGGTGGTGCGAATAGGCCAGATTTCGGGCTCAAAGAGGAATGGACTCTGGAATCCAGTAGAACATCTAGCACATTTGATCAAGTCGTCGCAGACGCTCAATGTCCTACCAGATCTGGATGGGGTAAGTTGCGTCCTGGCGTTATCTCTATATGCTAGTAGTTATACTAACCTTCCAACAGGTGCTGTCATGGTGCCCCGTCAATGATGTGGCCGCCACTCTAGGGGAGCTGGTCATTGGAGACACAACGGCATACCCAATATACCACATTGAGAATCCTGTCAGACAGCCCTGGCGCGATATGATCCCCATTCTCGCGGAAGCACTTGGCGTACCACAGGCAAATACTATCTCCTATAAGGAGTGGATACGTCGAGTCCGCGAGTTTCCACCAAGTTTAGTTTCCGACAACCCAGCAGCTCGACTGGGGGATTTCTTCAACGCTGACTTTGAACGCATGTCATGCGGAGGATTGATTCTTGATACGGCGCATAGTAAAGAGCACTCAGACACGTTCAGGGGATTACAGGCGGTGAGTAAAGAGCTGGTAATGAAATATATTCAGGTGTGGAAAGAAATAGGATTCCTACGGCAGTAACACGTTAGATTAGCCAACTAGTCGAGATCCGAACCTGCACTTAGTGAGCAGATATATAGATATTATTTTTGTCCATAGCTAAATAGCGAATTGGCAGTACTTCATCTATCATAACGTAATTCATTTCATATTTTCAAATGTCCCATATACCATGAGAGAATTACCTACCACCCACTTCAGGCAATATGTCCCCTTCCACTGCACTGCCATTGCCATCTCCCCATCCCAAATTACCACGAGATTATCCCAGGTGGAAAATACCTGTAACATACGGTTAGGCGATAGTAGTCTGTATTACAATCGGCTCTTCGCGTAAAATGTTGAGGGCGAAAGGTTTGCGGAGCTCGTTGGTGGTGGAGTAGTTTAAGAGAGTGGAAGAAATAGCATTAGGGGCTTGATTATTAGTTCTTTATTTTGTAAAATTCCAGAGATTAGCAACAAATAGGAGTATGTCATTGATATTACACTCACCGAATCAACAATTTTGACTTGAATTATTGTTTTATCGTGAAGTCACGAGACTTACCCCCTTTTCATCTCATGAATGTGGAATAAGTAGACATCATTTTACAACATCACATCCAATATCATCGCATCTGCAGCACACTTCATAGCGTTTCTAGGGTAATATAAGTGTGGTAAAATAGAATAATAAAGCAACTCTGCCTCTATACCCTACCTTATTTGACATAATACTCTGGCAACCAGAGACCGAAAAAGTGTAAGATCTTGGTATTCAACAGTTTATAACCAAAATCTTGACAGGCAGCCTAAAGACTCTCCATGTCAGATATTGTACCATGATATTCAAAGGTCCTCGCTGAGCAGTGAATGAATGTCTGGGGGAAAATAAAGCTTCTCAATTCTCAACCGATTAAACAGTCTGTCCTCATTATATAGCTTATTCCTTTACCGGCAGAGCTCCGGCAACTTCAACTGCATCATCAAACCCAAAGACCAACAAAATACAAAAAATACAACTCCGAAAAGTGCAAAGCCTAGGCTAACGACCCGAACGGGTTCGCTAGGAAAAACCGGACTGGCTGGGTTTTTTGCCCTACCAACAGCCGTCCGTAAACGGGTGCTCCGTGAAGATCGAAGAAAGTATTTATTTCTTCTGTGGTCAATGCAAACCAGCCCAAGCCGATATTCTTTGCTTATTTGGTTATATAGTGGGTGGTTGTTGAGAGCCGAAGATATACCCGGTTTCCGCTACGCGAGCGCTTATTGGCTTGTTAAACACCGGTAGGTAGGGTAGCACTTCACGGCTATAAATCTTTAAGCCATGGTTGGACCTGGATAGTTGGTTAATGAACAGGTCTTTGGACACAGCCGTTACTTAGGCGCGTAAACATAATATAGGTATAGGCATCAATAGAGGGTTGAACTGGAAGCACTATTATCGAGTTTAATCTTAGATAAGTCTACTACTACTACTTATTACTATCATTTACTATATACTTGAGTCAGAGCAGAGAAAATTTAACTAAAGTCTCTCATTTACTAAGTAATAACTCATCTGTCAGTTTTCACGTGATTAGCCAACATCCTTTGTTTCTATAGGCACAAATTCAAATTTGGGCAGAAGTATATTATTTTAATAATAAGAATAACAATGACAATAATAGACGCAGACATAAAGTCCAAGGTCTATATATGAGGGTGACTAGGGTTGTCGACCCACGCTGTCATAAGCAACTCCAACCATACCAAACCCCCAATTCATTTAGCAACAAACCAAACTCCATAGAATAGGCATCATTGACACTAAATCATTCATCAAGTAAATCATGCCACTCCGGAATATCCTTAATAAGACTCCACATATATTTTTCCAGTCTGACCGCGCACTTGGTGTATACTGTTGTTTCGTCATTATACTTCCGACAGTTGCTAAAAATTAAATTGAGATCGTCGACGAGAGATTTTGGCGTAGGGTAGTGATCCTGGTGCAGTCTTTCCTCCGCCATTGATAGATCCATTGGCGATGTAATAACATTATAATAATCAGGAACTTCGTCTTTGTTAACCGGATTGAGGAAGGGCCATGCTTGTTTGTGGTTTTGAAGTTCACCTAGAAAACGTCGAAGTTGATTGAAATAAGGTCCGTGGCGTGGTTCCCGTGCTAGTCTATCCATATCTGAAGACCAGCCAGTTGCCCGAATGGCATGTATAGAGAGTGGATCGATTGGAGTAACAACGCCGGCATTAGCCCATTGCTTAGGTGGTTGATGGACAATATGGCTTTGGCTCACGGCACGAATTTTGGCCAGCACAGTTTCCTTTTGCTTGAGAAGCATGCGACCAGCTTCAAGATAACGTATTCGGGGAAGCATAGAGCATTGCATAATCGTCCCTCCTTCGTAATCCTTAATATACCCCATCCAGAGAGGCTTTTCGAGGGTGATCTCTTTAGTAAAGCCTTGTTTTTGAAAGTACCCAGTAGCATAATTATCAGCGTAAGTAAGAAAATGCATTACTGGGGAGGTAGCTTTAACGTAATCTTTTAAATGGGCCATAAGATGTGCTCCGTATCCTTTCACCTGCTGATCAGATGAGACTGCACAAAAAACGATTTCAGCAAATTTGCGGTCTCGGAATTCTCGAAATGATATTCCGCCAATAACCTCTAGAGGCCTTTTGACGATAGCAATGGATAAATGAGTGCGATCGTAAACGAGACGTGCGATATAATCCTTGGGCATTTTCGGAAGCTGCTTTTGAAATAAACATTTGAGACCCGTAAGAATAATCCAACTCTCTCTAGAGCTATCATTATTAACGACTCTGAATTCGATCTCGCCATTTCTTTCCTCTAAGACTGCAGGCTTTAATTGAGTTAGAATGGTTGGTAGCATTTCAACGTCCTAGCATACCTTCTCTGGGAAAGGAACAATCCAAGCTGTAGCTGGAGGCTCAACATTTGGTTCTGTAAGCCCCTCATGAGAGCTTTTGGTTCTTTTGGTGGCAGAGGGTGTATCCGGTTCTGCAGGGGCCTTGCGCTTCGCGAGAAGATTTTGTTCGCGGTTGGCTGGAATTGATTGTGACTCTGCTTTGTCCATTTGCGTTGAATGGCGGTGAACCTGAAACGTCGTTCTATCGAGATCACGCTTAAAAGTCTTAATATTTCGATTGCACTAAGAGGGAAGTCTGTCTTTTGATAACCCAGCCTAGTGTAGGTCAGCCTCGAGTTCTCTGAGCAGCATTTCAAGACGCCGAGAATCAACATACGCATGTGAACAAGCGGACTGACTGGCTTTGCTTGGGATTGCGCGTTTAGTTGGTGAGTGCTGAGTTGTCGCAGTACTTTCTCTCGAATGGTGGAATTGTTAAGTATGGTTGTTGGAGATTCAGGTGTCGATAATGTCTCCGTATGACGTATAGACAGTAAGTGTTGGTATCATAAGGCGATCACTTCCAATGCATCCTGGTTGCAGTCGACGTGTTTATTAGGTTGGTTGTTACTAGCTAGATCATGGTTGCAACACAATGAGGGTATCGCCAGTTGCTGACTAAGCTAGCGCTAAGTCACATGACTAGAGACGCTCAGTCTTATTATACAAACAGTAAGTGAGGGCCAAGCGAGGTTTTTAGGGTAAGTCTTGGTGTAAAAAGCTCGTTTGGCCCTTACTTATTATCGCGGACCGTACTCTTTAGCAAGTCAGCTCGAGATATGGGTACTCCTTTGCGAATAAACGATGACTATAGGAAGATTTTAAGGATGCTCCAAAGCGTTGATAGTTTTTGTTGTTATGTGCATGTAATAGGGAATACGAGTATATAACCCATAGTAGAATTAGTATTGTACTAGTAGTATGGTAGCACTAAATATAGCTATTTTTAATATATTAATCAGAAATGTTATAAGGCTAGAGGTTTGACTAGACTCGTCTTTTCAGCCTCAATCGAACTTAACTGAGCCACACTTGGCTTTTTCGCCCCTACGTAAAGTCAGTGAACCCGACCACTAGAACTTACGACTCGTAAGCTAAGGTACGAGTCACGAGCGAAAGAAGCTAAGAAAGAAGACTGACTACTAATGTTTTATTTACTGTCTTTCTCTCTTTGCTCGTGACTTCGAGGCAAGCAAGCAGACATGCTGACACAGTCATGAGATAGCAAGAAGCACGAGGTGATTGATTTAATTAGACACGATGTCAAAAATGTGATGGCGATGCTGATGCTGAAAATCCATCTCACTCACATGCGATTCATTATCTTATCCCACATGCCCATCCCATTTTCTTGTCGATCTGCCGATCGCCGATTTGCTCCGCCGTTAAGAGCGGATGTTTGTTTTTCACTGTATGGCAGCCATGGCGCAAAATCTATAGACGGCTGGAGAACTCTAAAAAACAAAACTGGAGAGGAAAGGTAAGGTAGGCAGGGGCAGAGCCAGCATACACATACTCCTCCACACATGTCTTGATCAGATGCAGACGGTGGGCGTTGGACGTTTTTTCATATCTACGGCCTCCTAAATACATCCATTCCTTTTCTACCTACAGTATATTCTACCCCCCGAGGCTGCTTTCCCATTCACTACTACTATGCCAAAGTGCAAAAACAAATAACCTAGCCATCAGAGGGTAGGCTGTTCGTGACACGCAATCTGTATTGCAGTCACCCGGAATAACTTGTTTCTAATCAGCCCACTACCCTACTCCAAAATCCTCATTATCCCCTCCATCTTCGTTCCCTACGTTTTGCATACACCCCTACCCCGAACATGACCGACAGTTCTATTCCTCCCGAGGAGGTGCTCTCCTTGTCAAATCGAAGTAAGTCCTAAACTATTCAACCCCAACTTCCTTTCCTACTAACACCGTCTTAGTTAATAGTTCCACACGTTCCCTACACACCCAACTCAACAAGCTGATTCTCGTACGGCTTCCCTTGGCCCTCCCACCACACACCACGAACCCCTCTAAATACGTCTCCGGACTGCTTCATGTCGCGCCCATATATGTGACTTTCGAGTCCCTATGGCAAACCATCCTGGATACCCCATGCCTTCCTACAAGTCTAGAGAACGAGTCTCAGTCGCAGGAAGACCCGAACATACCAAATACGGCCCGTCCTCGAAAAGAGAGCACTCGAAAGGTCTGCTCGCGGACCCATTCCCTCCTATCACACCTCCTGCTCCCAGGCCTTCCGCGGGCGGACCGCCTACGCGCAGATATACAAACCCTCACTGGCAAATCCGAGGAGAAGATCGACGAAGAAATGGCGGCTATTTCACGAGACGGCGAGGTAGCGAGATTTATAGCCCATACCAAGCAGTCTGTTCAGAAGAACCCACATGTCCTGGTGGCTTATGCCTGGGTTCTATACATGGCGCTCTTCTCAGGCGGGAGGTATCTGCGCGCCTCGTTGAAAACAGCTGGGGGCATGGGCCAAGACTTCTGGGACCGGGAACCATCGCCTGTCAGACCCCATGCTATTACCGGAGACGTGCGTGAAGTCCAGGAAGCAGAAGTAGTCTTCTCTGAGCCGTCGGGCATATGGTCGCCCCCAGAAGGGAAATCTGGACGTGGACGTAAACGCGTCAAGTCATGGTTTGATGGCGATATCCCTAAGATCACCGCCGGACTGTTGTTCTTCGATTTTGACGGCGACGAGGATGGCGAGGACATCAAACTGGAATTCAAGAAGCGGATCGCGGGGGCTGAGCTCCTCCTAACTCATGGCGAGAAGGACGATATCGTTGCGGAAGCGCAGGATATTTTCAGGTTCATGCTTCAGTTGGTGGGCGAGCTCGATTCTATCATGAAGACATCCGACGAGGATCTCGAAATGGCCGCGTTGTTCTTGCACTCGCCCAATCTGATGACAAGTCGAGACAGCGTATTTGTTTCACGGGAACGTATGCTAAGGAAAATGTCGACCGCCGCGGAGCCGGAGATAGCTTTGAAACCGAAATCCAGTTATCTGGATATTCTATTTGCTGGACCCACGGCAAAGCTCATCAATTTCAGGTCGTTACCGCATGTTTCCTTTGCGAATGATGCCAAGTCGAAAGACCCTGGTTCCCTAGAGAGGCCCTGGATCCAGAGTCATACGGTGGCGGTGCCTGTACTGGCAACTTTCGCCATGCTTCTGATGTGGTATATTAGGTTTTAGAATAGTGAGCAATCTGCGTGTATACTCCATGGGCAGGAACAAGATGTGAACGAGACGAGGACGTTGACGTTGCACATGACCACGACTGGATGGGTCTAGATGAAAGACTATCATTGGATGCCATTGTATATGGGATATTAGAACACGGAGCAACGACTGTACATGATGAGCGTTGCTGATAAAACTGCATTGAGAGGAGCAGTGCTGAGATGAGAGCTTTGGACGGTTAATACTCGAGGCTTATAAATAGGACTCGGATTTCTGTTTGCCCGGATGGCTCATTGAAAGACACCTAGATACCTAGTAGAACATAAATAATGAAATGCATTAATAGATAAGTATTCTAGTCTATCTAGCGTGAAATAGGTATCATTGGCATATTCTCGATCTATAAAAGCACAAAAATCTATTCAAGCAGTAGCAGCTTCCTCATCATGCCACACCACCTGAGACTCATCCTCCTCTTTACTCTCATGGTTTATGAATAAAAACGACAGGAGGACCACACATGCCCCGACCCAGTACAGAGCACTCGAGTACTGATGGCTCAAAATCATTTGCCCTACTAGGGATAGCGGGATGGTCAGTGACAATCCTACTGTTACGACTAATGGGGTAGTAAGGAGCTATTAATCAAAGTTAGTATGAGCTTCCAAGAGATATTTCAGGAGTCAAGCTCCGAATCCAAGAGCTCGGCTCCCAGAATAGACACGAGATCGAGGGAAGATAAAGCCTTACCATTGCATATGCCCAGGAGTAATCCGCAATGAACGACGATGCTGAGTTGAGCTGCGATGTGTTAGATATGCTCAAGATATGGAACAATGTACTCACCAGCACGATAGTCCAGATCTTCCCCGTAGGAGGCAGCTCAAATTTCTCTACCCCTGTGTAGTGCAAGATTATGAATCCAGGCCACAGGAAAGCGACATTGAACAGTCCCACTAGGCCAAAGAAGAGTGGCATATTGACACGGTCTTCGTTCCCAATTCGCTTCTTCATCACAATGGCGTACATGCCATACATAATAGCACTTCCAAACGCCATGGCATCTCCAATCGCAATCTCGCTTTGAGACTTGTGGGGAAAGTTCCCGCGGTTCTCATCGTTGTCCTTCCCCGATAGATCCACGGAAGAAATGAGGACGATGCCTGCCAAAGATGCCAAAACCCCAATGAGCTTCTTATACGAGAAACCCTCTACTCGGAACAGAACACCAAAAATAAGCGTCCATATACTGCTCGTAGATGTCAAGATGGTCGAGCTGGCAACACTCGTATATTCTAAGCAGCCTGCAACAAGGTAGTTAGCTAGAAACCAAAGCATGCAAAACTCCAAGCTCAGAACGGCCGTTTCAGGCACGCTGAGTTGTCCTTCTGGCGGCTGCGGATCGCCGGACATGCTCAAGGCTGGTCCTCCTGGTCCTTCATCATCGACCAGCAAGCGTGTCTGCGAAGCCGACAACGGATCCTCTGCTTCTTCCTCCCCATCCGATTTCCCAATGCCCTTGTAACCGTTCATCCGGCCCTGCCAAAATTCCATCGTCGACGTCCGCATATGTCCAAAGCCATGCTGATGACCAATTCGCAGTATGATGGGAATGAGAGATATAGCGAAGAAGGAAGTGTTGATATAGGTGACGAAGTATGGTTTCGAATACGAATTATCTGCGAAGATGTACTGGCGGCATGTTAGCAACCCCACACGCTGGCACGGATAGGACAGGATAAAACCTACGCTGGCGAGGAAATTTGAAGCCGTCCATAGGAAGACCGTGACCAGAAGAAGACAGATTCCTAAGGCTCTCCGGCCTATATTTTGCAGTCCAAGGCTAGCTTTGAAACCCCCGGGCTTTATTTGGGAGGATCGCTGAGAGGAAAGCGACAGTCTCTGGCGTGATATTGATGGCGTGTCGACAGAAAGTCTGAGTTCTTCCGCAGCTGCCGGTGGAAGAGGTGGCTCTGCACTCATAGTTGGAAATTTAGATGGTGATCGTGAGGTGGAGGTCCTGTCACGGTGGTTGCAGGCATAGAAATAGGAATGGCAGGCTCATGGAAATAAGTGAAGGATCAAGTCGCGGATTCTTTCGGCAGGGGGGTCTTTAGTATCGTTCCGATGCCGCAGGTAAATGGAAGAACAGATGGATCATATTATTAGTTGTCTTCGAGGGGTTGGGGTGGGTTGGGTTGGCATCTACATTTACCAAGGATGACTGATGCCCTATAGATGGAACATGTTCCGTTTCCGAGTCAGATCTAGCCTTTGTCAGTTAGGAAGTTCCACCCCGCATTAACTAAACTTCATCATTACTGTTCCACGAGAAACTTTTTATCACCGTAATCGAGGCTAATATATGATATATTATCTCGGCATTATGGTCTTGAAAGTAATTCATTCTATAGTTGAAACGGTGTCGAAAAGGAAACCAAAATCATAAACCAGGTACCTCGTCATATAAGCATAAGAAGTCATGTATAGAGAAAGAGAAAGAGAAGCAGACGCCACAGCGCCATCAATGATCATTATGTACACATGGGAACTATTCTCCCCCCTGTGAGCAACATCAAGCTCAGACAAGAAAAGTGCATAGAGAATGAGAACATGCACCACTAGCAATATCCAGCAGAAGGAACAGAAGCTATACGATTCTAGCATGCGCATCCATCTCTGTCGTTCTCGATATGAATGTTAATAGGATCCGAGAAATCGCCACTGAATTCTTCTGATTCCTCTTGAGCCAGCGCATTTCTTGCTATAACTAGATTGTATATTAGCCGCCAGTTTTAGAGAATAGTCTCATAAAGCAGTACTCACCCTCAAATGCTTGCTCAACGTTGATAGCTTCCTTTGCGCTCGTCTCAAAATAAGGGATTCCACCCTTTGACTGACAGAAAGTCATGGCGCGTTTCGCAGATATCTGATACCGGATTAGCAAAAACCTTCAATTATGGGCAAATAAGGCTTACCACTCTCTTGTTATCCTCTACATCGATCTTGTTACCGAGTACAACCTGTAACCTAGCTTAGCAAATGGTCCCCTGGATCAGTATGCCAACTTACGAATGGGAAATTATCCGGATCTCTTGGTGATGCTTGGATCAGGAACTCGTCTCTCCAACTATCAAGAGTATCGAAACTCTTGGAGTTGTTGACATCGTACACTAGGACACAGCAGTCTGCTCCTCTGTAAAAGGCCACACCTAACGACTGGAATCTCTCTTGCCCGGCAGTATCCCAAAGCTACACGTTTATTAGCCCTTGGCTTTGCCAAATCGAGCATCATGACACCCGTACCTGCATCGTCACCAATCGATCGTCCACCAACACCTCCTTGGTGAGGAAGTCCGCACCAATCGTAGCTTTGTAGCTTGCGCTGAATTTCTTATTGACCTAGCCGGAAATCAGCCCATATCCCAGAGTATATCTCCCGTAAAACTCTCGTTCGGAGCCGTAATATGTGAGTGTTAACGTACATATTGGTTCATCAAACTCGTTTTCCCGACACCACTATCACCCAGGATTATGACCTGAAAAAGACATCGGTCAGCAGATATCCCTTAGACTACTATACACGACTACAAGGAGCATACCTTCAAGAGGACCTTCTTTCGGGAAGACATGTTGATTAGAGAAGGAGATTGAGTTTAGGCGCGATAACGAAGTTGTTGACCGTTCCCAAGTCGTGCACTATGATATGTTTCGCTGAAACGAGTGGTGCAACGTGTATCGTATCGGAATTCGCCAGCGACTGTATTTAGGTTCGTTTAGGTTGTGTATTTGGGAACTGTCGTTGCGGTCGTGTGGAGTCTGTGTCTGTTTACAAGTGAGAGAAGGCGGAGTGGAGCTTCATGAGGTCCAGTCTAGAAAACAAGCTTCAGCCTATCAAACACAACGGTAGCCTTGGACCACCTCTCCGCTTTGATTCACCTCATGCAGCCTTGGATCTGACCCTGCCCGTATTCAATCTATTCTACATATCTTGAACTCTCCAGCGATGTACTCTATCCAGTGCCATTCCCAGGAATAGAAATGGCATCTTGGCGCAACGAATACATTCAGGCCCTCCACGAAAGAGACCGACGGGAAAAGGCTAGCTATCAGCAGGTAGATGATCAGCTTATTGAGGCCTGTGAGCTATTCTCCATGCACACGCCAGCGACCAAACATCGCCTGCTAAATTTACTTGTACAGTTACACAGCTACTCGACCGCACAACAGCGCTTGAAGCAGAAAAAGCCTCCAAAGAACCCCATGCCCAAGATTCCAAACTTCGAGAGCCTAGCACCACCACAGCAACCGAAGGGACCGCCCAGATCCGGAGTGACCTAGCAGAGGCCCTGCGCTCCAACGGGCAACTCCAATCACGTATAAAAGTAGCAGAGGCTGAGGTGGCCAGACTACGAGCCAAGAGTAAATCGGATGGCAAACTTATCGACGAACTTTCTAGGGAACGGGGTAGTCTGGCACAGAAACTTAAGGATAAGGAAGAGGAGTTGAGAGGCAAGGCCAAATTACTAAGTGTAGGGCTACTCTTTTGGACATATTGTGGAATCATACTCACATGTACAAGGATGTCCAGGATGAGGTTATCTCGCTCGACATGGAACTCAACCTGTCGGGACAGGCGACTACGAAGCTGAAAGCTGAGAACAAGGAACTCATTGATCGATGGATGGTTTATAAGAGCAGGGAAGTGGAAGCGATGAATAGCACGCTCCATTAGAGACCAAAGCAAAGGGAAGGACGACCTCCGACGCTGCATACAAGACGGATTACGTGCATGGAGAAGGGACGTCAATTGTGCATAATACATTCAACATTCTGCGTTATTCATTCTACCTGGGGTATCCAACAGGAAGTTGAAAAAGTGGCGGAAGAACTGGACAATTCTATTGTCTCTCGAAGTCCGCAAGACGCTGACTATCCTTCGTGGCAATGTAATAATCACCACCTGCATCTGTCCAACTTACATCGCCACGGTAGTATTGAAGTTTCTTCACATCGAGAACATTCGCAGGGTTGCCTATGTTGCGTGCGGTGATCTGGTGGCCTTCGGGGACAAAAGATTTCAGTGATACAATCTTGCAATCGTCTTTGCAATCCAGGAACAGGAGGTTTAGAGTATGGTTCAGTTCAGAGCTGAACACTTCGTTATTGACAAGAATCACGTCTGCACGTTTCATAGCGTCCTGAATCGGCCTGTTTGTCGTAAAATCATCTGCTACCAGATGTACCTCGCCAGTTGCAATCCCCCAGAGTCGGCACCGAGCCTTGAATTCCTTTTTCTGGGCCTTTGCTAACTTGCATGCATTGGGCGCCATTTCACAGCCCCAGCTCTCACAGCCAATTTGTAGAGCGGCTTGTAGTACAACATTACCAACACCAGACCCAAGATCAACGAAAACTTGATCTGAGGTAATCTTTGTCTTGTCGAAAATTCGATCAACCAAAGGCGAAAGTAGTTCACCATAAACATTGTCCGAGCCGGCTTCATATTTCCGTAACGAGTCCACGTCAGGTGAGACTGCGCGGTCATACACTTGCTTCAATATCAACTGGACCATTTTAAGAGGTAGATCATATCGATTGTCGAGGTTCTTTGCGAGAGCGCCATCCTGTATAAGCCTCTGAATAGCTGTGTTGTAATCATCCACTGCGTTTTTGAAAACTTCCCGTCGACTTTGGGTGGGTTCTTTCCGTAAGGTATTCCGGGCCTTCTCGAGTTCTCGAATGACCTTCCCATTGTCTTGGCCCAGAAAGGGTTCCGCTTGTTCGTCTGTTAAATAGACCTCCGTGACAACTTTGGCGACTTCGATGATCTCTCCTACTGAATCAATTCTATCCTTGCCGAAGTGGAGGTCATATCTATTGATATCATTAGCCTTCAGGTCTTAGAATCAGAAATAAACATGTACCTTTCCCTCTGCGAAGCACTGGGATATTGTAACTCCACGATCACATCCTCAATATAAGTATCCGCCACAGCCTTGGGTTTCCTCAAAGGCGCAACGATTTCAGCGGCGTGGATCATTTTGAACTTCCCTCCATCACCATCAGAGAAAGCCTTCCGGGACCGGAGTTGCCTCTTCCTTCCACCTTTATCTTGCACCTTCTGTCGCTTCTGAGCCGGTTGCTCGAACGAAGTGCTATCATCCTCATCATCATCAGACTCATCGAATTTGGGTCGATCAGACGGTGAACTTTGTCGCATAGGCTTGCGCTTTGGAACCTGGAGGTGGCGCGATGATGGCTCGTGGTCCTCCGAAGGCGATGTTAGGGGACTGGACCTGTTGGAAATCGCTGGTGAGGACCTCAACGAAGAAGCATTCGAACGAGCGATCTCCTGTTGTCTTCGCGCCGAGAAAGCAATTTTCGAAGGGAGTGGTTGCGGTTTCTTTGCGACGGGGGCCTGCTCAGTTCGGACTACTTTAGGCGCAGCCTTGATCCGGGAGTTCTTGAACATCTTTTTCACCGTAGAATGCGCAGACACAGTCGCATGAGCAAGTAAAACAATATTTAGATCTGCAAAAGCAAAATACGCTGTAGGGTATGATATGTTTTGTTGTGGTAAGAAGTAAGAGTGAAGGTTCCTGTCCTGTCCTGCACCTGATTCCATTCAGGGTTGTTTTCTTTGGGTCGCGTAGCCTTGCAGCGCTAACTAAGCTAAGCAAGGCAGCTGCAGGGGAGGGGAAGGGGGAGGAGACGCAAAACAGGTCCAGGCCATAGAAAGCATTATGAGGTACAATACTTCCTCACTCAGTGATCGTAGACCCTTATTTCATATACGGGTATCATTTCTATTGATCGGTGCAAAATCTACAGCTCAACGCCATCCAGTGAGGGACTCCATCTACCCATGTGTATCCCCGCGCCGACCCATCCCTTTCCTTATCCGGTGTATTCAAAGCTTCGACCTAACAGCTTCTAGTCGGTATTTGACATCTTTCAGCACTTTAGTCGCCGGTTTCCAATCATCAAATTGCTTCAAAAGCTCGGTTGTTTCGGAGCTAAGCTCGGTCTTGACAAAGTCCTCTTCCAGGACACCTCGCATGATCCATGGGAGGACATATGGGTTGGAACTGTTGTAGCCCTCAGACTTCTTTATTTCCAATGGAACATCACCAACAGAAGTCGTTTCTAGAGCGTATTCAATCGCAAAGCTGGAGGGGATTAGTAACAAACGGTACTGAGGCCACCTGAACTTACTCATAAACTCTCTGGTCATCATACAAACGAGAGTGACCTTCTCCACCAACTAGACTGCCAGCAAGTGGCGCTGAAAGTTCGCGGATGAGGCCGTGATCAGACACCCCGAGGTTGCGCAGCTTGAGAGCAAAGCCTACGAGATGGGAGATGCTAGAGTAAATATGTCAATAGGGAATACGATAATGTTATTAGTACTAGAACTTACAAATCTGGAGCATGTAATCGACCGTCAACGAAAACAGTTCGAAAGATGTATGGATGACTAGCCCTTGAGAATGTAGAGGACTCCAAAGAGACTAGTTGATCATCGATAGAGCCACAATATGTAATTCTGACTCCGTACAGCAAACAAATACGTAAAGAGTCCTCATACCTACTGATGGTAAGATTGGAGTCTTGATACAGGTGGGTAAGACAACTAACCGTTTCGAAACAGTGCTTTCAGGGTTTGCAAATTCAAACAGTTCAGTGGTGGACTCCCCGAATAACCTAGACTTGTAATCCGAGAATGGTCCGAGAGAAACACTTGCCATCGAACACACCCCTATGCGACCAGATGTGACAACGCCAAATTCTATCAGCTTAGCCACTAGCATTATGGCAACTGGCACGCCTTGCGAATGGCATGCGAGAAGGATAAAGTCAGCTTTGCGAATATGATCAATCCAATTCAGGAGAAGTTTCCAAAGATTGTCTACACGCTCAGCGATCTTGCCCTCGCCTTCAAGAGCAACTTTTTCTATCTCACAATCAATAGAGCCATGGGAATCGGTCCATCGCCTTATAGCTTCTGCTGCATGGTTTGCGAATCGAATAGAGGTTCCGGTAGGTTCGCCAATCACCTTGCGTAAAAGAGGAGCGGGAAAAAGGCCATGGATGCTATGTCACGCGATGTTAATAATTGATCAGCAAGGGCATGTCTTTCACAGAGTAAAATCCTCCGTACTTACCCAATTGCGAGAGCCTTCTTAATCTTCGGAGGATCCTTTGTCAAAAAGACATGTTTCATAGGTGGTTGGTGATTACGAAGCAAAAGCCTTGCTAGTTGTTGCAGAATCGATGGATTTTCAACCAGTCGGTATGTTTGCGCTACTGATGGAAGTAATAGATTCGGTGGAGAAATCTTCATTGGAGCAGGGCTTTGCAAAGATGTTCCCTTTACAGACTCTTGATTGGCCAGTTTTCGGGAAGAGTCATCCACTTCGAGGGACTGTGGCCGGTCCCTTTTACTCTCTTTCTCAGTTTTCTTAGTTTCTTTCACCGTGACAGCCTTTGCGGGTTCGGGATGATTCTGAGATGATTCTCCAGCAACAGCTAGCTCACCCGAACTTGGGGTATCCTCTAAAGTATTTGCAGACTTTTTAGCCGTGTCAGTAGACCAGAACGCCCATGAGGACCCAGTAGCCGGCTCAGAATCGAGCTTTGGGGTTGGCGCATCTTCCATAACTGTATCTCCGTCCTCTTTTAATGTGACAACAGGTAGTTGTGTCTCGGTTGTTTCTACGGCAGTTGACGGCGCTGCTGCTGACCACAATCCAAACCATGACGATCCCGTTGCATTTGGGTCTGGTTTAGTAACTCCAGCCTCCCGTAAATTAGGAGGAGGGGATTCCTGTGGTTCCTCCGTAGATGGGGCCTTTGGACTTTCTGGATTGTTCTGCGGTAGGTCTTGATTTTGCAAGGCTGGTCTGCTGAGCCAACCGCCAAGCCAACCGGAAGACGTTATAGGCCTCTCAGAGCTCATTTCCGTTGTGATCTCAGCTGCTGGCTTAGCAGGTATATCTTCGGGTGTCTTTGATCCAGACGTGCCATCGGTGGCAACAGAAAAAGAAGTGTCCAGCTTCGGGGGCTCCTTGTTGACAGGACCAGTGCTATCGAGTGTCCCACCCATAGTAACATCCAATGTCTCTTTACTTTTTCCAAGGTACATAGAAGGCGGTCTGCTGGCGCTTAGGGCTTGAGGCCTTTTCGGCTCGAATTGATTCAGGTCGTTCGAAGAGGAGCCATTCCTTGATTTGTCTGCTAGAATGGTCTCCCTAGCAAGCTGTGTAGAAGCCATACTCTTTCGAGGCCATGTGCCATACCAACTGCTTTTTGGTCTGACCTGTAGATTTCTGGTTACTTTATGTGATAGTGACCCATGATTCAGAGAACCCACCTGCTTGGCAGAGCTCTCTTTGACTCCCTTCAAAGGAGTGGGGCCATCTTCGGTTTGGGTATCTTTGACATTTCTGGAGCTCTCGACCGTTGCTGGGGCTTTGGATGGTGTCATGAGGAGATTCCCGCCGAGTTGATCATTTGTGCCCGTGGAGTCTGGCTCTGGCTCGGGCTCGGGCTCGGGGGCTGGCTCGGCCACATTGGATGGATTTGGTTTGGGCTTTTTGCGTAACGGTCCCATGAAAAGAGAATGAAGTACTAAACTTATTGATGTGTTCTAATTGTGGATGTGTACTCAAGATGTTTACAGACTTCTGTCTGACCCGAGCAAGAAGGTGGTGCTTTGGTGAGCCTGATGTTGTCCTGCTTCATGGTGATGCCGGTTGGCTGTGAATGCCCCGCAATAACTAGGCGGTCCCCAGCGGCAGAATAATAAAGAACCCAGGAAAAAATTGGTCCCAGCTTCAAAATTTCAATATCCTCCCTCCCCCTCTCAAAATATCTGAGACTACACGGAATCTACGGCCGTGACAACTCAATATTCTCCACAATGGCGCCAATTGAGAAGAAGCGCAAGAATGCGCCTACCAACGATTCATTTGCCAGGACTAGGAATCCATCAGACAAGGACAACCGTCCATCGAAGAGAGTGAGGCCCGATGAGGAGAGAAAACCCGTCGCAGGACCAACAAAGATTTCACATGAACGAGACGAAGAAGTTGCTTTCCCCAGAGGTGGAGCGAGTATTTTGACTCCGTTAGAGCATAAACAGATCCAAATCGAAGCTACTCAGGATGTGTTATTCGAACAAAACGCAAAAGCAGATAGGGAGGGTGATGCTGTCACGTCCGCAAGAAAGTCAAAATCGAAGGCAAAGGGCAAAAAGCCCAATGAGCAGGCCGAGGAAGAAGAGGAAAGCGTCAAAATTGAGGGCTTAAGTTACAAAGTATTTATATTCTCCTAAACCACAAGCCTCTAAGACTAATACAATAATCCATAGCGAATTGTCCCCGGCTCGCTCGTCCTAGGCCAAGTATCGCAAATCAACGACCATGATATTGCTCTTTCTTTACCAAACAATTTGACGGGATATGTGCCTATAACATCAATCTCAGATAAGGTCACCCAACGAATCGAAAAGATTGCAGCCGCCGAGAATAATGACGATGAGGAGGACGAAATCGAACTGGAGAAACTCTTTTGGAAAGGCCAATATCTTCGCGCTTATGTTGTTTCTACAAGCGATGACACTACGTTGACATCTGGAAAATCCAAGAGGCGTATAGAGTTGTCACTGCGACCACAGCAGTCTAACAACGCCCTTGCTTCCCAGAATATCATTACCAACAGCATGCTCATGGCATCTGTTGCCAGTGTCGAGGATCACGGTCTTGTTATGGACATTGGAATCAATGATGATACTGTAAGAGGCTTCATGTCATCGAAGGAGATTGGGCATGACCTTGATACATCTGCTGTTCAAGAGGGATCTGTCTTTCTGTGTATGGTGACTGGACTAAGCTCCAACGGGAAGATCATCAAGTTATCCGCAGACACGCACAAGATCGCCAATTTGAAGAAGCTGAACTATCTCACCGAGGCTCCTACAGTGGATGCCTTTCTACCTGGCACAGCTGTTGAGATTTTGGTAGCGGACATTACACCTAGGGGTCTTGCTGGGAAGGTCATGGGTATGGTCGATGTGACAGCTGATTTGATACATTCTGGCGCTGGGTCTAGTGGGAAAGATCTGGAAAAGAAGTACAAGCTTGGATCGAAGATCAGAGGCAGAATTATATGTACATTTCCCTCCTCTGACCCGCCGAAGCTAGGGATTTCTCTGCTAGACCACGTAATGGCTCTCGCACCACAGCAAGCCATCAAAGGTGGCGAGAAACAAGCCCCTTTGGTAGCCCTACCATCCTCGACCATCGTGGAGGAAGTTGCCGTGCGAAAGGTTGAGTCCGGGCTAGGCCTATTTGTGGATGTAGGCGTGAAAGGTGTGTCCGGATTCGTGCACATATCGAGGGTGAAAGATGGCAAGATTGAGACCCTGTCCGAGACCTCTGGGCCATACAAAACAGGTTCCGTCCATCGAGGCAGGGTTATCGGCTATAATGCTCTTGATGGAGAATATCTCATGTCATTAGAACCAAGTGTTCTTGAGCAGCCATTCTTGCAAATAGAAGATTTGAAGATCGGCGAGGTGGTAAAAGGCAAAGTCGAGAAGATCGTGCTGAACGCAGCTGGTGTAGGCGGCGTACTCGTCAATTTAGCCGAAGGCATCACTGGGCTTGTCCCAGAAACCCACATGGCAGACGTTCAATTGCTTCATCCAGAGAAGAAGTTCAAGGAGGGCATGGCTGTAACAGCGAGAGTACTTTCGACGGATGCGAGCAAACGCCAAATCCGACTCACTCTGAAAAAAACTTTAGTCAATTCGGAGTCGCAACCCTTTCTCAAGTATGAGGACATCGATGTGGGCATGCAGAGTCCTGGTACCATTATCAATATACTTCCGACTGGTGCTGTCGTTCAGTTCTATGGCACAGTTCGAGGATTTCTGCCGGTGGCTGAAATGAGCGAGGCATATATTCAAGACCCAAAGCTACATTTCCGCGTTGGCCAGGTGGTCAATGTCCATGTGCTGAAGGTCAACCCGGAAGCGGGAAAGTTGACTGTATCCTGTAAAGATCCTTCGGTGTTCGGACTTGCTCAACAGACAGCATTGAAGAAACTAAAAGTTGGCGAGATAATTTCCGGGGTTGTCACAGAGAAATCCAGTGATGATATCTCTCTTGAGATCGAGGGTCTAGGCCTGCACGCCACGCTCCCCGCCGGCCAGCTTACTGATAAATCTTCTTCGAAAAGTCTTTCTGCTTTGAAGAAAATCAGGGTTGGACAAACTCTCAAGGACCTAGCTGTGCTTGAGAAGCTCGACTCGAAACGTCTTGTCGTGCTAACAAACAAGCCAAGTCTCGTCAAAGCTGCAAAAGAGCGGACTCTCTTGCGAGGCTTTGATGATGTACGAGAGAATAAAGCTGTTCAAGGGTTTGTCAAAAACACAATCGCAACTGCTGTATTTGTGCAATTTGGAGGTGGACTCACTGGGTTACTTCCAAAAAATAAGTTACCCGAAGAGGCCACCGAGCTTCCAGAGTTTGGGCTGAAGAAATATCAATCTGTGAAAGTCAAAGTAACTTCGGTAGACCATAGCGACAAGAGGTTCCTACTATCTATGGTTAATCTTGATGCCGACCAAGAGATCTCTCAGAAGCTCGCGGACCAGGACGACGCCGCCAGTCAGGAGGTTTCCAATCCCATCGATGACACCGTTACCTCACTCGGAGATCTTAAGCTTGGAAAATTGACAAAAGCGAGGGTCGTATCAGTGAAGGACACGCAAATCAATGTTCAACTGGCAGACGGTATTCAAGGCCGCATTGATGTCTCGCAGGTGTTCGACTCGTGGGACGAAATCAAGGACCGGAAGCATCCTTTGAAACGATTTTCCGCCAAGCAAATTATAGATGTACGGATTATGGGAACACATGATGCTCGCAATCATCGTTTCCTCCCTATAACTCACAGAACTGGCAAATCTCTGGTCTTCGAATTATCCGCTAAGCGTAGCGACCAAACTGGCTCCCTGCAAGATCCGCTCACCCTGGACAAGGTTAACATCGGCTCTTCTTGGACTGCGTTCGTCAACAATGTCTCAGAAAACTGTTTGTGGGTAAATTTGTCGCCAAATGTTCGAGGGCGCATCAATGCGTTCGATGTATCCGACAATTTGTCTTTAATGGAGGACCTCGAAGGCAATTTCCCCGTCGGATCGGCCATAAAAGTTCGTGCCACAAACATCGACGTTGCAAACAACCGATTAGATCTCTCGGGACGCTCTACACAGTCGTCGGAACCATTAAGCTTCCAAAATCTGAGCAATGGTATGGTAGTCCCAGGCAAAGTAGTCAAAGTTAGCGAAAGATACGTTGTGGTGCACCTTAGCGACACCATATCGGGATCTATCACTCTTACCGACTTAGCCGATGACTTCTCACAGGCGGATACCACGAAATATTCCAAGAACAGCATTGTTCGAGTTTGCATCGTTGATGTAGACGTGCCTAATAAGAAAGTTAGATTATCCACCCGGCCTTCCAAAGTCTTGAACTCTTCACTCGATGTCCAAGATCCCGAAATATCGTCGATCTCGGATGTTAAGGTCAACGACGTTGTTCGTGGGTTTGTCAAGAATGTCTCTGACAAGGGTTTGTTTGTTAACTTGGGCGGCAATGTCTCAGCCTATGTAAGGGTTTCCGACATTTCAGATTCCTATATCAAAGATTGGAAATCCGAGTTCCAGGTCGATCAGCTGGTGAAGGGCAAAATCACAGCAATCGATCCTTCAATGAACCATATCAAGATGAGCATGAAAGCTTCGGTCATTGACAAGAATTATGTTCCACCTATAACCTTCAAAGACCTGAAGAAAGGCCAGATAGTTACGGGCAAGATTGCCAGTGTCCAGGACTTTGGGGTGTTTATCGTCGTTGATGGTTCTAACAATCTCCGTGGCCTGTGCCACCAGAGTGAGATGGCCGAGAAGCGCGTTCATGATGTCAAAAAGCTCTACGATGAAGGCGATCTTGTCAAAGCCATTATCCTTAAACTTGACGACGATAACGAGCGCATCAGCCTTGGGATGAAGGCTTCTTACTTCGGGGAAGACGCTGCGGAATCAGAAGACGACAGTGATTCTGATGGAATGAATGGTGTACAGATTGGTGGCTCTGACGAAGAAGATGTGGATATGTCTTCTGAGGAAGAGGATGAAAATGGAGGAGTCGACCTTGACAACGTCGAAAGCATTGAAGATTTAGAAGTGCAGGAGGACGATCTTTCTGATGTTGCTATGGGAGGGCTAGAAGCCGGTGCAGACATTCCGGCTTTAAATGCTGGTGGATTTGACTGGTCTGCAAAGGCATTGGACAAGGTCGACAAACGCGCAAATGAAGCCTCGGAGGACGAAGACGCTGATGACACGCCGAAGAAGAGGAAGCGGAGAAAGGCAACTATTACCATTGATCGTACTGGCGATCTCGATGCGAACGGCCCACAGTCTGTCAGCGACTTTGAAAGACTTCTTTTGGGACAACCTGATTCGTCGCAGCTTTGGATCGAGTATATGGCCTTCCAGATGCAGCTCAGTGAGCTCAGCAAGGCAAGAGATGTGGCCGAACGCGCTATAAAGACTATTACAATCAGTGACGACAAAGAGAAAATGAACGTCTGGATAGCTTTGCTCAATCTGGAAAACGCTTACGGGAGTGACGAGACCCTCGAAGAGGCCTTCAAACGAGCGTGTCAGTACAATGATGCCCAAGATATCCACGAGAGCTTGGCGAGCATCTACATCCAATCTGGCAAGCATGGCGTAAGTTATGAACATTTCAATGAATATCCGGTGCAGTGCTAACTTTCTTGTAGAAAGCGGACGAGCTTTTCCAGACCCTCGTCAAGAAATTCTCGCAGTCGCCAAGGGTTTGGAAGAACTACGCTGATTTCCTGTACAACACCCTTTCGTCCCCAGACCGGGCACGAGCTCTTCTGCCTCGCGCAACCCAGTCTCTTCCATCGCATGAGCACCTCCGTCTCACATTGCTTTTTGCACATCTCGAGTTCAATTCGGCTTCGGGTTCACCCGAGCGCGGACGTACCATGTTCGAAGGTGTACTATCAACGTTCCCAAAACGACTCGATATATGGCGTCAGCTTCTCGATCTCGAGACAAAGCAAGGAGATCAAGATATCATCCGTGGGGTTTTTGAGCGTGTTGTGAAGACAAAGGGTCTCAAGCCAAAGGGGGCCAAGGATTGGTTTAAGCGGTGGTCTGACTGGGAGGAGAAGAACGGAGACAAGAAGACGCAGGAGAAGATCAAGGCCAAGGCGGAGGAGTGGGTGAGAACCGCAGCCCAGAAAAAGGCAAATGATGGAGAGGATGGCGAGTGATAATTATATATGTCATGTCATAGCATAGCATTGGAGTCCTGGTCTTGAAAGTACAAAAGTAGAACCTGTTTATTGAATACCCTGATTGGAAAATTAATTGATGTCCAAGTTTTACCTCCCGCTAGTTCATACTGCGCCCTCTTACCCTATCAACCAAAAGGAAAAAATGCAGGCAATCTCATTTCACTCTATAGTTATTCTGAACAAATCCCAGGGAAAAGAACCCTTGACTTATATTGATGACTACTAATAGTACATAAAGGACGTTAGGTACGTGTTGTGTTTAAATCTTTGCTTTCGGATGCAATCTTCTTTGCAGCAATATCCTTTTCTTGAGCTCTCAGGGCTTCAATATTCTCATCAACCAAGGCGATCTCTGCATTAACACGAAGAAGTCGTTCTTGCAGCAATTTCTCATACTCAGCATCTGATAACACACTCATCGGACTCCACTTTGAGTTCATCCAGGAGAACTTTTCGCTTTTGTCTGTGGCCGTCTGTGGCAGATTTGAATTTTGAGCAGCTGATCTATTGTATACAGCTTGACCAGCCGCCCCAAAGAGCGCAAACATAATCGCACCAGGTAAAACATTCTTTCGACCTCCTGTGAAGCTTGGTTAGAAGATCGGGTACATATACAATTGGGGGAAACCAACTCAGGAGGCCACCGGCGCTTCCTGCAAATGCACCCGCTATAGCGCTCGCGGAAACCTTTTCTCTTGGGGTCACTTTATCTCCTCCCCAAGACTGAAGAACAAATCCCCGTGAAGCTGGAATGATTGTGTTAGTGAGAGTAAAGAGGACGAGGAGAATCTCCAGCCTACCGGAAAAGGTACTTGCGAGAGTAAACCATTGAATGCCTGATGCCAAAGCAAATAATGTGGGCGTACTGGAGCGAGCAACGCCGGCAAATCCTCCCACTATGATTCCGGCCGTACCTGTAAGGGATATGTGAGCATTCAATATAGAAAAAGTACCCGTGGCAGGCACGTGTCGGAAAGGGAAGCATGGATTTAAGGAGAGGTTTCGAGTCCAAGGTAAGGGGAAAGGCATTGCACGGAAGGGGCATACCAGAGAGGCCACCAATCTGAATAGCTGGCCAGATGATGTCCAATATCTCAGGAGGCAGGCCACTTCTTCGTCGAGGAGGATCCGTTCCACCGCCTGAGCTTGCCCCTGGTTTTGTTGGATCAGTCATGCCGTCCTTGATTTTTTGGACTGTGCAGGGTGTTGGCTGCATATTCTGCAGTCTGCAGCTGAATCAATCACAAAGAACAATTGGATCACGAAATCATTGTTAGTATATTGTTAAATAACAAAGTCATATATGGCTGGAGTTCTTCGTTCTTGATATATTTTGCCGCGTCTTATTCAATAAATATTCGACGCTAGCCTGATGTGGCGATATTAGCGTGTTAATTAGCAACCTTGCTCCACCAGCTCTAGGCAAAAAAGTAAAATCCCACGAAAAAGTCGCCCTCTGGCTATCGACTCCCATCGACCACCTAGAACCAACCACGACTCAATCAAGTTCCTAGAACTTGATACCAACCACCAGAAAACTCATCCGACCGAACTGAAGGACTCCATATCCTTCAGCCGACCCCCAGGGACTACGCGCAAGACCACGAGGCCTGCGCAGCGTCCTTGAAAACCCGCAAACATGGGTAAGCCAGCCCGGCAAGACCTCTCAACCTGACATATCTGCTCCAAGATGGCACAGAAGAATTGGAAATCACCCGAGAATTTCACTGACTGTGATCCGTATAGCGCCTAAGAAGAAAGAACAGCAGCAGAAGATGTCCCTCGGGGCCTTCTTGACTGACGAGAGTAAGAGCAACCACTCGAGAACGTCCAAATACAGGACACTAATACGTCGCAGAGATGGGTTCATGGGCTGATGAGATGGAGGATATGCCAGTTTGTAAGTGCGCACTATACACTTACGCGGACCACGTTGCTAACTTAGATTCCCACAGCCGGTATGCTTTCGCAAAGCCTCATTTTTTAGGAGGAGCCTCTAGCCCATTCACTTTCATACTAACTGCTACAGACTCCCGAACTGGTTATGGCTCCGAGCGACGCACATACAACTCTGCCACAGGTGCTTACGGAAGCGGCTCTGGAGGTTGGTTGCTCCCTTAAACACAATATTTCCTCCCTTTCCCCAATTTCAATATTGACTATAATTATTTGTAGGATATTCCGTCCGCGAGGAACTCCCCCTTCCCGACAAGCCACCTTACACTGTTCATCTCGGCAACCTCTCTTTTGATGCCACCGTTGGCGATGTCACCGACTTCTTCATCGAGTGTGAATGCACAAATGTCCGAATCATTGAAGACAAGCTTGAAATGAAGCCCAAGGGATTTGGATACGCCGAGTTTGCTTCCCTGGAGGGACTGAAGAAATCCTTAACTCTGAACGGCGAGCAATTTCAAGGCCGCAACATCAGAATTAGTGTTGCAGACCCACGTAAGGCTTTCGGCATGATTAGTTTTGACATTTACTGACCCTTTTCTTTACAGCCAAGGACCGAGAAGGCCGCCCAGATGCACGAGAATTTGTTGACTGGAGTAGAAAGGGCCCATTGCCAGATCTTCCAGGCCGAGGCGGCGGTCGCCCTGAAGGCCGAGGATTTGGATCCGACTATGGCGGAGAGCGCAAGGAGCGATTTCCAGAGGGCGATGGAAAGGTTCGTGACTTCGGAAACTGGGAGCGCAAGGGCCCCTTGTCTCCTATGGCTCAGCCAGAGCGTGGCCCAAGAGAAGGAGGTCGCCCAAGAACCAATGATGGCCCACGTGGAGAAGGTTTCAGAGAGCGCAAACAATCGCCAGCTGGATGGGGCGAGGGTCGCCCGCAAGGATCGCAAGATGGATCAAGACCACCTCGACGCGAATTCCAGGAACGTCCCGCCGTCGACCGTACTCCCACTGCTGCTGAGCAGGACAGCCAATGGCGAACAAAGATGCGACCTGATGCACCAGCCGCTAAGTCCCCAGCACCTTCTCGTGAAGGTAGTGAAGCGCCTTCATCTCCAGCTCTTGCGGCTGCGCCATTAAGCAGCCGACCAAAGCTGAACCTGGCGAAGCGCACAGTCTCCGAGGCTCAGGATGTGTCCTCCCCATCATCTGTAACAGGCGACTCAAAGGCCAGCCCCTTCGGTGCTGCCCGCCCCATCGATACAGCTGCAAAGGAAAAGGAGATTGAAGAGAAAAAAGAGGCTGCTCATCGTGAAAAGAAGGAAGCCGAAGAGAAAGCCAGGGAAGAAGCCAAGGAGGCTGCTGCCAAGGCAAAGGCTGCGGAGGCAGAACGAGAAAGTGCCGAGGCTAGCAAAAAGGTTGAGATCTTACAAAGAGCCGAGGGCGACGCCGATGAGACCATCGAGAAGGAGAACCAGAACGGAAACATCGTTGATGACAAATCCGTCAAGCCAAAGGAGATTGTCCGGGACATGAAGCCGAAGCCAGCAGATTCTGGCGCCTGGAGAAGACCTTCTGGAGGACCTCCAACATCCCACAACCGCGACGATATCCCACGTGGCCCACGAGGAGGCCGAGGAGGAGGCCGTGGAAGAGGCGATCATCGAGGCGATCACCGAGGTGGACCAAGACATCATGACGACGGTAGACCACCCCGACAAAATAGCAATGGAAGAGCAACGCCAGCAAGCCCTGCTCAGGCACCATCTAGTGAGCCAGCCTCTGTCGAGCTCGCGGAAGACGGCTGGAGCACAGTCTCTAAGCCAAAGAAGAACAATCGTGGGGGTAACGCAGGTTCCCGCCCAATTGCATCTTAGTTCTTGATGACTATATGAAAGCATCCTTCGAAAACGGACGGCCAACTGTTTTAGCGGAGTTTAAATACACCTTTAGGCACTCTCCCAAAATCACCTCGAATTTCCATCACTGCTCTTCCCTACGATTTTCTTTTGGCGTTGGATCTCTCAATAATGTGTTCACATCTCGTGATTGTGTCCTGGCTCGTCATCGGCCTTGGACACGAGCACACATCAGAGCTGGTGCCCACACTTAGACTGCATTTGGGTGGCATTTGCACAAACTGTTCCTTCGATCGAGCCCATATCTGGCATGTCTCGGATCATTGTCCTTCTGGCGTGTTCCATTGATGGTCTCTGTCTGGCTTTCTAGCGCTGTTATTACATCTTTGGACGTTGAGCAGGCGATGGGCTTTCTCTTTAAAAGTACTGGATCAATTCATGGGATGCAATGCAACATTGGGCACGGATTTCTTCCTCTCATTCTACCTGCACAAAGCGGCTGGCGAGTCACTAGGGCATAGATCATGGAGGGGTGGCTTGCGTGCATGCGATGCTTCGTTTGTAATTTTACATGTTTTTGTTATAACAAAATAAGACATGGCATTCCGAATACTTCTGAGTGTTGCATGACTCTGCTTTGCTGTGGTAAAATTTGAATTGGTTCATGAGGTCCACGAAGAAAGAAGAAGCCGAAGGATCGGCTCGTTGCCCTTGTGCGCTTCAATCAACAAAAGCATTCAGTGCCACATGCCTAGCAAACCCACAAAGTGGGTAAAAGCTTCCACCGAACTCCATATCATGCCTAATAATCATTATAATCTACACTTTCGTTCAAGCAAAAGAGCATGTATAACGTACCAGTAATTGACAGCACAACAGATGCCGTCCTCACAGGATTGTGAGACTTTGTGATACCTAATAAACAAGCAAGCTGTTAACAAAATATCGTCAAAAGGTATGAGAGATGGAACTTACCACAAAGCAGGCAAATACAACATATCCCCCTTCCCCAAACTAACCCTCACCGGCCTCGCCAACCCCGAATACCTCGTATCCACGCCCAGCCCATCAGGATCCCACAGCGCAAACGGCACTCTATCACCATCCTCACTCTTCGCTACTAACTCCCCTCCTTCCCGCGCATAACTCGCAGGCCTCAATTCCTGCTCATTCACACAAGCGTAAGCGAGCGGCGGGAGTAGGACGAAGTGCTTCTGTCCGATTATTTGCACGTAAATGTTCTCGTAGTTGTCTTTGTGCAGCGCGGTTACGGAGGCGGAGTTGCCGATCCATAGGTTTATGGCTTCTGGGGGCTTCTGCAGCGCGATTCGTGCGAAGGGGATGCTGGGGGCGACGTCGGTGAAGAGGGCTGAGTATTCGGCGCGGAGGTTGTCGTTTTCTGGAGGGGGAAGGTCAGGTGATGGGTGGTGGTACTTGAAGACCAGATGTAGATGTGTAGGTGTGTAGGGTTTTGGAGAATATACGGAGTAATGTACGTGCGGTGTTTTGCATAGAGGCAAGATTGATCTATTGGGAAGAAGATACGGAATGGAAAGAGGTAAAACGAACGTGTTTGTGCATATCTGACCTCGCCATTCATCTCTCCACTCTCCTCCTGCTGGATCACAAAATCCATAAACTCCTCAAAATCCTGCTCTTCCTCCCAAGGTTTAACAAAGAGAATTTCCCCATCCTCGCTCTCCACAGGTGCATCTGCATTTCTTCAATCACCCCGTCAGCTGACCCACCCTCACTGCCCTTTTTCTTCTCAGAGCATACTACCTACCCTTTCGGCGTAACAGCAACATTTACACTCATTCCCGCCATCCTCTCCTTCAGCACATTAACACTCCATGTCCGCGTCGCCTTCCAGTCGCTCGCACCGCCGCGCACAACGAAAGGGCGGTTGCGGGATACATAGCGCATGAATTCTAGGGGTGAGGGGATTTCTGTGAGCTCGTCGATAGAGGAGCTATTTAGGGCATTATAGGTTGTTAGGAGTTCTGCTATTGGGTCGGAGATCGCGGAAGCTGCGGGGTCTGTCATGGTGTAAGAGATAGTTGTTGGTGTGGTGAGGTGAGGGGAGGGGCATATACGAGGACGAGGATGTAAGTTGAGAATTTTTTTTTCATGGAGGGCTTTTCTTAGAACTACTATGTTGAATCTGTTGACAGATCACATGTGTTTTCTACAATCAATTCTATTATATTTCTATAGGATTCGTAGGTGTATTTCTGCAAAAGATCATGCTATATGTAAATCTTTGATATTGTGAGGTGAGGTGTCGACTTGTTAAGTGAAGTGAGGTCAAGTCAAGTCTATAAATAGTTATGCAAATAATACAGATAATGCATGACACAAGCGAGAATTAAGCTTGGGACTAACCAACGGCAACCCAACCCAACGACCACGGAAACGACAAGGCGGGTGGAAGAGAAATAGGGGAAGGAAGAGACAGATGATTGGAAGATGCATCTCTTGAATCTTGAGTCTTGACTCTTGAGGGTCCTACCCTATCTACCCAGACAGGTTGGGCAGGTGGATAGGGTTCGAACATCACCCGTTATCTCTCCGCAAACGGGAAATAAGGGTCACCCACATTTGATCTCGGATCTTAAGATACCTGTTCACTTGCCATATTCGAATTTCCACAGTAAGGAGGGAACAAGTATCCACCTAGGTATGTACCAGTCGATGCCTTTCCTCGGATCTGGATGGATACCTTCTCTCCCGCATACACTACCTACCTATCTTCAATATACGAGGCTAGCATCGACTCCAAGGACGCCTCGGGATTATCCCGTCTTATAGACTTCTCGTCTTGGGCAAAATAAAATACCCGAATGGGTTCGCTAGGCCCGAAGCTGACACTTGATCGATTTAAAGTCGGCCCACCATTTAGCAATCCCTGCCTAACAGCAGATACGAGGCTCTATTCCTTGCAAGCTGCATGCGAGCCATGACCTTCTGCAGTCAGTCAGTCAAAGCTGAGACCAACATTTCAAGTCCCTATGTAAGCTTCGGTATCCCTCATTCTCCTTGGTGTTTTGTTTCCGCTGTTTTACAAGTCCTCTACCAGTGCAACCAGTCGTTCGCTCGTCAGTATTCATCTATCGGCATTTTATATTTCTTGTCATGAAGCTCTCTCCTCTTCTGGCATGTGCCGTAGTATTCTCGGGCCTGGGACAGGCAATTCCAACATGGCCGTCTTCGATTGATGAGCTGGAGGATGTCATGTTTCTTAACACCGGCTACAAAAGTCGAGGATTTTCGTCTCATATAACACCATGCGAGTTCTCGGAGTTCGGGGCTGGGCGACAAACTGCGGCAGAGTGGTTGAGAATAGGATTTCACGATATGTCCACGACGAATGTGTTTTTCACCCCTCATGGAGGCATCGATGCTTCAATTGCATTTGAATTGGGCGATGGAGAAAATATCGGCGCCGGTTTCAATACATCGCTTACTACATACTCTGGATTCTTTAACAGCAGGTTACCTATTTCGGATATGATTGCCCTAGGGGTCTATGCATCTGTACGAGGCTGCGGGGGACCTGTTATACCCATGAGAGGAGGTCGCGTCGATGCAATCGCTGCGGGCCCTGCAGGTGTGCCGCAGCCGCAGAACGGCCAAGGGATTTTCAAGAGCCAATTTACGAGGATGGGTTTCAATGTTACGGACATGATCCAGATGACTGCTTGTGGACATACGCTTGGAGGTGTTCATGCTGGGGACTTCAACAATATTGTGACTCCTGGAGTCTCGCCAAATGATTTCCAACTGTTTGACACCACTACGAGCTTTGATAATGATATTGCAGTGCAATATATCAATGGCCCGAACAGTGACCCGCTTGCTGTTGGACCATCAGTAGCATCTACGAGGAATTCGGATTTTGCTGTCTTTACAGCGGACAATAATGTCACGCTGAAGGCTATGACAAATGCTGATACTTTCAATAGCATGTGCACTTCGATTTTGCAGAGAATGATTGAGACTGTAGACCCGGCAGTGGTTCTATCAGATGTCATTCAACCATACGAGGTCAAGCCTACTGGTATACAACTTACATTACTTTCTGGGGGCACTCAAATTCAGTTTTCAGGAGACATTAGGGTCCGGACGACAACTCGTAGTGTATCGAGTGTTGCGGTTATATACAAAGACCGAAACAGGGCGGGGAGCACAAGTATCACTACATCTACAAGTGGCACAGCAAATGGATTCGATGACAGTTTCTCCGTGTGTTATATTCAGGAATATTATCTTTATAGCACGCTACTAATCGTGGTGTAGTTCTACGGATTCAGCTCGAATCTGCCCGCTGATAGTTCGATATCATCGTTCACTGTGGCGGTTACTTATACCACCGGTGCGACGCAAACATATGATAACAATGGCAATGGATTCCCCATTCAGGACTCAGTTATTGTCCAGAGTCCTCAAAGCTGTCAGAGAAATGGAAATCTCACTGTTGTCGCTGCAGTGAGTTTGCATTTCCCTACGAGACCACGGTTGAGGAGAAAGCACTGATGCTAAATACTCAACAGGTTCGTGGGACTACAACAGCTCCAAGCTTAACCGTGGAGCAGAAAGTCGCAAGACCATCTGGAACTCCGATTCCTTCATTAGTGAATGCAACTGTAGCCATGGTCGGAGGAGCTTCGGTTGGCCCGTACACTCTTTACAGTACCAGTTACACGATTGCTTCATCTGCTGGGACTAAATACGGCGTGTCGAGCGGAGCCTTTGCCGACACGTTCAAAAACGCTGAGGATCTAGGCGCGACTTGTGCACCGTTTGGATCCACGGCGCCAAACAGCACTTTCTCGTCTAGCTCTATGGCATCGACAACAAGCACAAGCAGCTCGGCAGTTAGTAAGTCGTCCTCTGCTTCATCAACCCCGACGCTTGCTGTGAAGCCAACTGTTGGAGCGTATAGTTTCCAGGGGTGTTACACTGAAGGGACGGGCGTTCGGGCCCTCGCAGGAACCTCGTTCTATAATTACACGGCTATGAGTCTTGAAATGTGTGCTTCTGATTGTGCCGGTTTTGCGTATTGGGGTGTGGAATACGGTGGAGAATGTAAGTGTCCTGTGATCTATCTGGCTTGTGAACTCTTGCTAACAGGCGTGAGGCTACTGTGGGAATTCTCTCGATGCCACGTCTACCCTTGCTGCTATTGGTGATTGTAGTTTCACTTGTCCAGGCTCGGACGTGGAGTACTGCGGTGCTGGGAATAGGCTGGAGTTATACAAACTTACGTCTCAGGATCCGAGCAGCAGTAGTACCGCATCGATCACCTCCAGTATACTCCCCACAACCTCCTCAGTCTCATCCAGTGCAATGGCCAGTCCGACCCCCCACATTGTCAGATCCGCTGGCCTGTACAACTACATGGGCTGTTTCACCGAGGGAAATGGCGTCCGAGCTCTAGCAGCAGCATCGTACCCAAGCGATTCCAACACCATTGAAGCATGTACTACAGCTTGCTCGCCTTACATGTACGCAGGTGCCGAATATGGCCGCGAATGCTACTGTGCAGATTCCTTCGGCACAGGCTCTGTTATCGCCCCCAACGGCGACGGTGATTGCGAGATGGCTTGCGCTGGTGATCAATATGAGTATTGCGGTGCGGGTAATAGATTGACGGTTTATGTGAGGAATGGGACGGATATGGAGTAATTAAAAGCAGTGGATCGGTACCCCGAGCTTCAATCCTGTTGGAGACGTGGACTACTTCCGTTAGCTTTTGATGCTTTCTACCAACCTTAAGGTCGATTATTTCCTCGTCGCTGGCTAGTTCCTCAAAGATCGTGAATAGCACGACCGAAACCTCCACGACACCGAAGAAGACAACGCCGGCAGTCGAGACGAGTGTGAAAACTAACAGTATTTCGGCAGTCGAACAGAAGGAGATAAATAGTGTTCGAGCATTGACTGGTGCTGTGTACTGCACTCACACAGTCACGACACTCGAGATGTGTGCAGTGAACTGCGCGGGATTGAGTTATTGGGAATAGCTTCAATACCGGCAGCGCGGCAGCAGTTCCGGGAGACTACTGCAGCTTCTTGTACATACTATGGGGTGGGAAGTAGTTAGGCTCCGTGTATATGGTCTGGCAAGATCTGATGTAACGGGTTTGTAATGATTGTCAATGGCTGAATATAGAACAGTTTTTATCAATAAGATGCGTACCCAAGGATGGCCCGATCCAGCGACTAAGAGGTACAGTAATGCCAAGAACACGAATCAGGATGGGATGAGATGGGATTCTCAGAATGGGCATTCCACTTACAGTATAGTTAGTTTAGTTAAGTTAGTTAGTTACCTTATGTAAGCGAGGAACCCCTCTTGGTGCTCCGCTCCTCCTCCACCTTTTTCTCTTTACTCCGTAAAACCAACGACGTAATGCAAAATCACCAACAAGCTTTTCGGACCTGTGCTCCTTTCTTCTTCCTCACTCCCCACACTGACTTCACTAAGTACTACTTTCGGTAGCTGCTAGTAAGTATGGGACGGAAGCTTAGAATACATTGCTATGCCATGTGTCGAAGCCAAGCTAACGCGTCTATCCGGACCCTCTGCACGCGGGCGTCCACATGGAAACACCCATTTCCATTGATACCTCCCATTGCTTCCCAGCTATCACAGCACAACTTACCATATCAGACGAAAATGGTGATGTAATTGCAAAGCTCTCATTGGTCTGGAGTATCTGCGATCAGGTTAGTCCTAGTCTTTCTTAGTCTTAGTCTTGTTGCCGCAACTGATACCGGCACTGAGGTACTGAGGTACTGTACTGTACTACTGTACCTTTCTTGTCTTGTATACCTAACCTAGCCTAGCCTAGGTAGGTACGTCAACCTCAGGTACCAGGATGCCAATCAACAATGGCAGGGTCACGTCACTCCCTATGTACGGTGATGGTATCAACTTTAGTAATCCAGTCAATGGCATCTCATAAACATCTCAAATCTCTCCAAAACCCCCTTTCCCGTGCACAACATCTCAATTGCTAATTCTCAATCTCAATCTCAATTCTCGTTCTCACATCCTGGGAGACATCTTAAGAAAGAGTAAATCCCTAGGCATGGAAAAAGTCCTGGACGGAGCAAGACAAAAGGCCAGTGAAGCAGTTTCCGGAATCATGTCTACCAACAAGAAGACGGCCGATATGAAGCCAAATATGGTTGAGCCCACAAGCTCAGATCGTCTCACCAGCGATTTTGGTGTCAGGCAGAACAACACTGATGTCTGGCTCCACGCCTCCACTGGCGACCGTCAAGGTCCTGCTCTGCTGGAGGACAACTTTGCGAGAGAAAAGGCAATTCCCCACCTCCACTGGCTTTGGCTTGTGGCTAATATGTGCCCATAGATCATGAAGTTCGACCATGAAAGAATCCCTGAACGTGTTGTGCATGCCCGTGGAGCAGGTGCATTTGGGACTTTCAAGCTCTATGAAAGCGCCGAGGATGTTACCAATGCTGGAGTCCTCACAGACACCTCCCGAAGCACGCCCGTCTTCATCCGATTCTCAACGGTCCTGGGATCTCGAGGCAGCGCTGATACGGTTCGAGATGTACGAGGTTTCGCCGTCAAATTCTATACCGATGAGGGGAATTGGGATATTGTTGGCAACGACATTCCTGTATTCTTCATTCAAGACGCCATGAAGTTCCCAGATGTCATTCATGCAGGCAGTATGTTGTCATTAGAAAGAGGCATATAATCATTTAGCTGACATTTTTCAGAACCTGAACCCGACACTGAGATCCCCCAAGCTCAGTCTGCTCACAACAATTTCTGGGACTTCCAATACCTTCACTCCGAGGCCACGCATATGTTCATGTGGGCTATGAGTGATCGTGGTATCCCTAGATCATACCGCATGATGCAAGGTTTTGGTGTCAATACATATACTTTGACCAATGCTCAAGGCGTCCGACACTTTGTCAAGTTTCATTTCACCCCTACGCTCGGCGTTCATTCGCTTGTCTGGGATGAGGCATTGAAGATCGCCGGCCAAGACCCCGATTTCCACCGCAAGGATCTCTACAGCGCTATTGATGCGGGAGTCTTCCCAACTTGGAAGTTTGGTATACAAGTTTGCCCCGAGTCGCGCCAAGACGAGTTTGAATTTGACATTCTTGACGCTACAAAGGTTTGGCCTGAAGAACTTTTGCCTGTGAGATATATTGGGGAGCTGCAACTTAACAAGAATGTCGACGAATACTTCACTCAGACTGAGCAGGTTGCATTTTGTACTGCTCATCTCGTTCCTGGTAGGTAATCAATTACCTTTCAGAGATTTTTGATCTGACAACCCATTAGGTATTGGATTTTCCGACGACCCCCTCCTACAAGGCCGCAACTTTTCGTACTTCGACACTCAGTTATCCCGTCTGGGTGTCAATTGGCAAGAACTCCCTATCAACCGCCCGGTCTGCCCCGTCATGAACAACCACCGAGACGGACAGCTTCGCCACAAAATAACCAAAGGCAAGATAAACTACTGGCCCAACCGTGAATCTGCCGTTCAGCCAGCATCCCAAGCCGAAGGTGCCTACATCGACTACCCCGAGAAAATCGTCGCCATAAAGCAGCGCCTACACTCCGTCAAATTCTCCGAGCACTTCAACCAAGCCCAGCTGTTCTGGAACTCCATGTCTCCCCATGAGCAAGCTCACATCATCAACGCTCTCGGCTTCGAGCTCGATCATTGTGATGACCCTGTCGTCTACGACCGCATGGTCGAGCGTTTGTGCGATATTGACATTGACCTCGCCAAAGCCGTGGCAGAGAAAGCAGGCTCGCCTACACCTACTAAACAAGGGAAGCCCAACCATGGCCTAAAGGCCAAGGGTCTCTCACAGATGGATTTCACCCCCGAGGCGCTCGGTTTACCACCAACGATTGCCTCCCGCATGATCGCCATCATCATCGGCCCCGGCTTCAACCTCGTCGAATACGAAGGCGTGAAGGCCGCGCTCAGCGCAGCAGGAGCACTCGTGTTTACCATTGGACCCAAGAGACAGCCTGTGCTGAGCGCCGGTGGGAAGAAGAGCGTGGCGCCAGACCATCATTTCGAGGGTATGCGAAGTACGATGTTCGACTCGATTTACATTCCTGGCGGCGAGCACATCGCTATGCTGCAGAAGCAAGGACGCGTCGTGCACTGGGTGCGGGAGGCCTTTGGGCATTGCAAGGCGATTGGTGCGACTGGGGAGGCAGTCAAGCTTGTGCAGACTGCGTGTGGGGTTGAGGGCATGGCGTTCAGCACGAATGCCGAGGTTGTGGATTCGTATGGTGTTGTCACAGCTGCTGGCGGGTTCGAGCCTAGCGGTGTGAAGGAAGCCTTAAGTATGGTGAAGGGGGCTAAGGGCTTCATTGATGCGTATGCGTATAATATCTCGCAGCACAGGAATTTCCAACGGGAGTTGGATGGGTTAACGAGCATGGTTGCTTATTAGTGTAATAAGCTGGTTCTCCAGGCAAGCGGATAGGCAATAACGGACAAAATACTGTATGTGATAAATATAATACAAACCCACATTTACACGAGTAATTATAGGATTTCAAAAGAGCTGTAGAGTGGCGCTCCAGGACAACCTGGATATTTTCTCACGATGTAGAGCCAGGGATAAAAAGGTTTTGCAATTCTCGGGCACCTGGTGAGGATGACACATTTTTCAAGAACAAGTCTATTGTATTTATGCCAAATGACCGTGTACGCAAAAGCTATTGTTTCTTCGTGGAGACACCTATACAATTGTAACCCTACAATACAATAACCATACCATTTTCCAGAACCCCTTGCTTGTCTTATGACCCGCAACCCGCTAGCTATGCATGCACGCCCTCAAAAACCCCTATACAAAGACGCTTGCTCACTTAATCGCTCAAGTACTTAATCATCATCCTCATCATACCCTTCACTCACCCCCGCCCATCCACACCCCCATCTCCGGCCCTCAGCCTCCCCACCCATCCTTAGGTCCCGTGCCTCATCTCCTCCTTCGCGCCATACGCGGACGAGGAAATCGTCTCCAACGGTTATGAGTTCGCCGTCGGAGTTCCAGGCCACGGAGCCTACTTCGCGGTCGTGACCTCGTAGGAGCGGGGTGCCGTGCGTGGAGATGGGGATAGATTCGTCGTCGAGTTTGCTGCCTGTACTTGTTGCTGTTTTGGAGGCGCGCTTGCCTGTAGCTAACCAGTTATGTTCTGGTGATGAAGGAGGGAATTTTGGACGGTATCGTTCATCGGTTGGAAAGAGCACTGCGGCTCCCCAGCTGCTTCCTACGGCTAACATCTCGCTTTTACCATCTTTTGCTTTGCGCATGGCGGATTTTACGTAGAAGGACGTGGCTTGCAGACGAGGGTGTCGGAAGCCGTATAATGGTCCTAGACCTTCTTGTGTCTGGCGAGTTGGGGCGCGTCGGCCATCGTTGGCGGAAGAGAGTTCGGGCGCATGACCGAGTATCAGATGGGCTGTTGAATAAGCATAGACTGTATTGTCTTTACAAAGAGTGTAAAGTCTGCTGCCATCTGTATTGAGATTCATAGATGTGATGCCGAAATGTCGCCATTGGTTATGAGTTTGGGGCTTTGCAGTGGCGGACAGCGGTATTTGGGCCTTGCGTTTGCTGTGCAGGGCTCGAATATCCCACAATTTAACAGAGGCATCGGCTTCAGAGGCTGTGAGGAGAAGATTGTCGTGGCCCGGAAGAAATTCAATGGCGGTTACTGATACATCTCCAGCTCTCCTGGGGACGTCTCCACGGCTAGCGGCGTCAGACAGGATATTGGTGTGCGTCTGTCCGGGGAATTCTAGTGGCCGATGGGCGTCATAAATACCATTGACAGGAATGCCAAACAGTATCTTTGCATTTTCTGATCGAAATGTAGTCCTGTGGGGTGGTTGAACAGGGACCGAGAGCTGTGAAGAGTCAGCATTATTCGAAATATTACGTCTCAGGTGCTGCAAGACATTTTCAACGGCTTACCTCGTTTACTGGGCCGTCACGCCCTTTGCATCTCAGGTCCCACAATTGCACACTGCCGTCTCTACTTGACGTAGCTAGTACACTCTTGTTGTTCGCCCCAGGTTGAAATCGTACTTGCTTCAATGAGGCTACATGATTGCCGAAAATGCCAATTGTGGTCTGTGTAGTCATATCTACCAGCCTGGCTGTGGAATCTCCCGAGGCTGTTGCCAGAATTGTATCGTCGTCGGTAAAGCACATGTCAATTATGGCATTAGTGTGTACACGGAAGGAGAGATATGGATCCTTGAACGCTGGTTTTCCATTCCGTCCGGACTCGAGGAGCCGCACTCGACCTTCTTCATCTCCAATCGCAGTCAGGGGATTTGCTAGTGGGAGTCAGTATCTAATGTCTTACAGGATGGCAGAGATTCAACCGAAATCTCCTTTCCATTGGAACTTACTATTACAACTCGCGACAGAGAAAGGAATGCAGAGAGCTCTAGACTCTATACTGGTACATGTGTGGACATCTGAAGGTTTGCTGTAGAATGAGGATGTTTCGTCTTGCCAATCTAGAAAACAAATTAGCAGCCATTTCAAGCTAAAAATAGGTTGTGCATATTAGTCTAGACCTATAAAGATTTTTGTACTCACCATTGACAGGATATTCATGATGCTGGCGTATCGAATTACCCAGACTTAACTGTAATAAACGTCCGGCAAGTCCGCGATCGCTCAAGGGAACAATACGCTCTACAGGTTTCGGGGGAAGAAACGGTTCTTCGTCCTCGTCATCATACACTTCCGCCTCAACCTCCTCCAATTCTTCCAATTCCTCTCTGTCCTCGGTATATAGCGTACTTCTGACACGCTCGCATGGAGAAGACGGGATATTCTGCGAGCTGCCCCTCGCTTTTCCACCATTGCCAGCTATGACTCCCTTTCTCTTGCTCAAGAAGGACCGCTCTGGAGATCCTTCAGGGGTATGGTCAAGCTTTCGTCTCTTCGGGTCTCTTTCGAAGAGCAATGGGCTCTGGTTTTCTTGATGATCAGAGGAGTTCTTAGGCCGTAAGGGACTCGACTGGACAGTATTGTGGTTATTGGCAGGTGCAGTGATATCATTCAGGGCCCGGCGCGAAACCGTTGTCTGTCGATAGCCATGGGACCGAGGAGTGAAAAATCGATTGAATTTGCGGGGAGTGACTGAGGGATTGCGTCTCTCCTTCTGTCCATTTGCCTGCCTGGGAGGGGAACCTGTTGACAGCGTATCTGACATGGCGGATGGTTGGGGAGATGAAGAAGCTTCTGAGCTATCCATGAGGATTGAGGTAGACATGTTGTTGGAGGAGTGTTTTCCGGAAGAAGGGTTGTCAGTGCATCTTACGATCTGGTGATGTTTTACTGTAGTGTACTGTATAAGGAAACACTTGGTAGGCACGGAGTAGAAGTTTAAGTGGTGGAGGACGGGACGCGCTTTTACGCGATTGTGGCGGTACGGGTGGTTGGCGGAAAGGTGGCTGGTGCTGGTGGTAGATGCGGGGCGGACCTTATCTTAGCGGCTTGGTCGAAAATTCCTCTGCACCAGGAAAAATTAAATATCTGAATATTTGCGACCACCAAGCATCGTCAAAGTTTGTAACGTCAAAGTTTGTTTCCTAGACAACCCGTGACTCCATCCGATATCATGGGAATCCAGAAGAAGCATGGTAAGGGTCGCTTGGACAAGTGGTACAAGTTGGCAAAAGAAAAGGGATACCGCGCCAGAGCTGCTTTCAAATTGATCCAATTGAACAAAAAGTATGGCTTCTTGGAGAAGAGCAAGGTGCTGCTCGATCTTTGTGCTGCTCCCGGGGTAAGTCAATCCACTTAATTGTGGAATATCTATCTGATCTCTATCTAGTCATGGTGTCAAGTTGCTGCAGAGACTATGCCAGTGAGCAGTCTCATCGTCGGCGTTGATCTTTCTCCCATAAAGTCCATTCCTCGATGCATCACCTTCCAAAGCGATATTACCACCGATAAATGCCGAGCAACAATTCGGTCGCACTTTAAGACATGGAAAGCAGATACTGTTCTACACGATGGTGCCCCTAATGTTGGTACGGCTTGGGTTCAGGATTCTTTCAACCAGGCCGAATTAGCGCTCCAGGCTATGAAGCTGGCTACGGAATTCCTTGTTGAGGGAGGGACATTTGTGACCAAGGTCTTCAGATCCAAGGACTACAATAGTTTGCTTTGGGTGTTCAATCAACTTTTTTCGAAAGTCGAGGCCACAAAACCACCATCTTCCAGAAACGTTTCCGCCGAAATCTTCGTTGTCTGCCAAGGGTTCAAAGCGCCTAAAAGAATAGATCCCAAGTTCCTGGATCCAAAATTTGTTTTCGCGGAGTTGTCTGATCCTACACCAAACAATGAAGCAAAGGTATTCAACCCAGAGATTAAGAAACGAAAGAGAGATGGTTACGAGGAGGGGAACTACACCCAGTTCAAGGAGGTGCCGGCTAGCGAGTTCATCAACACCACTGACCCTATCGCTATATTGGGAAGCCTGAACAAATTAAGCTTTGTACAACCACCAAATGGAGATGTGGCGCTTGCTGCTTTGGACAAGTTGCCGGAAACCACCCAAGAGATCCGGGACTGCTGCGGTGATCTTAGAGTGCTGGGCCGTAAGGAGTTCAGGAACCTCCTTAAATGGCGATTGAAGGTGCGTGAGAAGTTCGGATTTGCTACAAAGAAGAAGACTGGTGTAGAGGAAGAGGTTGCTGAGGTGGAGTCGATGGACGAGGAATTGAAAATCCAGGAAGAACTGCAGCAACTGAGTGAGAAGGAGAAAGCCCGAAGGAAGCGAGAGAGACGAAAGGAAAATGAGAAGAAGACTAAGGAAATCACGCGAATGCAACTTCACATGACTGTCCCAACAGAAATCGGTATGGAACAAGCAGGTCCCAATGGAGAGAATTCCATGTTCGGTCTCAAGGCAATCGACAAGACAGGCGCGGTGGATAAGATCGCCAAGGGAAAGATGGCTGTTCTAAAGGAGAGCGACAAGAGGGATCAAGATAGCGGCTTCGGATCTGGGGAAACGGATGAGGAGAGTGATGACGAGGAAGACAGACTCGACAGAGATCTAGATTCTATGTACGAACAATACCAAGACCGCAAATCGAGCTCCGACGCCAAATTCCGGGCAAAGAAGGCCAGAAAGGAGTACGAAGATGGGGATTGGGATGGGTTTTCTGCAGAGCATGAAAGTGAGGAGGATAGCGAGCTTGAGCAAGACAGTGACGATTCGTCGGATGAGGAGGCGCCATCGAAACGACCTCTGTTGACAGATCTTCAGCGCGAGGACAAAAAAGCTGGTGGACTTTCCAGACGGGCCGCACAATTCTTTGACCAAGACATTTTCAAGGATATTGGAGGGGTACCAGAAGAGGAAGAAGCTGAGGAGGCTTTGGAGGAAGGGGATGAGGAAGTTGCGGAGGATCTCGATACATTAATGATGGAAAGAGATGCTGCGGAAGAGGACTCGGAGTCTGATATTCCAGAAGCCCAGGAAGAGGAATCCGAAGAAAGCGAAGATGAGGGCGGATTTGAAGTCGTCAAACGCAGCAGCAAAGACAAACAATGGGAGGAAGAACCCCGCAAGGACGGAAGACTAGGTGAGCACTTCTAGTTTCTCATATCTGGGATAATACTGACATATTTAGACATCGATATCATCACCGCAGAAGCTATGACTCTTGCCCAGCAAATCGCATCCGGTCAAAAAACAATGCATGACCTATTGGACGATGGCTTCAACAAGTACGCGTTCAAAGACCGTGACGCCCTCCCAGAATGGTTCCTTGATGATGAGCACCGCCACGACAAGCCCCATCGACCCATCACGGCGGCAGGCGCTGCAGCCATCAAAGAGAAATTGCGAGCATTGAACGCCCGACCCATTAAAAAGGTCCGTGAAGCCAAGGACAGGAAGAAGTTCAAGGCCGCACAGAGACTCGAGAAGATGAGGAAGAAGTCTGCGTTGTTGCAGGATGAGGAGGGCATGACAGAGAAGGAGAAGGCTTCGAATATTACAAAGCTGATGAGCAAGGCGACAAAGAAGAAGCCCAAGCAGCAGGTCAAGGTTGTTGTGGCTAGAGGTGGAAATAGGGGTATTGCTGGACGACCGAGAGGTGTCAAGGGCAAGTATAAGATTGTGGATGCGAGGTTGAAGAAGGATGTTAGGGGTGAGAAGAGGGCGGCGAAAAAGCGCAAGTGAGGGATTTGTCTAGGTAGATAATGGATATACCAATTTTCTTGCATCAGTCTTTGACCCTATACAAGTGTGGGTAGCCAGAAGGCGTGACGGTGAAGTTCTGTTGATACTGCGGCCTTGTTTGGTAATCTAATTTGGTTCTACCATCCACCCTCGGAACACTTTCTCGATTAATGGAGATGGGCTTGTCGTTCTGCATGGCCATAGAAGGGAAACACTTGCTGCTGTCGTCCTTAGCCTCAGACATGACCATGGCGGAAGAGTCCTACAGTACGGATGACATGTGCGACTCGTCTCTAATGTTATCCATAGTGCTAGGTATGTAGGCATTTCTATTGACACTATTGGCTTAGTGAAGTCCAACCTTTCCTACTATTATCCATGGGAAGTCCCGGATCTAAGCACTTGTTCAGAGTCTCTGAAAAATCTACTAGAGTTTGCTTATACTCGTCTGAACTTAGTCATTCGTGGACACCTTTCGGATCATCTGGATTTATATTATTTCCGACGAGCCCAAAATATGGGAATAGCCGTTGAAGTGTTTGGTTCATTTTGTTTCAAATGCGCTTCATCTATTGTTCGTATCCATTGTTCAGACAGAATCCGCTGATGATTAGTAAACCCAGCCAGTATCAGCGCCTTTCCAATCATCAAAGAACAATACGAGCACCTGAAGTAGGCTTGGTTTCTGGTGTTCTGTACAGTATCTTGTTTTGGGCATGTTTGAGAAGTGAGTGTGCTTAGTAGAGGATCTTCAGAGTCGGGCATCCTGATACGCTGTAACACGCGCTGCATCAACCATTTCGCTTACGCATTATCAAACCTTCAAGTAACTATAGTAGGTATTGCGGCCCCTGCTCGTGTAACCTTATCTCACACGTGGTAGCTTATACGGCGTGGTATTTCAAAAACATTACGGAATTCTGTTTCGTCTTAAGCTTCTCCTTTCCTCTTGATACCCGGCTACGTGAGCGAATCTTCTAACAGGTAATATGGAGTGTTGGAAATTTTCGCATTTCATTCCACATAAAGCAAGTCTAGCCGCTGTTAATTCATTGTTCATCTGCGTTTTATGTCTATCCGAGCTTGAATAGTCTACTAGGAGCGAAAGCGAGGACGACGGTCACGTGCAGCACTCAATGGATGAGTTTATTTAGCTGCTGTAGATTAGACACTTTCAAGATCCTGTCCCATCTAATACATATACGCAAGACGCTTGCCTTTCATCATTATACATTCTCGCATTCGTTAAGAATGTAATACTTATTATAGCAGCTTTTCAAAGTGCTATTCGGTTTTTGGAACAAACACCGAAACCCGGTGTCTTCTTTTCTGTCCAGGGCGAAATATGGTGCCCCCCGAACAGCTGAGGACCTGAGGTGGCTCTGTAGGCTATGAAATCAAAGCTGACAACTACTTTGAGAATTCACCTCATCTCACGTCCTGAGGATCTGATGCTCGTTGCATGTCCTGCACACAAAACACCAGAATAGTCTCACTAGATCTCACTTCCACAATGAATTCTCCTGTTCCGTGGGGTCGGCATACAATGGATTAGTCGAAGACGAGATGCTGGGTGGCAATGAGAAACTATAAAGTGTCGAATGGAGCCCTTCCTGTCACTTCATTCTTCCATAACTTAAGACACTGCACATTCTCCATCTAGAGCTTTCCAGCTTCCACCTTCAAAGAAACAAGATCATTTGTTATTCTATCTTCAGTCTCATCCCAACTTTCAAACCATACCAAAACCAACACCGCAATCATGCACGGAGCTGCCGCAATAGCACTTTTGCTGTTTGTCTCTTTCTGTCAAGCTGCACCAGTCGCAACTACCACACAACCGGCAGGCGCCGCCGTCATTACTTCTCAGGCCCCTGCGCCCATAAAAAGTACCAAGGAACTCGGGACCACACATCCGGCAGGCGCCGTCGCCAGAGAAGAGGCCTCTGCGACCATTATCAGTACCTCCAAGGCTCCCGCGACCACACAAAAGGCAATTAGTAGCACTAGTGCTGCTGAGGCTCCTGCGACTACAACAAAAACAGCACCTGCTGTCACAACATCCAAAGTCGGTGCTTCTGTGGATCCTGCGACTACAACAAAGACAGCAGCAGTGGCTGTCACTACCACCAAAGTCAGTGATACGAAGACTTCAAGTCTTTGAGGCTCCGATCCTCCACTCGTCGGATTTTAATGTTGCGCGGATTACCTTTCGTTGTAAGTCTACACCACTCCTGCACTTGGCCGTAATACTTGCTTACCTCTCGATATTGTAGTGCATTCAGTCTTTTCCCAACATAGCATAAACAACCAAATGTCCAACAGTGATAGCAAGAGCATCTGCGATGTTTTGTCTATGCTTGTAGTCGAGACTACTCTTGGGGGTCGGGGGACTGCTCTTTGATCTATTTTTTGTTTTTGGGTCATAGCATAGCAAGCAAAAGAAATCAAATAGAACAGTAGAACTCTTTCACATTTCACTAATCAAGAGCAAACCCTTCAGGTGACCCCGGTTTATTGTGATTTGACCTCAAGATTAAGAATCAACATTGTGGAATAATGCTTTTCACTTTATTACTTGGTTATTTTTCCATTCAAAGGTTTCCTTGGGATTTGGAAATAACGCTCATGGATATACGTTTGACCTCGCAACGTCCTGAGTTGCGAGAGATATTATTTTAAAAGGGGGCGGGGTACATAAAAGGGGTCCAATGTTTCTTAAGATGGATGCAGCCTAGCGTCATTTCAAAGCTTCCATTTTCGTCACAAATTCCTCGGCCTCGACTATCTAAACTTGACAAGTCGGCGAAGCTCATAATGTAAGAGAGTCCACTACTTGTCGGCCCCAAGTTCTGGACCTTGAGCTACCATCATTCCGAGTATTAATAAGTATACGAGCACGTGATCGGTGTAACATTCGGATTGAACCCTGAGTGCCATCTCGTCTCGACTTACCGATCATACCTTGGTGCAAGAAACCCTATCCAAGTTGAAAGACTTGAAACTCCGAAAGAGATGCAACAGGACAGATCCCCTCGGAATCAATTTTATTCCCAAAATTATCTTCTCAAGATACGAGGCGTTTAGTCACGTAGGAACCGGATCCAGTAGGACTAATCGCAAAGCCACTTCCGTCCGCTGCGGCATCAAGCCAGCGTGTCCGATTCACGAACCATCCAAAACCCACCCTCTATTGCTAGTATGATACATATCGTCTCATATTAAAGTTTGGGTTGAATGAATCAAGATGAACAAGAAACACCATCTCGTGGTCTTTTCTGGCGGAAGTGCTGCAAATAACTTGGTCGATGTGTTTGGCAAGGTAGCCGATGATAAGGGGTGTTCTTTGAGCTAGTGAGTTTGTCTTTCCTTTTGGATTTTTGTCAGAGCTGGACGAGTTAGATATGAATGTATGAATGGAAGCTGATGAGTCTGGGTGAAGCATTATTCCCATTTCAGATAATGGAGGGAGTTCGAGTGAGCTGATACGAGTATTTGGTGGACCGGGTATTGGCGATGTTAGAAGTATGTTTTGATACTTCTATTCGCTTTTAGTTTGGCTTTTCTATTGTCTCAAATTATTGAGTATGAAAGTTCTCATATCTCAGGTCAATGGTCTCAAAAATCCAAATGCTGGATGGCCATATCACTCTTGAAACCTCCCTTTCGCGCACGTATGCATTACTCACTCACTTAAACCTCCCCAGGTCGTCTTGTCCGCCTCATCCCAGAAGATCCAACCTCGCCCGAAACAACAGCCATAAAGACGCTCTTCAACCACCGCCTCCACGCCTCTCCCACAGAAGCCCGCAACGAATGGCTCGACATAGTCGAGTCCCGCCACCCGCTCTGGCAATCCATCACGTCGGAAAAGCGCGAGCTGATCCGCTCCTTCCTCAACACCATCAACCTCGAGATCGTCAAGCGTGCTCGCCCGTCCTCAGTCTTCAACTTCCAATCCGCGTCCGTGGGGAACCTGTTCCTCACCGGCGCGCGTCTATTCACGGGGAGTTTCGAATCGGCAATTTATCTACTGGGCGCTATTACGGGAGTGCCGAGTAACGTAAACGTGATACCAGCTATCAACAGTAATTTCTCGCATCATATATCTGCAGGATTACAAGACGGCACTATTATTACGGGTCAAAATGCCATTTCGCACCCCTCTGCCCCCTCTTCCTCCTCAGTCATACCATCATCATCGTCGCCATCCTCTCACCCCAGCACCGAATCCTCGCCCGAAACGCAACAGCAGCGCCGCAAGCTCTCCAAGGAACTAACAGACCACGACCTAGTCGATGACGCCAACCTGCCGGGCTCCCTGCCAACGTTACGCAAGCAGTACATCACGTTCCAGAAAACGCACACGGAGGATCTAGCGTCGCGGATCGAGCGTATCTGGTACATCAACCCGTACGGGCAGGAGATACGACCGAGTGCGAATCCGAAGGTGCTGGAGACGCTACGGGGGGCTGGGTGCGTGGTGTATAGTATTGGGAGTTTGTATACGAGTATTTTGCCGTGTTTGGTGCTAAAGGGGGTTGGGGAGGCGATGGCGCGAGAGGAGGGGATTAAGTACAAAGTTTTGATACTTAATGGGAGTTTAGATCGGGAGACGAGGGCTGCGGGGCAGGATGGAGAGAGCAATGAGTTTGGGGCGAAGGATTTCATTGCTGCTATTGCGAAGGCTTGTCATGGGTCTAGGGGATTGGGGGAGGTGAAGGAAGAAGAATGGAAGCAGTATGTTACTCATGTTATTCATTTGCAAGGGGAGGGTACGCCTAGAGTTGAGAAAGAGGAATTGAGTGCGTTGGGGATTGAGACTGTAAAGATCTATGGACGGAAGCATGAAGGGGGTGATGGAGGAATGGTGTATGATGGAACAGCACTGGGACAGGCGTTGGAGGCTATCATGGGGAGAAGGGATCCGAGGAGTGATAAGACTCGGAGGAACACTTTGAATGTCAGCTAATAGTTTACATCCAAGGACTTGAAAATCAGAGAGGTGGATTCGTTAGAGATACTTAACGCTTCAAAGCATTCATGTTCATTGTATAGTCCCTTTTTTGCAGAAGCCCGATGCTCTTTGGAAAACGCCTTCCAAGATGATCTAGCTGGTATCATGCCCAAATTTCATGCGCCCCATTCCCAAACTTACGCCATGAGATCCCTTGAAAGTTGGTCCCAGCAATGCCCACTACTTCGCAACTAGTTTTCCTTTCTTGTTCTTTGTCATAAGCTTCATCTCCAAGGGGAAAATACCATTCTTCGGCTGCTTCCCTTTTGACGAAATGGCTGTGCTAATCGGTGTCCTACACACGGGGCATGACTTCTTGTCGCCAGCATGAAGTGCTTGGTGTAAACATTCGGAACAGAACAGATGACCTGTCAAATCAGTAATTGTCTCTCCCAAGGTGGGAGAGAATACAAACCACAATGAGTGACCGTTAGATCTGTAGGGTTGTCCATGCAGATGATACATTGAAATTCGGCCAGCTTGACAGGTCTCCGCGCCTCGTCTTCATTTTGCTTCTTGATGAGCTCCGCTTGCTGCTTCGCTGCCAGCTCTCGGTATTGTAACTCGTCCTCCACATTTGCGAGATCAACTATTTCAACATCCTCTAAGCTCTGCCGCCTGGAACCTGATCCAGTCCCCGATGCTCGAGCTGTTCTCTTGGGCGCCCTTCCCTGCCCCGCATCCTCTGTCGCTTTTCGTTTTCGTGTAGCGACCATTTTGGCATCTGGTGAAGATGATGTAAGATCGACGACGCTGGAGCGTCGGGTGGTTGTTCGTGAAGAGACCATTTGTACAGGCGGCGAGTGGGGCGGCGACAACCCGTGTACGAAGGCGGCGAGATCGGCAAAACCAGCGTCGAAGGGGTCTGGAGATTCAGATCCAGCGATGGTATATTGTGAGAAAAGAGCTCGTGGTCGAGAAGGTCGTGCTTGCTGGTTTAGAGGTGGTGGCGCTGGCTCTTGTTGTTCCTGTGAGCGCGAGCCTGACGACGAGGCTTGCGCTTCCACGAAGAACGAGTCGGACGATCGAAGGTGGGAGAAGAGGTCGCCGTTGTTTATGAATGAAGGGAGCTCGCCAAGGTCGTTGTCTGCGTCCGGGTTTATAGGTGGCAGTGTTAAAGAATCATAGCCGCTGCCTTCGCTGGTTCCAAACTGTGAACCCTGGCTCCAGGGCGACTGCGAGTTGGGCGGCGAGTTGTAGGGCGAAAGGCCTCTTAGGACGGGTGAATGAGACATGACAGAGGCACCATTGATGGATTTACAGGAATACTGAATATCGTCGAATGAATATCCAAAACTATACGATTATAAAAATGCCTCATATGGCTACAAATAAACAAAGGAAAGGGAGTGAAGAGGAGGGGGGGAAGGAGGGGAAGACAGTTGACATGAGGTTCTGGGCTTGTTTAGTTGCCCCCTGTGGTCTGCGGTCTGTGGTCCGCGTGTGTGGTGGAGTGAAAGTGAAATTATCGGCGTTTACTTTCTCAGTGTCCAAGGCGAGGAAGGGCTCTTATCGATTGGAGCCCTGCCCTTCACCTCAGCCGTGCCGTCGCCGTCTGTCAAGGGGGGGGCGAACACGAACTTTTTAGTGGCTGGCTTGATCTATCTATTGCGACTCTTACATTTATTGATCCGCTCCGTCCAATAATTCATTCAACATCCCGCGCTGCATCGCATAGAATGCTCCAAGACTCATCCTCTATGCGTTAACAGCTTCTTTTGGCCCATAGCATGCTACTTTCAATACGCGCTGGTCGTTCGAGCAGGCCTTGCGCAGCCTTCGTTCGGCTTGCAAAGCATCGGGCGCATCGTCGTCAAGATACTTCTCATATTTCACCACATTGGAGATACTACGCCACAGAGGGAGTTGGTGCCCAAGGCTCGGCATCTGATCCTGGATTGCTTTTAAGTAAGCACTATTTATACGCTTCTGAATGTAGAAGAGCGCCTCTAACAACTTATAGAAAATTCAAAGGCGAGGTTCAATGAAATAGGGGTTCAGCAACTAAGTAGCCATGTCTACTCCCAAATCTTCCCCGATAGCTGTACACCACCCCCAAAAGAACTTGTAGACCTCTCAAAGGAACATCTTCGGCGGCATGAGCTATTAGGAAAGAACACAGACAACACTCCTCCAATCTCTTTCGACCTCCCCGAATTACAAGGACGAACGCTCGACGAACACTTTCACAAACTCGGAGTCGACGCCGCAGAGCCTTTTCTATCACAAGCAAAACAGTTTACAAGATCAAATCCTCCTCCAAAGCCACGGAAATGGGTTCGAAGGAGTGGATGGACGAAATACTATGGAGATGGTCGGACAGAGGCAGTGGATGCGCCTCAGGAGGAGATGCTGTGTTTTGATACGGAAGTAATGTGGAAGGAGAGTTCATTCGCGGTCATGGCATGTGCAGTCAGTCCTACAAATTGGTATGCCTGGTTATCGCCCTGGTTGCTTGGAGAAAGCGAGAACGATCGACACTTAATACCTCTGGGAGATCCAAACCAAGCTCGAATCATTGTGGGACATAATATTGGCTACGATAGGGCGAGGATTGCGGAGGAGTATGACTTGCAGCAGACCAAAAACAACTTTCTCGATACGATGTCCTTACATGTGGCTGTTAATGGAATGTGCTCACGGCAGAGACCTACTTGGATGAAACACAGGAAAAATCGGGAATTGAGGGACAAGATTGCCAGTGAGACGGATAATGCTGAATTGTCGGCTTTGTTAGGAAACAAGGCTCTGACTGAGGAGGAAGAGGAGTTGTGGGTGGGTCGAAGTTCCGTCAATTCGCTGCGAGACGTTGCGAAATTCCATCTAGACATTACGATCGACAAGGCGCAAAGGGACCAATTTGGAGAGCTGGATCGAGCCGGAATACGAGCGAAGCTTGATGAGCTTCTAGATTACTGCGCCGCTGATGTTTCTGTTACACACCGGGTGTACAAGATTGTGTTTCCGAATTTCCTGGAGACATGTCCTCATCCTGTGAGTTTTGCGGCTCTACGACATCTCTCGTCCGTCATTCTTCCGGTGGATAAGTCGTGGGAGGTATATATCGCAAATGCAGAGGCGACATATCACAAGTTATCAGATGCTGTCCAGGAAAGACTTATTGCACTGACGGAGAAGGCATTGGATATCAAAGGCGATCAAGAGAAATGGAGCAACGATCCTTGGTTACGGCAGATGGATTGGTCTGGCCAGGAAATCAGGATGGTGAAGGGAAAGAAAAAGAATGATCCCCCCCGACCAGCCGCCAGGCAGAAGATGCCGGGGATGCCACAATGGTACAAGGATCTGTTCAGCAAGAAGGATGGACCGATCGGACTGTCTGTACGGACAAGAGTTGCACCTTTACTTCTTCGGTTACAATGGGATGGAAACCCATTAGTCTGGTCTGATCAGTACGGATGGACTTTCAAAGTGCCAGTTGCAGATGCCCATAAGTACAAAGAGAAGCAGATGCAGGAGTGCACTGCGTTTGACGAGAAAGACATCACCTTGAGAGACGACAGAAGTAGCGTATATTTCAAATTGCCCCATAAAGATGGACCTACTGCACGTTGTGCGAATCCAATGGCGAAGAGTTACATGGCCTATTTCGAACAGGGCATTTTATCTTCCGAATTCACATACGCAAAGGAGGCTCTGGAGATGAATGCTTCTTGTTCGTATTGGATCAGCGCAAGAGATCGGATCATGTCTCAGATGGTCGTGTATGAGAGTGATGGTGCAAAGGGATCAGAGAAGAAATCGGATTCAGAAACAGGATATATTTTGCCTCAAGTGATTCCGATGGGGACTGTCACTCGAAGAGCAGTGGAAAATACATGGCTCACAGCAAGCAATGCCAAGGTCAATCGTGTAGGGTCAGAACTCAAATCGATGGTTAGGGCTCCTCCTGGCTATTGCTTTGTTGGCGCAGATGTGGATTCGGAGGAACTCTGGATCGCAAGTCTTATCGGTGATGCTCAATTCAGAATCCATGGAGGCAATGCAGTTGGCTTCATGACCTTGGAAGGAACCAAAGCGGGTGGAACAGATTTGCACTCGCGGACTGCGCAAATTCTAGGAATTACTAGGAATGATGCCAAGGTATTCAATTATGGTCGGATATACGGAGCTGGTCTCAAATTCGCGTCCACTCTACTGCGACAGTTTAACCCGGGTCTCTCTGAAACCGAGACGACCAAGGTTGCTTCTAATCTATACCGCGCGACGAAAGGTGTAAAGACAAACAGAAAGACTCTACACAAAAAACCTTTTTGGCGCGGTGGAACAGAGAGCTTCGTCTTCAACAAGCTTGAGGAATTTGCAGAACAGGAACGGCCTCGTACCCCAGTTCTAGGAGCCGGTATTACAGAAGCACTAATGAGTCGCTTCGTCAACCAAGGAGGTTTCATGACCTCCCGAATCAACTGGGCTATCCAATCTTCTGGCGTCGACTACCTTCACCTCATCATTGTCGCCATGGACTACCTGATCCGCCGCTTCAACATCAAAGCCCGGCTCGCCATCACCGTGCATGATGAAATTCGTTACCTAGTCAAAGAAGAAGATAAATACCGCGCCGCCATGGCCCTCCAAATCGGCAACGTCTGGACACGAGCCATGTTCTCGCAACAGGTCGGAATTAATGACCTTCCCCAAGCATGCGCCTACTTCTCTGCTGTCGATATCGACCACGTACTCCGAAAAGAGGTAGACATGGACTGTATAACACCCTCCCACCATACTAAAATCCCTCATGGCGAATCACTCGACATCAACACACTCCTCACAAAACCAGACTCTCTCCTCGATCCTTCTATCATCTCCACAGATCCTCCAAAACTAGACAACATAGCCTATACCCCTCGTATCCCAGTCATGGAAACCCTCTCCTCCAACACATCGCTCTCCTTCCTCAAAGCGCAAATCACAGCCGACGACAAGGAACTCCGTGAGATTATCAAGGATCAAAAGGCCCTCGAAACGCCTACCGTCACGGTACCAAAAACAAGACGCACGACAAAACGAGGCGATATCCAACCCTACCAGGCACAAGCAGCACTAATGGAGCAGCCAATGATTGTGTCCGAGCTACTGGGGAACAAGTTCAAGAGTAGTTTTGATAGTGGCAAGAACAAGAATTGGGGCTGGGAACGGAGTATGCCGATTCGTGGTGGCTCGAGACCTGCTCCTAGGTGGTGATTAACACCTTATTGATTGTTTTATTATTTATGTATGATGCGACGGTTTACTTGAGATACTCCTCTTCCTTTTGTACCATTTTTGTGCGACTATGTATGGATACTGTACTGTTTGTTCACTGCGGAAGTTGGGTATCGGTTCTTGGTTTTGGGGGGAAATGAAAGGATGCATCGCGAGGCGCTTAGCGGGTGGATTGTACTGCTTACCTTATGTACCGATCAAAGTCCTTGCAAGATAGGAGGGGGAAAAGTCAAATAAAATAATAATATGCATATGAAATCAGGGCTCTCTTTACTATACGCTCTCACGTTATGCATTGCATCGCTTCGGAATTAATTACTCTTTGCCTGAATGTCTGTCAACTCTTAAAACGTCTTCTCTCCAGCGAGATATTCTGCAATAAACATCTTACCTACACTCACATCACCGAATTTTCCACTACTCATAAACCAATTCCCTCAAACTCGATATTATACTGTACTAAAGAGGCCCACCCTCCTGGATGCTTCATCTACAGTACAACAAGACCTATTTCTCAAGAGGAGCCTTGGGGTTGCAGTCAATCAGATCACTAAAGTCAAGAAATGTTATTCTAGAGGTGTTATTTAGCAACTGTTATATTGTACTCGAGTATTGTATTTGTATTGTATGGGTCTTCGTCTCTATCTCTATCTCTGTCTATCTGGAAGGAACCCCCACCCGCACGCACTATCAGCCACGCATCATTGCTATTACCACCCTTCTGCCAGCCGATCATGCACGCATCCCATCCAGCCCCTTTCCCTCACCCACGAGTCACATCTCGGTCACAACTCAAAAGATATCATCCCATACCATCCCATCTCATCCTCCCAAATACCCATCTATGCGCCAGACACCACCCACCATCTTTCTCCCATGTACAATCTGCATGTTCTTTTCTCATACCTCCTGACTTCCTTCCTTCCTTCCAAGCAAGCAATAAAGCAAGCTACAAATGTAATTCTTATTCTTATTCTATATTCCCTTATTCCTCAACCCAATAAGCACCCCTCCTCTCAGGCAAAGCCAGGAAATCAGGCTGCCACCCGCTCTTGTCTTTCGATAGCCCAAACATGCGCTTCATAGCCGTGACCATGTCGATGAGCGCTTGGCGGGGTAACGAATCCGCGTTCGCGGTGCCGTCGTCTGAGTCTGTGATCCACTGCGAGGGAAAAAGGTCAGTCAGTAACCATGCCTCTGTTCACGCAAAATGAAAAATGAAATTAAGGAGGAGGAGGAATAAGTAAAGTAAAATACTAAAGAGAGGTAGGGAATAGCACAGGGCAGGAAAACGAACCCACACATACACATACACATACACATACCTCATCATCCAAATACCACGCACACTGCTCGACCAACAAATTCCTCAGTCCGCACCCCCCACCATACTCCCGCGTATTCTCATACACCCACTCCAGCATACAGGTCTCGATAACACTACTGTCCCGCCGCGCCATCTCCAGCGCAACAATACACTCGTTCTGGCAGGCTGGGACGCCTAGACGGCCTGCGAGCACCCAGAGCTGCACGAGCGCTTCGGTGGAAATGTGTGAGTTGGGAGGTGGGAAGGGTGGGGCTGTGACTGTTGTTCCACTGATACTGTTAACGTTGCTGCCGCTACCACTGCCGCCGCCGCGGTATAGCCATTCGATGAAGGCGCTGAATGCTTCTTTACTCGTGGTGCCTGCTTCTTCTGGGAGTGGGATTGTCGGGAATTTGCCAGCGCAAACAGGGAGTCGGATTATGACATTGAGGTCTACCTCTTCCTTCTCCTTTTCCCCCTCCTTCTCCTCCCCCTTTTCCTTTTCCTTTTCCTTCTCCCCCTCCTCACCCACATCATCCTCCTCAAAATCCAATTCATTCCTATACCCCCACCTCTTGACCCTCAACCTCCTAACAATCTCCTTTCCCCACCCCTCCCTCTCCCCATCGCTCTCCCTCAACAGCGCCGCAAAAACAGGCGAGAAGAGCGTCAGCAGCTGGCGGTGAACCGTGAAGACGAGCTGCTTACCGCCGGCGGGTAACACGATATTGATGTTATCGTATGGCGTGGCATGGGGTGCCAACGCAAGGGTTCTAAGGGACTCGGCGCGTTGGTCTAATGGCCGTCGTGAAGGCGGTGGTTGTTGAGGTGGCGGTGGAGGCGCTGTTTTGGAGCGCTGTTCCGGGTGGAGCGACAAGAGAAAGGGGGTGAGATGTGGCGGGTGCGTATGCAAATACGTGCTTTGCAGCACTGGATGGGGGGCTGGGATAGGTTGGGTGTGTATCAGCTGCGGATGAAGCTGAGCTGCATATTGAGATTGAGGTTGCTGTTGCGGTTGTGGTTCACGGCTTGGAGTAGGTGTTAGGTCGAGCTGTCGCCAAGATGGGATATCCATAGCTTTTTTCCTCTGATGGCCGTGAGGAGTGGTTGCAGGAGCAACTTTAGGGTAAAGGTTCTCGATTCCGACATCTCTGAGCGTCTGCTGAGGATGGGCGTCCGTTTTCGGCATTTTGGGGGATATATGGTGTTGAGAATACAAGTCTAAGCTGGAAGGTGGCGAGGTAAATCGATGTAGATTGAAATCAAAAGTGAGGGTGGTGGTGGTGGTGGTGGTGGTGGAGGTGGAGCATTTAGGAGAGAGTTGCGAAAGGGGTTTCGAAATCGGTTGTTGACTTGACTCTCACGAGAAACAACAGAAGTTGTGGAATAGTTTTTTCAAGGCAAATAAAGGTAGCTCAGAAAACAGAAGTTATCATCAGGGGAATAGGGTATTTGTAGCTTGACGCGAAGATCTCGCAACTTCATTCAATTGTCCTGCGTTTGCGCATTCCCGCAGCATTCACCCAGAAACAATTCACTCAACCATCCTCATCAGACTCACGCCAATCACAAAAGTCTAGTTCTCTTTGATGCAGATGGAACAGTCATGCAAATCAGTCAATCAACCAAAGTGGCGCAAGCAATCCGTTTCACTTTGCGCATAGCAAAATATACTCCGCATCATGTGAGGCCAGTCTCTTTACATAGACTAGGGAACAAACATCAAACGTGCATTAAGCGCATAGCAAACTCCTGAACAGACATCGATCTTGACAGTCTAGCACTCATCTCAAAGGAGAATGGTAATAACGAGAGTAATTATGATCAACATTGCAAGTGTCTGTTGGAAAACACCCAAAGCAGCCGTTGTACCCTTGCTCTTATGATAAACGGTTTGGTTGTCAGTCATGTTCTTTTGATCGCTGAAGAAAAAGGTGGCGGGTGTCTCAATTGCGCCGGAAGAAGCTGGAGCAGCTGGGTATGGGGGAAGTTCCACATCAGGTATAGCACAAATAGCATCAGGGGAAATACATCCTTTGCATCGTGTGGCCCAAGCTGACTGACGGTCGCTCAAAGACGAGTTGAAGTAAGCTTTGACGTACGCAACAGATATAACCGAATCTTCAGGAGGAGGACCGAAAGACCATTTGTTGTTTCCATTGCTCCAATTTGTCAAGATGAGATGTCCTGGCTGTGTGGGAACTGCTGAGGTGTTCATCGTAGCCAGCTCGTGGCCATCAGCCAAGAAGATGACCTTCCCAGGCACAAAGTCGAACCGGTATTCATGATATCCTGAAGTGGGGTTGAATGGCAGGTTGACAACTTTGAAGTTTGGGGACCCAGTTGCGTCGAAGCCTGCTTGAAAGGATTGCTCAGACTGTAGTACGAGGTTGACTGGATAGGTGTTATTCTCAACAATGAATTGGGATGATAGAAACTCCATGTCGATTTCCTGGCTGTCATTGAAGTACTATGGGTGGTTAGCGCAAGCAATGTATGTTGAATCTATACTTTGGAAGGGGTAAATCTTACCCAGAAGAAAGCAGCGCATGTTCCAGGGGTCAGGCTCAATTTCATTGAAGCTCGATATGTACCCCATAACAAATCAGTCCGAGACGAGTCCAGTTCTGAAACCTTGACATAGCCATCCGTAGGAACGCCAGCATCAACAGTGAACTGTAAGCCCGCATCGCCACCAAGGATGCCAGGGCCGGTCCAGTTGTTAAGGTCTGGTATTGAATTCGAGAAGACATTATTGACAGTGAAATTCATCCCTAGGATTTCCAAGGGTCAGCCATGCATCAAGCGTCGGTAGTGAGAAGAAAGAATGGTGGAATGTATGACACCTACCATATGGACCCCGTCCCGCTTCTGGAGTGACGGTAAAATTCTGACGCCTCCAATCGGTGTCAAGAGAAATGTTCGCAATGTGAAGGAAGTCGCTCTCAATGATGTCGGTGAAGAGAAAATTCGATGTCTGTAAATTGGAGGAACCAATAGCAGCAGTGTAGCCGCATTCACAATTCCCTACAGATGGCGCGACCAGCCAGCTGATTATGAAGAGAAGGATATTGATTATTGGAGGCATCTTATGAAAATGTTCGTTGATGCTTCTCACTGTCGATGAGCGGGCGGAGGATAGTTATATGTCTGGATGGATCCGAAGTGTTGCTGGCTGGCTCCCTGTGATTGTTGTTCTGGCAGAACTCGAGAGTCAGCGACTAAGCAGGTGAATATTGCAAGTTATTCAAGAGCGCGTACCTTGAATTTTATAAACACCCAACACCGGCCCAATTGGGTCCTTACTTCATCAATCGCTGTATCCTACGCTCATCTCCTGGCGTTGGTGGTGAGACGTAGTACGCGAGCCAGTTGGAAAATGTACGTGTAGAGTTTGCTCATGAGAACGAATGATTCATGGGGGTGGAATGTAACTGATTTGACGCGTTTATGATGACTCGTATAGAATTTGAGGAAGGAAGGAAGAAATGCTGTGCTGGGACGCAAGGAAATGTGAATGAAGTCGCGAGTTCAGGAAGGAGCGCTGGAGAGAAACAACCCAACTCTAGGCAAGTAGAGAAAGGACAGAGATAAAATTGCCTTGTCCGTAAACAAGAATTAATGAGAGACTTGACTTGATATGAAGAAGTTGAATAAAATCGCCGCCATGAACAGAGAATAACAATGCTTCTGAAACTTCCATCAATTAACTTTATGAGCGAAGCTGGCACCGGCTCTAGGCTGGAGATAGTATGCGTCTATCTAGAACTGAAGTAGCCATAAGGTCTATCCGAATTTCATAGCATCAGGTACTTTCTGGGCCTTGTATCCATCGCTTTGGCGATAATCCTCCCAGATGAACAATCATGAAAAGCAGTGCCGTTGTGAGAAAACAGTGCATCTCAGCTTCGAGGCCACCATCATCCATTCCATTCACCCCCCGAAGCTTTAGGATATGTTCATCTACCCAGGTAGAAACAATAGCCTCTCGAACGAAAACACATAATTCGCTAGAAAATATCCTGAATGTCATTTTTCAATCCACTCCACTCAGGTTTCCCTTGAAGTAAACCTCTAACCTCTAAATAGAGACATCCGCGTCTTCATATCCAAATATATCAATAAAGTACGAGCAGTAATTCGACGGTACAGAAAGCACCGCACCCCAAACTCAAGAAACGAACAGCAGAGGAGATCCCCAATCACTACTCACTCACTCACTCACTATACATATAACACAACACAAACACACACACACACATACGCACGCACGCATACACCCACTCTCTCAACCCCCCAACCATACATACTCCCAGTACATACAATAAAAACCAGCAAATAAATAAATAAATAAATATAAACAGCAAAATCTACACCCACTTACCTACCTACCTTTCCCAAAACCTCAAACACCCCCCTCCCAACACGCACTATATACAATCAATCAAAAGAAGCTACAAGTATTTTCAGCTGATATGTATATGTACTGTAGTGGGGTCTCGCAAGATTAGGTTTGCTTACTTGGTCGTTCTAACGGGCTTGGGATGTGGCGTTCCGGGGGTGGAAGTGGGAATTCCGAGTGGGGTTTGATCGGGATTAAAGAGCGGGATAGAAGTGGGATCTCGGCGGGGTTTGTGATCGGGATTTAAGAGCGGGATGGAAGTGGACGGGTGAGTGGTTTTGTGGCTTACAATGAATCAAAATCGCGAGGCACATTATTATCATCAATCATCAAGACCTAAAGTGGAGATGCAAACAATTTTGATATGATGCTATCTATACAGGCAGACAAGCAATTTCCCCTCCAACTGCAAGCTCTGCCAGCCATATATCTCCTTTTCTCTCCTAACCAGCCACAAATTCAATTCAATTCAATCGATCTCTCCGTCTTCCTCCACCAAATGCATATACATAGATACAAGAAAGAATCAGAATATGATTTCCGCGCAAAGGAACGCGAGCAGTAAGAACGAAGCAATAAAATCAGGTTGTATATCGAACAAGGTATCTGAGCATCATTTGATGAGAGGAGTACAAGAGGTATTAAGTAAGGTAATATGATGCGAGCGTAGCCGAACAGCCAAAAAAAAAGTGACAGCTACTAAAAGGACAGGGCAGAAACAACACAACGGTGGGCCAGCCATGAGTTTTTGTGTGTACGCGCGAGAGATTAGAGCGCTTAAAAACGCATAGTGTGATTGTAGATGAGAGGAAAAGAGATAGAGAGCCCAGTATTTGCCCAGCCAAGCCAAGCCAACCAGACCCCACCAGACCAGCCCGTATTGTTGCCCACGACCTTTTGAAGGAAATAGATGCCCCGAGTTCCTGTAAACGCTATATGCAAGATGACGACAAAGGAAACGCGACGTATTCGCAAGGAGACCAAGGAAATAGAGTGGGATATCAAAGTCTAAGATTAGGAGATGAACAAAAGAAATCATGAAATCGTTAAAAGCAAATATTTTCAGTCTTAGTACACGCTATCGTCGTTGTCATCCGCACCCTGAGAGATCATTGAGGGTGTAGAGACATCGGAAGCTTCGATATCGTCTTCGTAGCCAACAAGAGCTTGAGAGTGGAGTCGGAAGGAATCACCCATGAGTTTGGTAATACTACCATCGATTAGTACCAATGATCAGAGACAAATTTGTGGAATAACTTACCCCCAGACGACGACTTCATCAAGCATACTACCCCAGATACGAGCCACGATGGAGCTGAGTTTGGAGTCCTCGGGTTCGTCTACAAAGAGTGCTCCAACCTTGTGATACATAGCCATTTCTTCTTCAGTGGGAGGCTCATCTACGTCGTGTTCCAGACGATAGAGCCACAGGCTGAGAATGATCATGAGATCCAAGCCACAGAGCGGATGCTCAACACTCCAGTTGGTAGCAGAGGTTCGGGCGACCCAGCGAATACCTTGTACAGCAGCGGTCTCAATGCAGTTGTAACATTCTTGAATGACCTTGATCATCTCACTGGATCGCTTTACTTTATCTCTTGCGTTTGACATGGCTGCAGCTACCTCATAGGAGTCGTGGTATCTTAATGCCTCTTGGATAGACTTGAGATCAACTTCAAGACGAGCACGAGCGTTACGGAACATAGCCATGGCGTTGAATAACAGAGGATGACCCTTGTGAGGCGCACTGAGAGGTACAGATACCGTCTCTGGATCACATAGATCAAGTGATTTCTCCCAAGTTTCCAATGCGAGACGCAACTTGTATTCCGTAACAACATCCTGGAGAGCTTCTGGGCTGCGCTTGTGGTACCAAACTTCAAGGAAGAGAGCGTTGATCATGACACGAGTAGCAAAGGCACTGTAGCGTAACGATTCACCCTGGAACAGGTTGTCGTGGGCTTCCATGAAAGAGGCAGCTTGCGACGTCTTGAGCTGCTCAGGCCAGGTGGATTCGTCGACCACGGTGAGGTTCCACATCACTTCGGTTGAAGGGAGTTCAAGGTCTTCGAACTCGTTGAAGCTGATGGCAGGTGTGTGATTGTAGGTCATCGTCAAGAGACCGAAGAAGATGTACACGGCATAGTATGTACGTCGGCAACCTTCGTCCTCGACCCACTCAGCACGGCTAGGCAGAGCACCATCACGAGCTTCAGAGCGGAGCTTGAGCTCGTAACGGTTACCAGCAACCATGTTTGCGAGAAGACTCTTGATGGAGCAAGCCCATTCCAAGCCCTTTGGATCACCGCTCCAGCTAGCGAAGACCATGTTGAGAAGCGAGCTTTGCATCGTCCACAGTGGGCACTTGCGGGAGCTGAAGTTCTCCTTGTTCTGCAAGAATTGGTTGACAAGGACCTTGGAGCCAATGTGGAGGACATAAGCTTGATCTTGATCAAATGCGTACAGAGCACCAATTGACAGGACTGCCAGCAAGAGTGGGGAGGATATCTGAGTGGGCTTGAACGAAGATGGATGCAAGAACGGCAGGTGGTGATGGAACAGGGAGAAGTATGTTGAAAGATACCTGTTCAGCGACGTCAAGTTCGGCAGACGGAAGCTCTCGGGGATTGCACGCTCGCTATCGTTGTTGCGGATGTTGTCTAGAACGATATTTCGCTCATCATCAGTCAGAATTTGAGGAGCTCTTGTTGACAGGTCTCCGCTGCGGGGTTGAGTCGGTGACTGTTGGCTTGGGGTGGCAGTTCCCGAAGGTGGCAATGAGGCAATCATCGATTGCAACGCAGGCACAAGTCCGTTGTAAGTTGAGGCCGATTTGTGGATGGGCGGCAGCTGATTTGGATGGGGCTGCATTGTGCTTCGACTTGTGAACGAGCTTTGTGACTCCTGAGAACCGGAAGCAGTTGAGCTAATCGAGTGGGACTTGGGCTCCGTTACGGCCTGCGGCATGAAGGAATCCCACTGCACCTGAGGGAGCGAAATAGCTCCAGAAGGATAGGTGACGGATGGCTCCATAAGCGGTGTCCCGTTCTGAGAGAAAGCCATTCCAGGTCTGTTCTCATAGGGTCCAACGCCTGCGTTCCGCATTGCCGCAGTTGCTTTGTGGTGGAGGTCGGTCATCAACATTGCCGCAGTCTCGAGATCAACCATGCCATCGCTACTCGCCTCGATCTGCTCGAGTGCAGAGGTATCAATGGGTATGGCCGACTTGGAAGGCCCAGATATCGCACTGGTCTTGGGACCTGCTCGTCGCTTCACATCGCTGTGGAGAGGGATTCCTCCATCTTTCGCGTGGACGGTTCGGTCATGGCGAAGCAATAAATCGCGTCGCACGAAGGTACTTCTACACTTCATGCACTTGAAAGGGCGCTCCTTGGTATCTGCGGTGGCATGTTAGCATTGAATTGATTTGTTTGCGCCGTTATGATTTTGGTGGTGGTGCGAAATAAACTTTTACCCCCGCGCAACCCGAGGAAAGAGGGGAAGTGTCATTGACAAGCACGTAATGTATCTGTCAATCAACACCACCAAAAAGTATATAAATTGGTCACTTACGTGATCTCTCATGTCTGCTACGATGCTCAGATCTGCTAAATGCACGATTGCAGAACTAAAAAGTTAGCATATGTGGATGCGTAAGGGGAAGAATAGCTATTTCCACCAGGAGACGGGGTACGTACCTGACATTTGTACTTCTTCTCAGGCGCGACCGACGATTTCCTTGCGGTCGACGACGCTGCCGCGGCGGGCAGGACACTCATGCTTGCGACAGGCATTCTGACGGGATTCTTTCTGACTGCAAGTGCTTCTTGCTTGTCCTTCCTTCACAGACCGATGGTTGAATATCGTCTGGTTCGCGAGCGTGGGCGTAGGGTTTAAAGTGTGACTTGGGTCTGTTGGGATATAGTGTTCATTTGTTTTTGTCTTATTGTCATCGATTTGTGTTGTGGTATAATGGTGGCAGTAGGCCTGTATCGCGACGGGGACAGATTCTCGCCTGAAGCAAGAATGAGGCCGCAAGTCGCGTTCGACAAGTGAGGAAGGTTGGGTATTAGGTGGCGGAATGTACGTCGCCAAAGAGTGGTGCAGGTCGAAGTCGACGATGGGATGATTAGAGTCGTAGATGACTGTTGATGGATGGGATGATGAGATGAGAATGGAGGGGAAGGTTGAAAAAGAGCGCCAGGAGAGGGGAAAAGGAAAGAATAAGGAGGGACACGAGAGAGAGGGAGAAAGAGCGGCAGGTGGGTGAAGTTGGGTGAAGTGGTGGTGGTGGGGACAGTACGGATAGGTGGGTTACTGTACTGTAGGTAGGGGTAGGGGGGGTGGAAGACTGGGAGACAGACTGGGAGTGTAGCGAGTCGAATGGTGTGGATGAGGAGAGATTGGGGGGGGTAGAGGAGTGGCAGAGAGTGTGTGGCAGAGTGGCAGAGAGTGGCAGACTGGTAGAGAGCAGTGGCACACGGGATTCTGGAAGAAAAAAGGAGATGGCTGAGGAGGGACAGACAGCGGGGCAAGGAATCAGGGATCGACCGGGTCGGTACAGCACAGTAAAGCAGCATCCACGTGTATTTTGGCCTGTGCTAATGCTCAGAGTAGTTAGACTTATATTGGAGTGGATCAAATCAACTCATCAATGAATGGCTCGGGGGCCTCTAATGCCCCAAATAATAAATCCACAGAGACCCATTTATATTCAGGGGTACCTAGGTACTTCTGAAGAAGCTCGAGCTCTCAGCGCAGGGTGGTCGTCGTGGTCGTCGTGGTCTGATGGGTGCTGGGCCACTGCTGGCCAACACTGCTGAACTCACGGAGCCCTAAGCCTGAGTTATTACTACTCCACTGTTCCGGCAATGCCGTCCCTCAATCCGCTACTGTATCCTACTGCTGCCATGTCCTCTTTTTCCTCACTTTCCTCACCATGCTGAAGCTTGTGTTTCTGGGACATTTATTCCAGATTCAGCGTCGAAAGAACTTTGTTGCTGCTGCTCCCACCGCTATTTGAGGATATATTTATTTTCTTACCTGCAGAATTTATAGGTGGGCCTTGGCTCTACTGGGCTCACTCGCTCTCCATAGAACAGGCATTTTATTTTGACCAAGTCCTCAAGTGAGGCTGTGGATGACAACTCAGCAGTGCCGTTGGCTGCGAGACTATAATGCCCCCCCCCCACGCCAACTAACGTCGTTCAAACGGCAAGCAAATTGGGGGGGCAAAGAGGGGTTGCGTTGTACCTGGATGCCTATGGCCCTATACTCTATACTACATTAAGGTATACCAGTACAATACATACCGCTATGGATGAACGCAATGAATAGCAATCTGCAAGGGTCCAAACACTACATCTTCTGGACTCTGTTACAAGCTGCGAAGAAGCAAGCCTCCTACGTATCTTGATCAATTTACGTGCGCCTTGGAATTCCGCTTCTAAAATTACTCACTCTGGATAGAACATTGTGCTGTACTGTACCTTACCGGATCCGCCGCCTTAAAAAGGAATATGCAGACACGCTCCGAGCTGTTAACCATGCATTAGAACTTCACACCCGCCTTTTTTACGAAGTACTTTTTGCTTTTCACGATCGCGGTGTAGACTTTTCCAACGTGTTCTTGAGCTACTCCGGGTCGTGTCCAAGTCCACCGAGGTTCGTCACAAGCCCGCAGAAAAGCGGTCATTGATTGACCCTCAACTTCGCGACAATGCCTAATAGCTTATACTGACTCGAGAGAAAAGATTCGATGTTGCTGACGCATCTGCATCTCACCGCTCAGAACACTGCATTTATATGCATTATTGGGATGGGTTATTATTGTTAATGCACCGACCGCACTGCAGTTCGACGACGCGCTCGCTGCTTTTGAACCCAGGACTTCATCGCAACACAAGAACATTTTTCATATTGGTCGCGAATCCATTGGCCACAACCCCTCTGAGACGCGTGACACGCACCTTGGATCTTGCATCACCAAAACATCACCCCTCTTCACGTCGCGGAAAGCATGTACCTACCATATATCCCAAATAGGAACCATATCTCTCGCTGCTTTATACCCATCCTATCCTATCCTATCTTAAATACCCTACCCCTTTCTTCTCTTCTCTCCTCTCCTCCTTCTCATTCCCCAAAACTTGAAAATCTCCGTACTGTATAATTACGAGCCCTATCAAAAGCAAGTGGACCGCCTCATTAAAAAAACCGTCCCAAGATCCTCGTCTCGCGCTAGTACTGTATGCCAGGTACAAAAGACCCACCGTCGCACATGGAAAGGGCGCCCTAGCTGATCGACTAGGAAGCGTTCCCCGGAACCCATTATCACCCCTCCCCTGCTGGCTTCAACCATGCAAGTCGGCTCTGTTTTCCACCAAAGACGAAGTTCTTATGGGGGGTTTTATATAAGGTAAGCAAGCATTGCTTCCGTATTCTTCCAAGCCTTCAGGGACCAGGGAAGCAGTGGAAGAGTTTTCTACCCATCGTCAATGCGCGCCGCAGAAGAAGGAATCATAGCGGGGCATATATTTACGAAGTAGAAATGAGGGAGGGGAATCTTTGGCCTGCAAAACTTCAAACGCATTGATTGATATTTAAATGTCTCTCTCCTGTCGATGAATCAGTTCTCAGCAGAAAACGCTTCCCTTCAGGTTTATCAAAAAGCGACCTGGCCTGGGAACCAACTTGTAACCAACTTGTAAAAAAGAAATAAACACGGTAGGACTGACTGTTTGCGAATATCCATCCATCCCACCCTTTCTTTCCGAGACAACACTTTCCTTTATTTCAAATATAATATTCCACTATACCAACGCGACTCGCACGCATACTTCATAACTTTCACAGTATCAACACCGCTCGCTATCCGTCAAGTCAACCCCACGTATGAGATTTATAAACTATTATTTTCTTTCACTCACCGTTTCATTATTATCCTGCCCCTCATCGAAGCCTCGACATGCTTCCAGAATCCAGATGCGCATCAACCGGCCGGTCAATGAACCTCTATTCGGCATAAGCCCCTCCCTCCACGAGGTTCGACGCCGCAAGCTATCCTATCCCATCCCACGTTAATTTGCCTAGCCCAACCCAACCCAGCCAGCCAGGGTGCTAAAAAAAAACCTCAAGGGGAGAATACTTACTGTTCCGTACGGAGTGTTTCAATCAACGAACGGGAGGGAACGGGATCCAAGGTGCTTTTCTACTATAGTCTAGTACAGTAAATTAGTTACCTTATTAATTAATTATTTATCTATCTCCGTAGAGACTAGAGTCAGGTATCCGGGAGCGAGCGAAATACCCATCCACCTCCCCGGAACCCACGCTATCCAATCAAGCCCTTCCGCCGTGACCCAAGAACGGCCAGCTGGGTTCTGCTTTAGTTTACAGTAGTTGACGTTGACCCACCGGCTTGTCATCCGCGAGCCTACTTTACTCCTTACAGTACAGTACCACGAAAGTCAATTTACATAAAAAAAATAAATACAGCAAGTTCCGATCTTGATCTGCAGTTTGGGAATGTGAGGTCTGGATGCATTTGACTGGCTTGGGCTTGGGCTTGAGCTTGCCGGCAGTTAATTAGTGGAAGTGTAGGGGGGGGGGAAGGGAGGAGCGGCCCTTTCCTTGGTCCGTAGTCTTGGGTCTTGGACTTGGTCTTGGCTTCATTCGCTACCAGGGAAATGGAATGGTTTGGTTTGGGAATTGATATTGGATCAATTTAAATTGGAATGGTTTGCGTGGTGGTGAGGATCCTGGATTTTTTCGGGGGGGCTTCGGTGTACCGGACCGGAGTTCTAGAATATTACTGTGTTTGGCGTTGGCGCCTCGTCGTCATTTCGTTTATTACTCGGGTTGAGGCTTGGGGGAGATGGGAGATGGGAGGTTATTTTGGGATTTGGAGAATTGGAAGGAGTAGAGAAAGTGAGAGGTTTGGAGATGAGGTTGCTTGTTGATTAATAAGAGCATATAATAGATATAAATCATAGTTGTAAGTGAGCCTCTTTTTGAAAATAAGTAGAGGTAGAAAGATGATGGATGGGTTGGGATGGCCTTTGTATCAATCATACGAGTACATTTGAAACTTTGAAACTCCATGCGACTTCGCGAGCTTCAAACCGAACCTAAACTTTTATAATAGAAGTATTTATTTACCCAACCCCAACCGAGGGCTTGGAACCGAATCAAACCCTAAAATCGGACCGGGCAGCAAGCTCGTTCGCGGAAAGGTATCCGATGGACTGGGACTGGATAGACATCCCACGTTTTGATGCCTGCTCAACTTGCTGGCTTGGCTAACTTCCCTTTTGAACGATCCTTATCTCGAACAGGCCAAAGAGGCAGGTTGATACTGCTTGAGAATCCTTCGAAGTATAATTAACCATCTGCTAATCACCATCTCAAATACTAAACCCCAGCAGCTAGCTTTTCCAGAACCCCCGTCCTGAATGTGCGATACGGTGGGGAGGACGGCGGGGGTTGATACATTGAAGTTACACATACCGCCTTCTTATCAACAACGCAGCCAGCGGTATGCTGCTTATCGATACCGTACCGTACCGTACCGTAGCTTCCTGAGTAGCTTTACTCCGTAAAGTACCTACCTAGGTACCTTTGCAGTGCTGCAATGCATCCCGCACGCGCAGTTGCGCTGGCTGCTCTGCTTTTGGACGAAAATAGGTCGCTACTGTCACTCCTTACACGAGCACGAGGCAAAGCGAGACGAGACGAGACGTCCGAGTCTGCCGGTATCCGCTGCGTGGGATGGAATACCGTAAGTTGTAACCGTGGATGCCATGCCTTAGGAAAGGTGTTTCTGCCTTTGAGATGAGAAGAGAAGGTGGGGGGGGTAAGCCTGCAGGGTGGGGTGGTTTAGAATTTCTTGAGTCAGCAACGGTGAGGTCGGTCTTCATCTTTTGGTGGTTTGCAAAGCGATTAATCTTGCATCTGGTGGGGCCGAAATAGAACAAGACCGATTCGGCCCGCGACGTGCAGAGAGGAGGCACAACATGTACATTTCCTCCCGAAACGGGTCAGCCCGCCGTCTTATTCAGGGGGTAGGTGCAGTTGCCGCTGACATCTGGATGACCAGCTCCTCGTAAGCCTTTACGTCGATAGGCTGGAGCTCTGCAATAAAGTCCAGAAACAGGTCTGAGGTGCTGCATTTGAGAGCCGGAACAAGATATAATCAAGGGAGGTGTTCTCACGTGATCGATTGCATCCCCTGAGAATCCTGCACCGTCATCTCGGTGCCAGATTTAGCTGCTTGGTTCAATGCTTTCGATCATCGTCAGGATTATCTATGCAGTGTGTTGGTACTCGGTACGCCTTCGAGATTCTAGAATGCGGAGAGGGTACCCGTTGTACTTTGACACCAAGAGGCTTTCCCCGTTCAGGGCTGTCTGTACATGAGTTTCCCAAGACACACGCACGAGCTGGCCTGTCCCAGCGCGAATTTCAGATCTGCAATCAGGCAGAGTAGGGTTACAGATGCCTGAAAGCCATGCCATGCCTTGAAGGATCAGGATGAGGATGATGATGATGATGATGGTGGTGGTGGTGGTGCTTATCATAGATCTGATGCCGTAATGTGGAGGCGTAGAATGTTCTTCCAAGCCGTGGTCGCATCTCAGCGGCCGTTCTCATACCACTATGAGAATATTCAGTAGAAACAATTTCCCGAGGACTGCATGGCATGCAATGGCAGCTGCACTCGCCATGCAGGCGGCACACTTGTGGCTGGATTCAAACGCCGTCACATCTCGTTTGGCTGCTCGTTCTTCAGGAGAGTTGATGGATGTGAGAGTCTACACACATCCAGTTCAGCACCACACCACACGCAAGGAAGGGCCAAGGAAAGAAAGGAAAGCTGCTCAAGGTTATACTGTGACAATTTAGATACCGTTTGAAGTTAATAGAGTAATCATTTAGATTCGTGAGACTTTTGATATCTTCCCCTGGGGTTCAGGCAGATCCGGCAAGTCGGGACGCTGAAAAGGGCTGCTCGAAAGAAATTCCCATGAGACACAATGACTGATGGGTCAAGTCTGATATTGCATGTATTAGGAGGGGATCGGCAAGTAGCCAGACCACGAGTAATTGCAAGTCTTCGGCCTTGGGGTAGCTGAAGTTCAAAAATCTGGGAAGCTGGGCCTGGGGGGAATGCAGCTGCATTTGTAGTTGCACAGAACCGTATTTAAAGTTCAGATATAGAATTCTTTGCTTTATAAAGCACAACACGGATATTCTTAGAGCATCGACAAACCAATCATCTGCAAGGACTCGGACTCAGAAGAGAGCTGGCGGAGGAGATGAATTTATTTATCGGATTCATGTCAACAATAAATTGGCCGTATAATAATTACACCAACCCACATGAGTCTAGTGGGCAGTGGGTTCATTCCAGTGATTCCACACTTTTCCTCGGGCGGTCTTCCCCGTTCTTAGATACGCCCAAGCTGCAATCTGCTCTGTGCGCTTCACGGCTCGAGCAGTGCACGGCGACGTTGTTGATTGATTGATTGATTGATTGATTGTTTCCCTCTCTCCTCCTCCTACTCCTCCTCCCTCCCCGCCGGGTTTCTACCTCTTGCTATCGCTTCTATACAATACTTCACATATCGATTTGTCACGCGGGACTCGAAGGAAGTCAGCCGCCAGCCATCCATTTGCGCGGTAAAAACGGTCTTGCGCGCAAAGCAGAAGCCGGATAGATACTGTACCTGTACCTACACGCACCTAGCACCTAGCACCTAGATACGAGTAGTCAGCCCTCAAAACGCCAAAAACAACTCCCCTCACACTTAAAATCCGTCCGTCCACAACAAGCTCATCTCGCATCGGTCCCTCCTGTTTATTTGTTTTCCCGCCTTCGCACTCCCCTGCACTCTCGGCATGGTACCGGTGGCACAGATCAGAATCATAAGATAGATCCCCAAACAAGGTGCTTACGAAGTATTATTCTTCTTCTTCTTCTTGTTGCAGTATATTGTCTGTAGCAGCTCCAAGGTCGCAGGTCCACGGTCCAGGTTACTTGCAGACTGCATGCTTGCTTGCCTTGCCTTCCTTGCCTTGCCGTTGCTTTCCTCTACCTACCAAGACGCACTGAACTTTCTCGACGAATCGAAATAACGAGTGAGCTTTGATTTACCCGCCGAACCCCAGCAACCACTACTCAATCCCCAGGAAATCTCCAATCTACAGTAGCAGAGGCTGTTTCTTTTACCTTTACCCCTCTAGCGATACACGCACACGCTCCATCGCAGCACCACGCGGCGATACGATACCATACATTTGACGATCCCGCATTTGATACGATACGATACACTTCCAGTCACCACCCAGGCCCGGCGACATAAAAACAAAAGAACACCCCTGCTTCTGCTGTTGCGACTTTAATCATGGATTGATTGATTGATGCAGCTTGCAGTTGTCAACGATCCTCACGATGCTTATGACAATCCGCCCCAGTAACAGCATATTCCCTGAGCAGCAGCAGAATATCCAATCATTCAACAACTATACCTCCGAAAGCAGGCAAACCGCCGACCCTGTCATACAGTACACCGAGAAACATCCGCTACACACCATTTCGCCGCCTCGATCACAAGCACACTTCATTCCATCTCCCAACGAGAGCTTTTCAGCCGCGCAAAGGTCTTCAACTGCCGTCAGGCGCAGATCTCCACCGGTGATGAACGGTTTGCTAGGGAACACGCCGCAGCCGTCCAAGTACGTGCGGGCGCTTTACGACTACGAGGCTGATGATAGGACGAGCTTAAGTTTTCACGAAGGAGATGTCATAGAAGTCATCACTCAGCTGGAAAGTGGTTGGTGGGATGGCGTTATCAATGGGGTGCGAGGCTGGTTCCCAAGTAACTATTGTCAAGTAATTGCAAACCCAGACGACAGCGTGGAAGACCCACAGAATGGATCCTCAAGAGAACACACGGATGATGAGGATGATGAGGAAGACGAGGGCGAGGATTATGATGATCAATATGAAGAAGAGGACGCAGAGTCTGAACTGGACGATATGGTGCAACCACCAAATGAAGGAAGGATCAATAACGAACGAACGAGAGCAGATTTTTGGATCCCGCAAGCAACACCAGATGGAAGGCTATTCTATTTCAACACAGAAACGGGCGAGAGTAGCATGGAGCTTCCCCTCGAGTCGCCGTCGTCTGCCTCGGAGAATGGACCGCGAAATCGGATGAATGTGAACATCCCAGAGAAGACGAGACCGCCGCCAGAGATGATGGCACGAGGTTACATGCAGGATGAGGATGACGAGTCTGATGGAAACTCCGCTTCAGAGTTGGAGGGAGAATCTCTCATGCTTGCGTCCAGAGGCTCTTTGGTAACAATGAAATCCTTTATCGCGTTCATCTTGATACTGACTTCAATTCTAGCCTCGAAAGCGCCGCTCTTTTGGCTCTGAAGGCATTTCTCCGGCTACTTCCATGGACTCGATCAATGAATTCTCCCCGCAACGACGGTCTCGGGCTGACCCGAATTTGTCCATGGTGACATCCTTGCCAATTATAGGTCCTTCCACAACATCCTTCACGAACCCTTCACTTGGGCCTCCTCACGCTGCAACATTACCCCGGTCATTCTTTGATGATGGCTCCGCTGCACCTTTGACTTGGAACAGACTCGTGGCAAATATGAAACGGGCAGTTGATCGGTACAGGGAGGCTATTAACAATAGTGAAAGATCAGAATATGTGCGCCGGGCCGAGGACATTTCAGATCATCTGCGCCTGCTACTCGCTGCTGGATCAGGGACAACAGACAACCACTCCGGTCAGCCGTCTATCATATCCACAAACAAGGCATTATATCCCCATTTCAGGGATATGATGTCCAAGTTTTCGAAATTGGTCATCTCCTCGCATATTGCCGCGGCAGACTGGCCAAATGCGGAATCTTATCAAAAGTGTCTCCAGGAAGCGGATGGTGTTCTGCAGGGAGTTTTTAGTTATGTCGAAGTTGCAAGACAACAACGAGGAGAAGACATTCCACGACTTTTACCTGGATTCGTCATTGGAAGCACCACAGGTGGCAGCTGGCAAAACAATGGCCTTGGGTCTCGGGATCCATTAACGTCGAACTTCTTGGATGAAGATGAGGCAGTCGTTGAGCCTTCTGCCGTGCTTGATGCCAACTTAATGGAGCGACTCGACGACCTGAAGCGGATGCTTATTTCGAGTATAAGAAAACTGGAGGAGCATCTCGTCGTCAGTGAAAAGATCGTATCTCCTTACAGACATGAGATCATTGGAAATAATGTCTGTTCGGCCGCGCGAAAAGTCTTGGAAATGTCTAAGCCTTGGATTTCAGCCGTCGAATCAGTCAATCTATCATTGCTTGGGAACAGCTTCCAGAACCCTCAATTGGTCGACTTCGCGGCATATAAACAAAACTTGTATGATAACATATCGGATTTGGTACTTGGATGCCAAGCCGTTGCAGGGCCTTTGGGAGATGAGTGGGCCGAAGTCCGTGGGGAATCACTGGAGGGCCGACTTAATTATGTTCGGCATTGCGCAAAACAACTCGAGACCAACTCATCACATATTGGGTTTTCACTTCAACTCCTGGGCGAACAGATCCAGATGGGACGACAGAAGGAAGAAAGTCCCCCCTTGCCACCTCGTGAGGACAGTCGCCAACGAGATCCGAGAAGAATTGAAAGTATGTCCTATGAGCGCATCCATCAGAGAACTGACTCTCGCTTCAACCCTGTGTTGAGACCAGCGTTAGCTGGCATTGCCCAGTCAGCTTCATACTCGGAAGGAGACCGGGACCCAACGGCAAACTTTCGAAAAGGGGAGCATTCAAAAGTTAGGAAATTCTTTGGAGAAGAACCTATTCGCAGGGATCCACAGTCGGATGAATTACCGGATTGCCTGAAGCTCGAACACGAAGAGGATATTTTGTACGATACCAAGACACAACCTCCCCAGCTAAAGGGTGGGACATTGTTAGCGCTTGCTGAGCAACTGACACGGCACGATAAACTGGATTCGAATTTCAACAATACCTTCCTTTTAACATATCGTTCTTTTACATCTGCCCGGGAACTATTTGAGTTTTTGGTAAAACGTTTCCAAATCCAACCGCCTGAAGGAATGGCCAAGTCGGACTATGAGATATGGAGAGACCGCAAGCAGAAGCCAATCAGATTTCGAGTTGTCAATATATTGAAGAGTTGGTTCGATAACTTTTGGATGGAGGACCAAAGCGATGATACGAAGGCCTTGATACGCGATGTCTATACATTTGCTCGAGATACGGTCAAAACGACTGAGACCCCAGGGTCCGGACCATTGATGACGGTATTAGAACAACGATTACGCGGACAAGATCCAACAGCAAAACGCCTGGTCTTGACTCTGAGCCAATCTACCCCTCAGCCGATTATGCCTAAAAACATGAAGAAACTCAAGTTTCTGGATATTGATGTTACCGAATTCGCGCGCCAGTTGACGATCGTTGAATCAAAGTTATATGGCAAGATCAAACCGACAGAATGTCTGAATAAGACCTGGCAGAAGAAGGTTGGCGAGAATGATCCAGAGCCAGCACCAAATGTCAAGGCTCTCATCCTCCATTCGAACCAGTTGACGAATTGGGTTGCTGAGATGATCTTGACTCAGATGGATGTCAAGAAGCGTGTGGTCGTAATCAAGCATTTCGTTCAGGTAGCTGATGTGAGTATTTTCCTACATAATAAAGTCTAGCCTCTAATCATCAACAGAAATGTCGACAACTTAACAATTTTTCGACCCTCACATCAATCATCTCTGCTCTTGGTACAGCTCCGATACATCGCTTGAAGAGGACATGGGATCAAGTTCCTCAAAAGGCACTCACAATTCTTGAGGTCATGCGCCGCTTGATGGGCAGCACCAAGAACTTTGGTGAATACAGAGAGAGTTTACATCTCGCCAATCCACCATGCATTCCCTTTTTTGGTACGTTCTTCTCTCCTCTCTCCCAACTAAATCTTATATATACCAGGTGTCTATCTTACGGATCTCACATTCATCGAAGACGGTATTCCATCCATCATCAAGAAATCGTCATTGATCAACTTCGCCAAACGTGCCAAGACGGCCGAAGTCATTCGTGATATCCAGCAATACCAGAATGTGCCATATCCCCTGCAGCCAGTACCAGAGCTGCAGGAGTATATATTAAGCAATATGCAAGCTGCAGGTGACGTGCATGAGATGTATGAAAAGAGTTTGGCGGTAGAGCCACGTGAGAGAGAAGACGAAAAGATTGTGAGGTATGTTAGACTGCAGCCAACCTCTCCGTATGGCAACTTCATATTATAAGAAGAGCCGCGGGAAAATTGAAGAACACTTTGCAAAGCAAGTTTTATTGGTCAGGGAAAGAAATGTGCTTACACAGTTGGTGGGATAATAGGGTCTTGGCCGAATCTGGCTTCCTCTGAACTAGGGTCAGCTCCACCGACATGACAACACCGCGCTACACGCATGAAGCCACGATATATAACACACCAACTAATGGTGTGATGACGTTACGAAGAACATAAATTATCCGCCACCATACCAGAGATTCGGTAGAACACACACGAATTTTCGAATCCTTACTAGCACTACAACCTTACCACACCACCCCGATCCCCTCCTTTAAGGCCCGACACAATTTGAGTCCATTTGAATTCAAATATTAACCATATAGAAAGGGAATCTATTCTATATTTATAGCGCAAGGCTTACATCCATCTCATTACGAGACTCACCAACTGTATTACGGCGTCTGACCGGGTCATGTCCAACATCTTTTTCATTATTGTTAAATCTGGAAGGAGGTGGTGTTAAATTTGGAAGTGGAATTGGACTTGTTTGAGAAAGGAATAAATATTAGTACTATAAGCAAGGCGTTTGGTATGATATGAGATGAGATGAGTAAGCCTCCTCAGATACCACCGCTTAAATAGAGAAAGCACACGCACTCAAATACAATGAATTCATTCCTACCCATCTACCATGATTCCTCAAACCGCTTTCAAACTACCGCTATCTCTCTCCACCTCCAACAAGTCAAGTCAAGTCAAGTCAAGTCAAGTCAAGTCAAGTCAAGTCAAGTCAAATCCAGTCAGTCAGTCCAGGCACTGCGGAGCAAGCGGGGCACTGAACCGCCCCTCCTCCACACTCTTCAGCCTTATAGTAATCTTACAATCCATACCTACCTACCTACCTACGTAAGAGAGTAGTCTCGAAGAGACCATTCAGTTCCTCGTGATCCGGGGTACATTTCGTCTATGCTATGCTATGCAATGCAATGTAATGCAGTGCAGTGCAGTGCGTACAGTACCTAGCATATGAGCAAGTAATATAATCACAAGTACGAGTGCCACTAACCTATTCTATCCATTTCCTTTTCCATTTCCATTTCCATCCCGGCTGAATACTGTTGGTGCTGAATGGAGCGGTAAAGGACAGGGCAGGGTAGGGTAGCTTGAATGGTATCAGGCAATGTGATAATGATAAATAGGTGCTGGTTTGTCATTGTTGTGTTGTGTTTGTTGTGTTGGAGTGGAGTGCATGGACACGCGTCGTATATACGTACGTATGGAGTATGTATGTATATACGTAGGTATGTTTATGTTTATGTTTGTGTTACCTTTATGTTGGGAGGGGTGTGGGTGCGGGTGCGGGTGCATATATGTCTTGGAGGTATGTATGGTAGGTATATTTATTATTCGGAGCATGAGAGCCGTGTCTGCTTTGAGATGGGATGGAGGGGAAGGGGTCACGTGTGTGCGGGGTGCGGAAACTGGTGGGGGGATGATTTGCGCATAGAGTAAATAATAGGTACGTGAGATGAAATGAAATGGAATGGATTTAAAGGAAAGAAAAAGATTAGAGAGGTATACTTACTATTCATATCTGAATAATGAGTAGGGATGGATATAGATATAGTGATTCATTCATTAGTTGATTAATCTTTACTAAGATGTTCAGAAACATGCAGATATTACCTACCTATTTACTGGGTAGTCACACACCGTTTTAGCAACTCCAAGGGTTGCTAAGCCTTCTTTAGTAGGGCGAGATTGAACTATCCAACAATATTATATTTAGAACTCTTTGGGAATGCCTTATCCGCCAATAGTATGCTCCTAGTATCAAACCGCAGCTTCCAGATGCTCGACCCTTTAGGCGACTTTAAGGGCGCATATTAGACATAAAGGCTTGATTAGTATCTAATTATTTATATTTTCCCTTGCTCTCCCCCGTGTAAGCTTCGCAGGTTGTTTCTTCGATATGCCCTAAGGCTTTGCGGAGCTTCTAGCTGTTAGACTGCTTGCAACGTTCTATTCTGGGTTTGATCGGACTGCGCGTTTGGAGGGGTTCGTAGATGCGTTCATAAGTGGATTCGCTGGAGTAGGAGCGGGAGCGTCAGGAACTTACTGTCCTTGCTGAGATGAACTCAAGACGCTTGATTCAACGGGAGGGGACCCAAAAAGGTGTATGGCAGGTGACTCCCGTTTATTATGCGTCAACATTGCCGAACGCCTCAGCTGGCGCTGTCGCTCAAATCCTAAAATTATAGTAATAGGTAAAGTCACATGTTCTACTATGCATGACAACCTGAAAGCATGAGCTTCCGCGGCTGGATTACATAAGGCGGCAATTGCCAGCCAACATTGCTTACATTCCCGAAAGCGCTTTGCGCTCTGCACTTTTAAAAACAACAAAACCGCGAACAAGATTCTAAGACGCGATCTAAGCCTTAATAAGGCCCGTACCATTACCTAGGTCTCACACCCTAATACACCACATCATGCCACGACCGACTCGAATACAAGCTGGTAATAAGCCTGCTACCAAATCGCCTTCTTCTGTCCCAGGCACTACAAAGCTGAGACCAAAATCCGGCACTACTGGCAAAAATGTAAATTCAGTTTTATGTTAGTACTTGCTTACATTGGTGACTTAATTCTTACACTTCTCAAGCTGCAGAACCTGCCCGAAGCAAGAGACGCCAACAATCCGAAGGGCCTGCGCTGAGAGCTTCGAAAAAGTTGAAGGCAGATAGAGCAACCAACGACACCCCATCACAGAAACTGGACATCTATGTATTTGGTGATGGCGAATCTGGCGAACTTGGATTAGGCCCGAAGCCCATTCAGGGGAAAAAGCCTACCAATGTCAGATATCCTCGACGCAATACACTTCTTGATCCTACAACAGTCGGAGTAGTTCAGGTGGCAGTTGGAGGCATGCACTGCATCGCTCTTACTTACGACCAGAAAATCATAACTTGGGGCGTTAACGATAATGTTGCACTTGGTAGAGATACAACATGGGAAGCACGCACAAGGGATATAGACCAAGATTCGGACGCAGAAGATTCGGACGAGGAGAGCGATTTGAACCCGAAGGAGTGCACACCTACTTCTATTCTCATGGAGAACTTTGGCAAAAATTTACCAACCTTCGTCCAAGTTGCTGCTACAGACAGTGCTAGTTTTGTGGTCACAAGCGAAGGTTCTGTTTATGGTTGGGGAACATTTTCCGTAAGTCTATCCACTCATCTGCGAACTGTATCTTGATTATCTTAGGCAAATGACGGAATCTTTGGTTTTAGTACGAAGGATGCTATTCAGGCTGCAAAGACGAAAGACCATGAAAAAAAGCTGCAGCGAAAGCCTGTCCCTGTTCTGCACTTGACGAAGATCAAATCAATTGCGACTGGAAATAATCATGTTGTAGCCCTTGATAGCAATGGGAAAGCTTATGCTTGGGGTGCAGGAGAACAAAATCAACTTGGTCGTCGTATCATAGAGCGAACTCGTTATGCGTCCTTAACACCTTGTCAACTTGCCCTTTCAAAAATCAAGCAAGTTGCTTCTGGTGCCTTTCACAGCTTTGCTATTGGCGAGAACGGTCTTGTATATGCCTGGGTTTCCAATAACTTTGGCCAAACGGGAATTGTAGATGGGGCTGGCGAAGGCGACGCAGTTATACCTAGACCTACTATTGTGGAGAGTCTTCGGCCATATAAAATCAGAGAAATTACTGGAGGTGAACATCACTCGATTGCTTGCACTGATGATGGTAAGCTTTTAGTTTGGGGCCGTTGCGATGAGGGCCAGGCGGGTCTCAAGCTGGAGAACTTAGCCGAACAAGACCTTCTCTTCGACAGCCGTGGTAAACCACGGATTCTCCTAAAACCTACTGTGGTCTCAGGTATTCACGTAGTTTCAGTCGCTGCTGCTATTGATAATTCGATTGCAGTTACTGCCGAAGGGAAGGCGTATTCTTGGGGCTTCTCTGCCAATTATCGGACTGGCCTCGGGACGGACGAGACAGTGAAGGAGGCTACTTTGCTAGACAAGGGAGATATTGCGAATAGAAAAATAACCTTTACAGGGTGCGGTGGACAATTTTCTATACTGGCTGGTCCGGCTCAGGGTTAGCGGCGTAGGTACTCATTTGGATGCCTTTCTTGTAGCACGACCTGTCTCTTCTGGTCTCTGGTTTGCTACCTGCATCTAACCCTGCGATTTTCCAAGACACTCTGCGAAAGGATTAAGGACCTTAGTGGGGAGAAGGGAGGGGGGAACTTAGTAACGGAATGCTTTTGTAACTGTTGGTATCACAGGTTGATATCCGTGATCACTTCTATACTACGTAGTAGACTTGTCACTGGTTGATGTTGCTTATCATTCATATTGGTGTTGACCAGCAAAAAGGGTAAGCCTCTTTGCTGACTAAGCCACGCGAGATCACATGACTAGAAAGGTCGGGATGCCGTACTATCATCCCAACAGTAACATTAGATATATATGCTGCCTTCGTCTGACGGCTATGCAGTACTATATTTCTTTCTTTGTTCTCTGGATTACTACAACTGCATTCTTGTTCATGCACAATACTCTATACAATGGCAAGAGCTTGAATCTGAATCTTATTCTTATTTATCTACGTCTCACTATAACTGTTCTGTTGTAACGTTCCTGGCTTGTCTGTACCTTTGTGAACGTGTGGAAGTGAACCACTGCTTGCTGTGATGAATACTGAGTCAAACCGAACACTGTGTTATTACAGAATCCTTCTACCTACCTACCTGCCCGTAGGTAGTAAACATCTATCTATTCATTCTTCTTCTTGCTTAGTCGCTCGCCTTGCTTGATATTCCCACTACATTATAGATAAATAACGAAAGATTATTTATCAATTTATTAATTGATCAATGCTTCTTAATCTATTAATACCACACTACCTACTAACCCAAGTAAGTAAATCATCTACCTATCTATTCATCTATCTATTTTTAAACTTAATATCCTAGACGTGGTCTACCTACCTAAGCTATGTATTTCCTATCAATTAATTACTTAATCACTTCCTTACAACCCTCCCTCTTCCTTCCTAGCTTAATTCCAAGCCTACCTATTATCCACCACCCACCATCCAAACCATCCAACCATCCAACCCACCCACCTCCACCTCCACATACTTACCCACCACTAACACCATCATCATCATCTCCCCAAATCCCACAACAATACCATACCACCTATAAATACACTTTTCTCTCCTCACCCCACCATACCTCCTCTTATCTCATCTTCCTATCACTCCGCATCTACTCGTCGCATCTAATTATATCGATTAGCAGCTTCTACATCCCCGTTTAGATAGGATGGGTGTAAGGGAGTTGAAACCGTTGAGTTGTCTATGAGGTATTAAAATCGGATATCTGGTCAACATAATCACAGCACCCCAAACTAAAAATTGCATTACCAAAGACAATTTCCAAATCTCAGCTAGATACTTTGAAACTCCCGAAGGCATCTTTTGCCTGCTACAGTCTATGATTATAGAGAAGGGAGCTGAGACACTGGGGAACGTTGAGACATAAAGCACATATTCAATTTCATCACCATTGCAAATATCAGACAATTCATTGTGGTATCATTTTGGTTTCATTCTTATTAACGTATTAACTGTTGTGCCTGCAAAAACGCCAAAGCATGCTCTCATTTCTCATGTCCATCAATTATTCGTGCTGAACTTTTCAAACAACCTATGTAACAGTGAGGTTGAATGTTGGGGAGCTGGGAGTAATCTCAACGATGGCGGGACCAGCAAGGATGAAAGAGTCAGTGACATTGCCAGAGTTGTCGCTTGTCAAGAAGACGTAACTCTGACCAGAGGCTTGGGATGGTACAGGGGCAGTGACCACACCGTTAGCGACAGTGACAGCAACTGGAACAATGTCCAATCCGGACACAAAGGTAGCGTAGAAGGTGCCAGTGGGCACGGTCTTTGGCGTGAGCTGGATTGAGGCAACGATGGACGTGGGCTGACCACCAACAAGAGTCAAGGTTGGGTATGCCTTGACTGGTAGAGCCACGTTGGTGGATGGGCAAGCAGTGATGAAACCACTGGCAATGGTGTAAACAGCGTTGAGGCCCATGGGAGTACCGAATACGTTTGCCATTGGGATCTCGCCAATTGCACCCCGCTGAGCAGATTGGTGGAGAGCTTCGGTGACAAGAATGCTGCCAGCTGCAGTCAGGTATGCCTTTGAGGTAATGTCGGCAGCAGCACCAAGGTATGCGGAAACACCAACGCCCTCGATGACTGAGGCAAGAGCGACGAATGACTTGGGGTCGGTCATGGGGAAAGAGTAGGTACAAGCTTGGACTGGCTGTGCACCGGCGGCAGTGAGACCAGCCTCAAGGTAGAGAACGTGTCCCTCTTCATCGTGCGCAATGTACTTCAATTGGTCGTAGAAGTCTGTGGAGAAGCCGGCATTCGTGAAAGCTTCTTGATCCCACATGGAAAGGGCTTGTTTGTAGAAAGCATTCTCGAGGTGCTCAAGCTGTGAGGGAAGGTCAGTCAGTGTGTGGTTATAGATTAGGGATGGGTGAGACTGACAGTCAAGGCGTATTGCAGAATGACTGGGTCAATGTCCATTGCCTGTCGCTTGGTCATGGGTGGGATGGTGAGAGCAGAGACGCCCATGATGCTGGACAAGGCCAGGGAGGTGATGGTAGAGAAACGCATGGCGATGGAATGATATTGAAGTGCAAGCAGGTCGGATGTGAGAATGTCTGTTGACTGAAGTGTGTTGCAACTGGTGATTGTAAAGTGATGTGATGTGATGTTGTGTGGATGAGAAGAGACGGAAGAGGGAAGAGGAAGGATGGGAGACTATATAGCTACTACAAAGACGAGGCAAGAACTGTGGTGGTTCCTGCCCTCTTTCTAGTTCACGAGGCTCACAAAGCAGGTCGGAAGCATAAGGACCCGTTTGCGGGGGAGGAGCTTGGGAGGAGGAGGCTGCTAGTACACGATCCCGACTCCCGAACTTGTTTGACAACCTACCTACCTACCTACTACCTACCTACTACCTACCTACTACCTACCTACTACCTACCTACTTACCTTATGGAATGACGATCTTCAGGAACAGAAACTACTCTGGGGTAGGGGTAGCTAGCTGTACGAAGACTAGCTCTCCAAACTTCTCCCTCGGATCCAATAACACCGGCCGCCGCTAATGTTGTCCAACCCACGTCATAGAGAAGAAGAGAAGAGCTCAACGCTAGATGCATGCGATGCTCCCGGCCAGCACAGTCCGTTTGCGGCTAGTCCTCCAAAAATCTCAGCCGCTTTGGGACTGGAAAGTCTTTGACATGTTTGCATTACCGCGTGGCGCCAATTAAGCTTACCTTACTGATCCTTGATTTAAGGGTCTGGTTTCGCTTGGCTTCTTGCATGCAGTACATTGAGCATCTTATCAGATCTGATAAGAGGGACATCTGAGGTGTGACTGCTGATCGGGATCAAACACTAGTGGACACCACCTCCATCATCAAAGAGAACAACAAACAAAGCCAACCAAGTAACTTGCACGTTCTTTGTTAAAATGTATCTTGTATCTATCTCTGTATGGAGTTAGACATGTCAGAGTAGACGCACTCATCACTGAGAATATACTACTTGACTGCCACCAGATACTTCATTCGGACCATCGAGCACGTCGACCCCCATTTCCCTCTCACTCGGAAAGTCAGCCAGCCGGTGGTGTGGCGAGAAAGCCAAGTCCTCATAAAACCAAACCCAATTGAACAGTAAGAGCGACAGTGATGAGCCGTTGATGTGTCATTCACTTGTCCAACAGAGGAAGAGTGATGGGCCATGTCTGTTGTTCGGGTCCAAGGCCTCCCGCGTACTACATGCCAATAGTGTGGGTTTTCCCGCCGCGCTAATCCCGAGTTGGGATGACTGCTGCATGCGTATCACGAGATTTCCATCTGTATTTACGGCACGTGCCTCCCCACATTTATTCTGTCGATGGTTTGGATTTTAAGTGGCCGGCTCCCCGTTTAATAATAATAAGACGAGACCCCTTCCCGACATATGTTTCACAAGACCTGGAAATAAGATTATTCAACAGCTTCAATCGGATCATCTATGCTTGCTATTCTGCTTGGTACGAGTATATCGCATCGCATCGCCCCGAGATGACTAATCATTGCTCTTCTGTCCACGACAAAGATCTGGCATACTGTACCTCTTGTACTCTTTGTAAATACAAAAGACCCAGCTAAGTGTAAGTAGGCCGCAGTCCAAATTGAAAAACGCCCCTAGGTATTGACTATTTCGTTTCCAGGATTCAATTCCAATCTTCTGTTCCACATACATTCAAACATGCTGGATGGAGCTCACAACCGATGCAATATCTTGATCCACGCCTAGAAAATGCATTGGGAGGGTTTGCGATGAGGAAAGGCAGGCACTGGGCTGATGTACCAGACCACCGAGTTTGCAATCATGGGATTAGTTTCTCGTATGGCATTTGAAACCCCACGAATATCCAGCATTCTCAACGTTTTCATGTTGCCTCTCTCGTGCTATATATATGCAAGCAAGCAAGTCAGGTCAGAAGAGTTGAAGGAGACTGAGAGACTACCGAGCAATGTACCTACTTACTTCAATAGCAGCGATCGCCACAACACTGACAGTCCCGTCTGACACCTGCATGATTATCCCCAGACCTCTCGACTCGATCCCTGAGCGGGCGAATGCATTCCCCAGATATCCCTCCATCTACATCTACATCTACATCTACATCTACATCTATATTTTCACTTCCTACAAGATTTCACCAGCACATCAACACCAAACAGACACCCGGCTCTATCTCACCCTCCATCCATCTCAAACGCATCCCACCTCCAGACAGCCACTCCACGCTTCCCTGCCCCACCGTCTCTAACACATTGCACACCACATCACCGCACCCCGAGCGCCGAGTACGGAGTAAAGATTTCGGTCGTTTACAAAAGGTTGTCTTAACTTGAGCTTCTATTGGCTGTGTTGTGTTGTGATCTGCTCTGCTTACTATATGCACTAACTAGTAGCTCCACTGTATTTTTACCTTTTGTCTTTATGTCATCGTTTGAAGAAGAAAAATGTTATGAGGTAAGCTAGCCGTACTATACCTACCTGTTTGCCATTTTAGATTTCTGAGCATTGTTGCAATTTATTATGGCATTGAATCACGAAGTCGTAGCGGGGTATTCGATGACATGTTAGTGATTACGGATTTTTGGGGGGGGGGATTGATATGTAAGAAGGAGGTATGTATGTATGTATGTATGTATACCTTGGATGATGTATGCTGAAAATGGAACTCGATTTATATGGAGAGAGTGATAGCCTCGAAAGTCTGGCCGTACGTAGGCTTTGCGAACTGGCTTTAATTCCCATACTGTAGCCGTTGAGAAATCGAGTCATGCATATGGAGAGTCTAAAGGACCATAGAGTTTCATGACTTGGGGAATAATGCTTATGCTTGTTTCATGCATCGAGTGCATGCGTCTTAATTGATATCGTGTGAGGGAACAGTGCAATGCAGTGATGGCTGGACCCGCGTCTGCCCCTGAGATCATCTGTTAGCAATGTAATGTTGATTGTAAGTGCACGTCGGGTGTGGTCTAGCATCAGACTGACTGTTTTGTTTTCAAACCCCTGAGGAACATATACATATTAATGAAGAGTAAATTATTTAGAGAATAGAGTTTTAGTCTCGGAACTGGAGAACCGGGTAGGGACAGGTATGTTGTCTCTACAAATTATAAAGTGTAGAATCTGGTAAATCTCCGCTTCTTATCACTCACTTGCAAGCCACGCATCGATCATACCGCGCTTGGAACTAAATTTTAACGATTGGATGTTATCTCCTATAGTGTTCTAAGGCCATCTCTATAAAAAGCCCTACGCTCTTTAGACTGGATAGAAAAAGCGACTCTCACTGTTATTGACTTTCCATATTCCACGCCACCTAGCATATTATAAACGACCGCTGCTTTCATACCTAATCACCGCAAGCCTTGTGGCGGGCGCAAGGCTTCTTCTTTTCATAGAGATGGCTGTAAAATACTATAGCAGTTATGAAAACCTCCGAGGAATACTACACTGCTTCCTAAGGATAGGACTGCATGTATACTTTCCTAGCTCTTTTAGGATCGGGTTCGCATTTTACAAGAGCTGTAGATTAAACCTAATCACAAACAGTTATAACTGCTAAGAGCGTTTTGAATTTTTCTTTTCTCCTCTTCTATTTCCGAACAATACGAGTTGCCGTTTTGGGATTGCGGGGTCTGGGATTGTGATTGGTCGGCTTGATGGAGCTCGAAGCTTGTTACGTTCGTAGATGCAAATCGAGATCGTCTGCTCCGCGGGAGCCAATCAAAAGCGGGACTCTTAGTTCTGACAACCGCCTCGTTATGTATTTCAGCAACCACATATCCCATGTCTTCTGTTTTGATCTTTCTGGACGAATCTCAATAACTTACAGATTCTTACAATTGCTTTCCTCATATAAATTGAAAGCTCCTTCTCATTTCTAACACTTCAATATCATGACGTCCATGAAAGCTGCCGTCATCCACAAGGCCGGAGGCCCAGAGGTCTTCAAACTAGAACACCGCCCTGTACCCGCCCCAAAGCTTGGACAAGTCCTCATTCGCATCAAAGCCTTCGGTCTCAACCGCTCCGAACTCTTCACTCGCCAGGGCCATTCGCCCGATGTAGAATTTCCCCGCATCCTGGGCATCGAAGCTTCCGGCCTCGTTGAATCATGCCCGGGAAACGAGTTCCCCAAAGGTGCCATTGTGGCGACTGCGATGGGCGGCTTGGGTAGGGATTTCGATGGTGGCTATGCAGAGTTTACTTGTGTGCCCACCAAGAACGTACAGATGATCAAGACGGAACTTCCTTGGGAGACTATGGGCGCTATTCCTGAAATGTTGCAAACGGCCTGGGGATCATTGTTCAAGGCCCTCAAGCTACAGAAAGGACATCGCCTGCTTGTTAGGGGAGGATCTACATCGGGTAAGCCAGCAGTTCCTGGTTCGGTCTTTTTGCTTGATTTGCAATGCGCCATAAGAGCTGAGCCATTTAGTTCTGAGACTCCTCAATCTTCAACACATTCTCTCGAAGAAATGGTGCTGATCTCATCCAGTTGGGCTCGCTGCAACCGCAATTGGCAAAAACCATGGCGCATACGTTGCCTCTACGACGAGAAAAAAAGACCGGGAGGCCATGCTGAAAGCTAGTGGAGCCGACGAGGTCATTGTTGACGATGGCAATATCGCCAAAAAGGTAACGCAGAAATTTGACAAGGTGTTGGAACTCATTGGGACCACAGCGCTAGAGGATTCCCTACAGTGCGTGGACGAAGGCGGAAGTGTCTGTATGACGGGAATGGTCGGTAACAAATGGAGTCTTGACAGCTTCAGTCCAATGGACCCAATCCCGACGGCCGTCAATTTGACGACATATGCAGGAGGCCCGGAGGATTTCATCGCGACGCCACTTGAAGAGTTGGCGCAGCAGATCAAAGCAGGGAAGATGAAAGTCCAGATTGGGAAAGTTTTCCGTCTGGACGACATTGTTGAAGCCCATCGTACCATGGAGGAGAACAGGGCCGGTGGGAAAATCGTGGTCTTGCCATAAACGATGCTTCGGCGCTTGGGAATTGCGTGGAGTTTGATATTGGGTCAATCCCTTGTGTCTGAATTTGTCTTCATCTGGTAGTGCGTGTTCCTAGCGGTTGGTCAGCAAAGTACATACACTTTAACCAACCTTTGTTCATAATTGACTCCAAAGTCTTCCACATTATCTGAATATCGATTTTGGTCAATCAGCAGACTCTTGTTATCCATATTATGTACAAAGGCAAGATATATTCATTTCATCTCGATGGAGAAGATATGTAAAGACAGGGTATCATGTTTCGCACAGACGCTAATAATTATTACAAATCCCGATGTTATGTGCACTTCTCAACTCCTTACGCATATGCAGCCCAGCCTGAAGAAGTTAGTCTAGGGAAAGAGGTTGAGATGTACTGAGACTTACCAGAATATAATACAGCTAGATTTTTTTCATCACTGGCTTGATTGATGAGGTCATTCACCGTTGCTGTGACGCTCAAGCTCTTTGAGAGTTTCTTACTGACAACAGTTAAGACTCTGGCAGCCTCGCCCGGCTCATTGACCGCCGCTTTTGCTCTTTCATTGATGTTGGGAGCTGCGCTTTGCCCCTCTTGCAATTTGGCCAATCGTACTGGAGAGACAGACCAGCTGTGGAGAGGATCGTATCGGAGCACGTCGAGGATAGCCATAATGCTGTCGGCTTCTTTTCTCAGAGCCTCGAGGGTGAACTCACAACCTCGACGGAAAACCCCTTCAGTCTTCGTGATTCCCATTCCATCGACAATATCACGAGTCAGCCGGAACGGGACAAGCTCTGGCACAGGCAGGACGCGACCTGCCTCGAAAGCCACACCAAGATCGATGTGAACAACCTCCCCGCTTTGAGTATCGAGGAGTATGTTGTGACCATGCCTGTCTCCAAGACCAAGCACATGCCCAAGAATTGAGATGGCGGCGGTGGTTCTGGTATAAGCTAGTCGCTTTACGAACCATTCGTCAGGATCAACGAAATGTTCGGTGAAGAAGTACCTCATGACCGGCTGGAAACGGTCCGCAACGCTACGATACCTACGAATCCTGATTTCTGTCGACTGTGTCTGAACCTCGCCAATTTCTTTACGGCACTGCGTACCTTTCAAATCTTTAGGGTGATACCTCTCGTGAGCGGGCATCAGATACTCGTGAAGCGGAATCGTGTTTGCCACGAATTCCATTACCCCAGCAACCGAGTTCAACGGCACAACTTTATATGTTCTAATTCCCAGATCCCTCTGACGAGTTGACTGGCTAGTTTTCAGAAGTTCGCTGACTTGTTCAAACACTTGCTCCATTATAGCGTCTTGGCGTAAGTCATCCTGGCTTCCTTTGACCTGGATCAACATTAGCAAATTAACATTAAATGGTCTATACCGAGACTGGACATACTAGCTGTCTGAGTCTAGCTCCATTGTCAGCAACGACAGTTATGATTTTTGGCGTGCTGACCCCAGATGCAATGGAGAAGACTGGTTCGAGTTTCATCATCGAAGGTAACTTCGAATAATCCAGATCTGCAGATATTTGAATGGGCATCGTTGGTGGTGGGATTCGATATTTAGGGAACGCAGCGTTCAGGCTGCTAGCAGCTTGGGAATCTTTCACGGCTACCTTTCGCCCAGATTTGTACTTGTGATCATCCTTTTCGACCGCGAGACGCACATAGGATTTGCTGACCGATTTGATTGCGTGCCAAATCGAAACAGCCTTTTTTGTTGCCTCTAGCTCATTCGCGACCCTTTTCGTTGACTGATGTCGCGACATTGCCGCCTCATCCTTTGAGTCTGGCAAACTGTTCGTCCCAGCGTAGAGGACGTACATCCCATGGTATGGATGGTCTGTACAAATTCGCACTACGAGAGAGAATAGAAGCTGCTGGAATTTCGCCTCGGAATTTTGAAGACGGGATGCAAGTTGATTCATCAAAGATGCCAGCTTTCCACTCGGGACGTGCTTGAGATGTTTTGAAACCGCGTCGTTTGCAATATCTTTCTCCGCATGCTCTAGCCAAAGAGCAGCGAAACGAAGAGCGGCACTGTCATGTTCGTCAGAGGCGGCCAAAGCAAGCAAGTAGTTCTCCAAACTCTGCCCTAGGAACTGCTCCCTGTTGGAAACATGACGCTGGAGCTCTTCCTCATCAAGTTTGAGCCATGTTTTCGCTTTCCCATGTTGAATCCTAATTTTGGATCGCTCTGCTGTTGACGTTGTGCTTTTCATAAGTTTTTCGCATTGCGTGATTTCATCCTTCTTATTCTCACTCATTTTCCTCAGGCGCTCTAGATCCTCAAGACTGTCTTGGTCTTGGAGTTGCTGATCACAAAATACCGCGAATTGGTGAAATACCTGACCAGCTTCGCTCCCACTTGTCTTTCCCTTGAGTTCTTTAAGTGCGGGTTTGAGATAGTTGTCAATAATTTGATCAGGCTTTTCGAGCCTGGCCACGGAAATCCGGTGGCCAATTCGGGAGAGTAAATCTGAACGTCCGACAGTAACGGTTTGCCTCTTTAGAGCGACTGGGTTGTCTAAATCTTGCAGCATTCCGATGGACGACGTCATATCCCCCTGATCCCACAATGCATTGGCAGCCTCTACTCGAATCGCGATCTCGACGTTCAAAGACGCTTTTTGGCATGGATCAATGAGTCCCATTAGCGACATGGCTAGAGACAATGATTCTTGGAGAGCGTTATGAGCTCGATTTAGCGTAGATGCCAGAAGGGCAGCCCGCACTTCTACCAAGCTAGTGTCGATTTGATTTACCCCCAGCAAACCTTGGAGTCGTGGTTGCTGGCTCAGTGTGCTTAAAGTAGTTCCTCTACAAGATAGAATTTGATTGATGTCGTCGAATCTAGGCGAAGTCAGTTGTGTAAAGATACAGTTCTGGCGTACTCACCTGCCAGTTCTCATCCAAAGTGATCGGTCCTGGAACCTGGAGAGCATTTCCTCGATCTGTTCGGAACCCTGAGTGCTCAGAACTTCATCCAGCTCAACTAGAACAGCCAGTGTTTGGAGTGAGTCATGGAGAGCGCTCGCGCCAAGATTTTGTTCCGTTAGACACTTCATTGTGCATTCAAACCCTTCGTTTATTGCCTGCAGTATTGTATCGTGCTCTACAGCTGTTTGAATTGACTGAAATGCTTTATAAGTAGTGACCGCATTATTGCTGCAAGAGCTTGGCACAGGAAGATCCCATTGCTCAAGCTTCCTGGCTGTACGAAACATGGAATCAAGCGATTCAGCACTCATTCCGACAGCTTGTTGGGCCTGGAGAAGAGAATGAGAGAGACCACTTAGACTGTGATTGTCGAGAGCTTTTACTAAAGCTTGAGCGTCTTGTTTGGATTCAGGATCCCGTCTTCTCAAGTGGCTATCATATTGAGCACTTCTAAAAGCAAGACTTTTTGGGCCATCCTTTTCGTACTCAAATCGAGCCAAAGCCGTGTTCAGGTCGGCCGTTTGTTTGACACCATAATAGACGTCAGGGTCGTCGATGTTTTGGAAGATGGTAAGCATCATTTCAGTTGGCATGTCGGCTTGCTCAAAGCTATGGTTAACCGACGAGCGGCGAGACGACTTCGCCGGCGCCGAACAGAAATCTTCAGCAAACAGTAGTGCAGTTTTGAACATACCGCACCGTGTCGCAGCGGCCGCAGCTTTCATATAGTCAATTTCAAGCCAATATGATCTGTCGGCTATTGAAGTCTCTCTAGGTAGTGGCTGTGTTCGGAGATATAAAAGAGCATTGATCAAAACTTTCAAGTTGTTCTTACTGACGTCTGGGATGTCACCGAGCCAATTCATGAAAGACTTTGAAAGATCCTTCTTGGCGGTATGCTGGCTTTGATAGGGAGACGATAAGACAAGATGGAGAATGAATGGAAAGGCGCGTTCCGCGAACATTGGGACTTTTAATACGATTGGCACTAACGCGAAAAGAAGAATATCGTCCGGAACAGATCTGGCAAGGGCAATGGTAAGGTTACGCAGCCAATCCGTACGGAGTATTGCATCCAAATCGTAGGGCTCGCTGTGTGATTCGATTTCCAAATGGCCAAGAGTTTCCGACGGCGGCGCCTGATAAGGGTCCCATATGGAGGCAATATAAAGTCCCTCTGCACCCCTGGCAAGAGTTTTCCTGCAAGTCTCCTTGAGTGTTACATCGGACGTTGTCATAACGACACGCAGAGCTGCTTCAGCGAGACCTGCATGAAGCTCGCTGTATCCGAGAATAAGGTCCCGTAGTAAATTGAAGACACAAGTTCTCGAGTCCCCGTTCTTTTCCGAGGCTAATGAAAGGTCTTTGATATCGGATAACGCTGACTCCCTCAGAAGCTCCTGGTGGACATGTCCTGATGCTGCAAAGGCACGTCCAAGGATTCTCCCGGCCCAGGAGAGATATTCCTTGCTGGACAAGTTGCCCTTGCAAGATTTCCAAACCACAACAGCATTTGATATCGCAGAAATATCATCACCCAGCACATCCGTACGGAAAGACGCCGGACTTTGGAAGTCCGAGCATAACATGTTAAGCGCAAGCTCTCGGGAGGGTTTGCTCAGAAACCTAATATTGATATGCTCATCTTGCAATAAGTCGAGAAGGAGTTCGCTTTCAGGTGTCCCGGACTCGGGATTTCCGAGCCAGTCAGACGTAAAGGCAGATTGAAGGAGCCTTTGGATCTTAGGTAGACCCTTTAGGGCCGGAAAGATGGACATGGAAAGGTATGTGCCAAACCACTCACGGAACCCTTCGACCCGTGACACCGTGGTCTTGTATTGACTTTCTTGTGTGCTGCTTGCTCGACCTGTTTTTAAGAAAGCGTGTAGTGACCCGAGAATTGCCAACGTGATTCCCGCAACAAAAGAAGGTACTTTCGAAAGGTACTCTGAGCCTCGGCTCAGAAGATATTGAATAATGCCGACTGCGTCTTCAGCGCACTGTGGATCGCCGATAAAAGGTCGAATTGCTTGTAAGAGCATTTCTAGCGGGTAGCCTCTGACTGCCGTGTCGCCAGCCAACGAGATTAATGTTCGAGCTTTTCGGAGAACAGAACAGGCGTGCAAGGACCCCAATGCAGAGTGGATAGTACCAAATAGTCTCCTCGCGATGAATGTGACTAGAGCTGGGGTGTAGATACTGCGACTTTCAAACTCTGTTTGCAAACACAACTGTTCAATCTGGCGAAATAAATACTTGTCCTTGAAGGCCGGCTGTTGATTCGGAGGTAGGGATAACTTGGAGGAGCCTGTGGACTTGATTGCCACCATAATCTCGGCCGCATCGTCAAGGTGGCACCTCTTCAGGTACTTCTCAACAGTATCTTGAGGGTCGCTAATGTTGAAGAACAGGGCAATAATATCAGCAAAATGCGCATTGATACATTCGAAAAAAGTCTCCTGACCAAGACGTTTCCGCACTCGGGCCTGCCTCTGCCCGCTACCGGAAGAAGCATTGATATCCTGAGCGATTGCATATGCCGTGACCTTGGTGAAGCAATCTTTCAAAAGCTCGCTCTCCTTGACGCCAAAAATCGCAGCAATTTTTTGAATACCTTCATCTTGGCCACGCATCATCATCAAGCCTATTATCTCCTCTTGTGCAGCCCGTAAGAGGTCCTTAAGACAGGAGAAACCAAAGATTTGGAAAGGAATGCCTTTGAGGTCTTCTCCTAATTCGAGTCGAGTGTACAAAAGCTGGGGGGCGAACAGTGTGAATAGTTCTTGTGGATTCTGCAACTTGAGGGCAGATGATACCTCTAACAAACATCTAGTGGTGTGTTGTAGGCATTCTGGTATCGATCCAGCAGTTTCAAAAAGACCATAGAGGCACCTGCGCAATAAAGTCGGCCACTCGGAGGCCATCTTTGCAAGGGAATACAGCCGGAATGATATACCTTCTATGCAGCCTGGATCGGACGGCAAGATTACAAGAAGATCGACAAAAATATCGTCATGGCTCTCGAGCACAAAGAGGTGAAATATTCCTGGAAGGCGATCCCCAATGTAGAATTTGACCGGGGAAGGTCCTAATTTGAGTAAATCGAAGAGATTAGACCGAGCAGAAGGTATGGATTCCCCTTCACCAAAGTGGGGGGCCCTTTGAAGGAGAAGAAAAAGCAGCTTTGCGATGCCCTTTTGCACTTCTACAGATATGCTGTGCTTCTCCAAACTCGCTGTTCCAAGGCTCTTGAAGAAATACTCATAGAAATCGAGGGCTAATCCGGCCAAGCTGCCCGCAGCGTTCTCGGCTGACCAAAGATGTCCTAAGCCGACAAGGAGATCTAGGCACAGAGTCAATGCGACTTCACAACGCTCGAATTCGTTGGACTCAATGATAGGACCTAGACGCTCAAGTAAGGAAGCCGCGTCTTTGATATCTATGGTGTGATCTGAGTTCATAATTTCTTTTAGTAGATTTCGACTTAGCAACAAATCCTCATCTGACAGCGCAATCAATTGATCGATGAAGGAAGAAGGTATAAAGTCTGTCAAGTCCGGAGTCACGCTCATAGCATTGATTAGCAGTAAGCGCTGAAAGGCGAGAAAATAGAAGGAGCTTGGCGCTGTATCCAGCGCAAGAACTTGTCTCGGGACGATGGTCTTTTGTACATCAACTCCACGATGGCTGTTTTGCGTAGAAAATTCGTCATCCATATCCATGGGATCATCGCCATCCCCTGAAGTAGCAAGAGCAGCGCGTCTTTTGGTAAAGTCATCTGCCAACACAACAAGAAAATCACATAGATGCGAGTTCTTCGTCAAGAGCAGAGAAAGCTCAATGGACCCGCATACAGGCAAGTATGGTTGCACGCATTGAAGGAGTGTATCGATAAGAACGCGGGTTCCATCCAGATCTTTAGCTTCTGATTCGTTTAGGAATGCGATAATTTCCTTATAAAGATCCTGTAGACTGGTCTCGAATACGTGCAGCTGCGGTAAGCTTGCGCCCGAGAAGTGAGGCATACACAGTAGCATTGAAACACAACTGTAAACAGCATTGCGAAAGGTTTCAGTGGAAATTGACGATGCTCGATCAATGCTGTAAGCCTTCCAAATTTGAAGCAGCTCACTGCATTTGGGAAGAATGAATTCTAGAATGAGCTTGCGAATTGAGAGGAAGTGGGACGAATCTAGAACATAAGCGATATTTCCCGATGTCTCGTGATTTGGACATGAACGACAAGGGGTCGTATGGAGTGGTTCTGTTCCTTCTAATAGCAAGAGATATTGGATGACAACTCGAGAATCCTTGTAGCTCTGCCAAGCCTTCCCAAGAGGTCCACAAGGCATGATAGTGTCAGAAGACATGCTCACACGACGCAAGCCTAGGCAGGAACGGAGTAGATTGACAATGTGCAATGGTTGCACATGCATTGCATAATGAGTTGCGAAGTAACGGTCAGCTTCAGAAATTAGCAGGCAGTTTAGAGGCGCCGGTGTGGGTGTATTTGCGTACCTGGATTCCATCTGGCGAAAAACCATCGGATGATATGATTAGACGTCGCAAGATTGGCCCCTGGGACCTCCGTGACTCTAACATTGAGCAAATGTGCAATCAGGGAAATGGCGGAGTCGGAAAGGGTGACCGGGCCACTGCTATCAGCAGCAGTAATCATTGAGTTGACGTCTTCGCCAACAATGTGATATTCTACAAGGTTCTTAGCAAGTATGGTATGGAGTTGCAATGCAGCAGCGCGACATGTGTTTGAAAATGTCAGTAATCTGGTTCCAAGATGCCAAACTCCTATCCAGTGAAGCGAACTGATCTCGGGAGCGGCTTTCTGAAATGCGCAACTAGAATAAAGCGTCAGTTCTTGAGCCCAACAATAAATCTTTGCAAGTACATACCTGGCAATTGCAAGTAGCGCCCACGAAGCAACGTTCCCTCTTTTATCAGCAGCACAGGAACGCAATTCGTCAAGGAATTCTTCTAATACGGCGGCTGAAAGTTGGTAGTCACGCAGGATGAATGGCAAAGCTTGTAAAATTGAGACCCGTGACTTTTCGTTTTCTGACTTCAGCGAAAAGAATATTCTATCCGAGCTTTGGGCGATCCTTTGACGCTTACGAGGGTGCTGGTCAATACCTTGGTCCTCGGTTTTGCCTACTAAGAAGCTCCTCTTTTGTTGACCAAGGCTAACAAGTCGCTCAAGTATGCCAATGGCCTGGAGATTTCCCCAGTTGCGTTCAGCACGAATGTTGTGGGGTCTGAGTCGAAAAACATGTAAAAAAAATGGGGAGGTGCTGCTCGTGTTCGCTCCAAGGTCAACCATTTCAAGATCATCTAATTGAAGCTGGTCTCGATCCGACCTTCTCGTGTAGTCTGCTTTTATGGCATCTGATAGATCCTCCAGTATGGTCAGAGTTTCATGGCTCTCTTCATCCATTACACTTCGTTCTAAATGCGGGTGCACTGCAAAGATAAACATTAACATTTCATCTTTCACAGAGTTTAGCATCTCATCTTTTGCGATGGTTTTCCCTTGCCAGAAGCGTAAAATTACCGGAACAATGTCCTGGGCGACTAATTGCGAAAATGAGGTCTGGTTGGTGCAAGTGTAGGAGAGCACAGCATTGACAATTGAGAAGGCAAGTTGATGCACCTGACTGACACTGTTGCCTTGGGTCTGCAGAAACCGCACGGCGATATCCATAACTTCATGGTATCTTTCTGCAATAGGTGCGCTTGATGGAGAAACAAGTAGACAGATGCTTTGTAGGAGATCCTCAACATTTTGCCTGGACATAGAGCCAGAACGAATTTGAGAATGGCCATTGGAGGTACCAGACTTGGCCATCGAACCAGACAAATGAGTGCCCGAGAGACTACGAGCTGAGCTAGAAGGACCTCTATGGTGACCGTTTAAATATTGGTCAATGCCTTGAACACAAAAGTCAATCACTTCATACCAGGCGCTATTTTTTAAACGCTCGGCGTTTGGCGTGTGCTCGAACAAGATGCTCAGTGCTTTGAGATAGTGCTGAGCAAGAGGTTGGCAATACTCATTATCTGCGGTCGGTAGCGTTTGTGTAATGTGGTCGACTATTGCTTCTATAGTCTTCAGCTTGATTTTGGAAGCTCCGGCCTTTACCACAATGCGAACCGCGTCCGCACAAGCCGTAAGCCGTGTTATAGTCGCAGCCACCGTAGTTTTCCTCGCAGAGAGGAGGTTTGCTTTTTCGGAAATGACTGCTTGGAAGAGCACCTCGTAAATTTTATGGAATGCCTTGTCTCCGAGAACGCTACTAGGCAACTGTTATTTGAAAGCCCCCCTGAAGTGGTTTGATGAAGGGCTTACACATTTTTGGCAGGGCTATTCGGATCAAACAAGGTCTTCAAATCTGTCTGGAAGTTAGCCACAAGTATTCCCGTCAAAAGGCGGAACAAGTATTCTTACCTTTAATACCCTCCGTTCGTTGTTTGATACTGGAACCCTGGATATCATCTAGCAGGCTTAGCAGTTGCTGGGAAAGACCGACATCAGTAATACCTAAGACAGCAGATAGTTTGATTTCCCCCGTGTCACTATCTAGTCCTCCCATCTTGAGGGTGCAAGGCGAACTCGCATTGCTGATCTGCAGGCGGCGAAAGATCAGGATACTCGACGGATGGGGGCTGAAGAAAAGAGTTCATGAAGTCTGGATAACCAGCCGGAAATGCTTAATTATACAGTAGGACGGCAAGGAAAACTGCAGTATAAGTTGGCCATTGTATGTACATAGAAGGCAAGGCCTCGAAACTTTTGCTTCTTGCAGCGCGAGGCTGACAACCGAAGAATACCCGTACGTGTCTGGAAATCAACAACTTTTCAGAAAGCATGTCAACAACAGCTACATTCTCAAATCTCAACGCTTTTTCGATCCCAGCAGCGTATTGTACGCATCCATGTGTGTTTTCTCGGGACTTCAACCACCCTCTGCTGGACCGGCTGCCATTTGAGTTGTGTCCGGCGCATCGAATTCAATGGCGGCTCCGAATAGCTTGGAGAGCTTCCAGGCTCTGTATGCTGACCTTGTTGACCTGTCCGACGCGAAGCTTTCAGATCTGCATAGACTACTACTCCAGATTGAAAGCAACATCCCGGCCTTCACAAACCTGTTGGATAAGCGTACGCGGAATGAAGAGAGTCGGAAGAATTTGGCAGCTGGTACTCTAAACCTTCAGATCTGCGATATACTGGCAGGGCTAATGGCGATTGTAGGAAAGCTTGACGTGGACGGCGAACAGTATGCGATCAACGAGGAATTCCAAGCGGCGTCCTTACGGCTCGCTGACGACTTGAATATTGACGAACTCGATGCTGCACGACTATTCTTGGACTCCCAAAATGATACTTCTGGCCAGCCAGCCCATACTGCCGCGATCATTCGTTTTCACCAGCGGAGGAAATCTCTGTTGGACTGTTTACGGACAATATCTGAAATTTCCGCCGATATTGAGCAAGAAGACAACGTGAGGGCTCTGTTACAAGAATTTGTGCGCAGGATTGTTTCCCCCCCAGGATCTACATCGAGATATGCTCAAAAATGTGTCTCTAGCATGGGGGACATCAAAATCTGGCTCCAAAACCTCGCGGATAAAGTGAATGGTGCATCCGTTCTGGGCCAGTCGCAACAGCCGGATTTTTTAGAAACTATTCAGTTCCAGCAAACGAGTCTTGTGATTCAGCATGAGTCTTTGGGCCTCATTGTGCTCTGGCTAGTGAAGTTGAATCATTCTGAAATGGCGGATTTTGACTTAGTGCTTGACACTTTGAAGAAAACGGATCGATATGACAACTTACTATGTAAGCAGGACTCTTCTGAAACCAAATCTTGCAATCCTTTCTTCAGACATAATTCTATAACATCGATCAGGCTGACTGACGGGTCATTTTAGTACATTACTTTCCTGTCCTCGGTGCCTACATATCACGTTTTGGTGGCACAGAAGGAGGCGGGACTATGACCGAGGCCAAGAATCTGAATGATAGATTATTTGCCCAAAACCAGAACCCATGGGCATTGTCTTATGTTCAAGCCGCGTTCCGGGCGTGGTGGCTTGCTGAGTACAGCGGTTGGTATGTTGATATCATTGATGGTTCGATTCCGGAGAATCAATTAGAAGATGGTAAGTTGAATGCGACAAGGTATTGCGGGCTAATAAACTAACATGGCTTGCAGAAACTACACAGCGTTCCAGACAGTTTACTGAAGCCCTCAAAGATGGGGCATTTGATTTTTTATTGAGCATATCCGCTGATGCTAAGCCGATAGACTGGCATGACCCTGCGCGTCAGGGTTTGCGCCAATGGTTACAGCGGAAAACCCCAGTCATGTTGAATGGATCATTTCAATACTCTAAAATGTTTCAAGAGGCGCTTATGGAACAGTTGGAAGCATTCATTGAAGCCTTCATTACGAACCTTCCGGACGTTCTGAGGAAGCTGAGAACCGACGAGGATGAACAGCGCCAACTCAACCAGGAGCATGACCATGACCTCGATCTGGAGAGATTTCTGGTTATAATATCTTTCTCATTTGAAAAGCGACCTAAAGCCGCTCTAGAGGGCTTCTGGGATGTTCGAGATGGTGCCTTGATGGGATTTGTGCACTGGGCGTCGAGGCGAGCGTCTACACCTCTAGTCACCGCTTTTTGTGAGATGCTCCAATCCATCTCCGAGGATGAAGAATGTGCGACTGCAGCTCATGAGTTCCTCTTGGACGATGGCCCACAGTCATCCGGCAAAATGAGAAGAACCCATTCTTTATCGTGGAATCAGATTTTCAAGGAACTTACATTCTTCTCGTCCAAGATTCGCAATCGCCCAGCTCTCCCACAACCTCAAACTTATCGTGCTGGGAAGCCACCTAGTGATTTTGCCGAGGCAGAGCCGGAGTCTTCAATGATGTTAGAGTCATATCTGCGCCTAATCACCCGCCTATGTACAGAGAGCGCAGCTGTAAGAACCTTTCTATCGCAGCACTCTTCGTTTCATATGACCGAGCTTCTCTTCCAACTAGCTAGTAGTGCTATCGGACCACGTCTCAGGGCTTGTGCATTTACCACACTGCGATCGTTTCTCAGCCACAAAACGAGAAATGTTGGACAGTTCCTGTGGACGACTCTCGATATCTGGGTCTCCGGTGGCTATGCCCCAGGGTCTTCTGCGCCCAAGGCAACCTCATCTGGGGGAGCAACGAGTTCTGCATCTGCAGCTGGAGCTATCCTGAAAGGCCTTACGTCAGGTTTTGAAGAGCCCACTGCATTTGTTCAGCTTCTCCATGCCCTGGTGTCACCTTATGAAGACGATTGTGGCCTATATGATGGCCTCCCATTCCCCGAACAGCTCGGGATCTCGAGTCGCATGCCTGGTATTGATCCTTACATCGACTATGCTTTGGGTGAGATATTCGGGTCTCGGGTCTGCGAGCTGACTGATATCGTGCAACAACGACTTTTGCGATTATCATGTCTCGATTTCATTACAACTTGCCTAGACACTTTCAACGAGAATCTGGTCATATTCGCAAGTCAATCTAATGTCGCTGTCGATACGGCCATCAGTACGTCGAATCTCGAGAACTATGTACTGCTCCATCCGTTCTCCAGAGTGATGGAGTGGATGTTTAACGACAAGGTCGTGTCTGCCCTATTTGCCGCGATTCATCAAGAAGTTAGAGACGTATATTCTGCTGAACCGGACTCACCCTTGGTTTTGTCGCTTTTGAGAAGCATTCACGTTGTCACGAAGGTCCTGGATCTACAACCTACATACCTTGACATCATTAAACCTCTCATCAAGTCGCATTCAACACATCGGCGGAGCCCTGTTCCCAATGCCGCGTTCACGGCCTTTGAGGATGGAATCCTTAGTCACCTTAATATAATTCCAGACTTGGGTCGATATTGTGGTACTGGGCATCCAGAGCTGGTTATTGCATCACTCAAGTTGCTGGAAAAGCTCTCCGCGTCCCCCAGACTTACATCCGGCCCCACGTCACGTTTAAGCCGAGGAGTCGACCGTAATAAAGCTCTTGCTGCTCTCGATGATGATGCTGAAGAAATATCGAAGATTTTACTTCGTGAGATGGAGGTGAACATCGATATCAACCGTGGCCCCGACTGCTCGGAATATATTGTTAAGCTCCGGATCCTTGACTTCCTCATCTCTTGTCTTCGGGCGTCTCCGGGCCAGCCTACCATAGCTCATATTTTACTGGGGTTCAAGTGTGGAGATCACATGGTCAACGTTGACGGCGACGGTTTATTTAGTCGTGGAATATCGCTATTCCACACGATATTGGAATCGATCACAAACTGGCCCCTCTCAGATGACTCTGGTATGTGCACTTGGCTTGTCTCCCTTAATTATAGAGCAATTCAAGTAATCAAGGAGCTATGGTCATCGCCAATATCTTCAAACGTGGTCATGGCTGAGATGCGATCCAATGATGCCTTTTTCATGATGTTTCCTCAGGAAATCATGATTCAATCCGGCATGCTTTGGGACGGATTGGAAATTGGAGATCCAGCTTTTGAGTTGTCTCCTTCTGTATCCTGTCTATCTGATTTTATGTGCCGGCGTTCCATTGTCCTGCAATATCTATCGTCAGAGATGCGTCAGGTCATGATCAGTCACTCGCCATCTCTTAAGCAGAGAATATATGAGACTTTGATGGGATCAACAAGAATTGAAGACGGACAAATGTATTCACACGCCTCTATTTTCGAACTTTTCGACTTCATGGAACCCAATTTTGGTACACTAGAGAGACCATCTGATCTGTCGTACTTCCAGGATATCGATCTTCACTCCTGCTTGGATATCCCGGATGACCCTGATTCAACGTCGAATATAGATAGAATCGAAGAGCTCCTGATACTGCGACGCGCCGAGCTTGCGAACTCAAAAAGAGTAGAGAGTCCTCAAGATTTGTTGATTGTAAATCAGCAGGCTGAAATGCTTCTCAAGTTTTTCGCTATGGACAACCAGATCAAATCGATTCGCGCAGCTCGATTGAAAGTCCTGAGAGCGTGGGTGCAATTGATGTTGTTACTAGTTGGAGGCGGCGACTTCGAAAAAACGTCCAAGACATCTATTATGCTACGAACATTACAAACCGTCATGCCAAGGTTAGAAAGCGATCTTCAGAATGTTCCAGAAGCCACGGAACTTGCCAAACTTGCAAAAGTTGTGATATTCAGCCTCGACTTTGATCCTGAATCTTTCAAAAAGGGCGATATGGGAGATCTTGTGAATGACAGGTTATTTCATCTGTTTCATGTATCTCTCAAAGCGATCAATTCCCTTGGTTCGAACACTTCTCTGAAAGAAGTCTTCTATAATATTAGTTATCGCTACTTGACGGGCATGTCAGATATCACCAGCCATCCAGGAATCCATCGTCGACACAGCATTCAGACCATCAAATCGGCTGGAGAGCGATTGATAGACGTGGTCTGCGACGATGCATATGCCAGTGAGCCAACTTGTAGGATAGCAGCATTGCTCCTGCTAGGCGCACTGGTCAATATGGGAAAGCATGAAAATTCGAAATACATCATCGAATCTCTAACACGCCTAAACTTCATTACAATCCTTGTCGCGTCTATTCAGCATATAGCAACCGATCTGCGTGACACAGAAATAGAGCGTAAGGTTTCGCCCTTTTCTACTTGGATTGATTCCAGCTGACTCAGAATAGATGTGGACTTACAACTTGCATACTGCAATGCAAAGCTCGCGCTCCTGCTTCAAATAGCACAAACTCGTTTTGGAGCCGCGACTGTTCTCAACGCGGGTTTATTTCATGCAATCAAAGAGTCAGGGCTATTTGTTGTTGACCCTGATCTCGGCGTTGGTAAGTAATATCCACTGGCATATTGTTGCAATTTGTACTAATTAGTCTAGATATCGAGGGACCGGATGTTGTTAGCAAGCACTACAGCCTCCTTGCAGCAATCATGAGAGTGATCTGCGCAGCTCTATTGAGCCGAGGCGCCCAGAATGAGCAGTCTCTGGAGCAAGGACGTCGCTTTCTCACCGAGAACCGCCTTCCTATTCTTGCCGTCCTCAAAAAGTCCGCGGGATTGGTTGCAGGAGTTGTTGTATCGGAACAAATAGAAGATCTGGCGGAGTCATTCATATTGCTCGTGACATTCACAGGATTCCTCGAGGTAAGGTTTCCCCATCAATCCATTGGTTCGGTTGCTAAAGTCTTCACAGTTCGAGGAGAAAGTTGTCCCTAAAAAGTCATCATTGACGGCGTTTACTTGAAATGTAAGGGGGGGTTGGAATCATGTACAGTACCATAGATACCAAGACTTTGAGAAGAGCATATGCCTCTTATATATGTATCCTCTTAGAGAGATGGTAATAACTCTCTGGATTACCGAATGTATAATTTAGGGCACCTAAAAGCCAAACATCTCAGCAGACCCCCTTTCGTATTTGCAGAATATGCACGTGATCGCGGCGATAAGTAATCCAAAGCTTTGTTATCGCCATTCGCCCATCGGCAACTTATCTTCGCGTCATATTTGCTTCAACCTCAACTACACAGCGCGTCGATATGAAGCCCGAGGTCTTTTGAGAGAAATGATGCTAATAGAGAGGAGTTTGCCAGCCAGGAATTGAAGTCGTGACACGCGCTGCAACTTCCCGAGACACGAATAACCTCATCCCCCGCATTCATGTCCTTCGAACGAAGGACCTACTAAGGTCGATGCCGCCTTCGGAGAAGTCGCCTTTGGATAGTATCAATAAGTTCTCCGGCTCCCCATCGAAGAGAAAGCTTCACGACCAACACCAGCACGTCGACTTGTCAAAAACAACCCGAAATCCTTCCTCCGCGACCCCCGAGACTGCTGCACCTAGCCCAGACCCCGCACGCCCTACGATCTCCTCTGGTTTCAAACGACTGAAGACGTCGCATTTGTCAGGCAATCTTCAGAAGTCCACAGACATGAGTAAGGTGATGGGCAGACCGCGGCCCACACCGGTGGACCTGACGGGTGGGGGGAAGTCGAATTTCCAACCACATACTGGGGCCAAGAGACTGGTCATCAAGAATTTGAAACCGCAGAAGGACACGGAGCTTTACTACACCAAGTTATGGAATGAAGTTGACTCGGCTATAACATCCGTGCTCAATGTTGAACAGCCTAGTACGGCCTTGGACTCGTTAAGCCGTAGTGTCGAAGACCTTTGTCGTCACAGGGAGTCAGAAAAGCTATCTTCACATCTCAGAGACCGCTGCAAAACATACCTTGAGAAAGAACTCCTTCCGTTGATTGAGAGTCATGCGGGACCAAGCAACGTGGACGCGCTGCGAGCTGTGTATAAGTACTGGACAACATGGAATGAGCAATCTGTAAGTGACGGTGCACGTCTTAAAGTGAGCTTATATCTAACCAATACCTTTCAAAGACCCTTCTCCGTTCCATATTCAGTTACCTTGACCGATCCTATCTCCTGCATACGAAAGATGCTCTTCAATTAGAAGATCAAGGCATCAATCAGTTCCGACACGCAGTCTTCACGAAGAGTAAAGCAGCTTCTAAAGGTCAATCGCTAGGTGGCAAAGTTGTATCAGGAATCTGTGACCTGGTTGAATACGACAGGATCGGCCAGGATGACCTATTCGATGCCAACCTTTTAAGGGACTCAATATCGATGTTCCACATCTTTGGGATCTATGGAAAGTCATTCGAACCTAGATTTCTCGATCTTTCCCAAGATCACTTCCACGCATTCGTCCGAGATCGAAGCAATTCGACTATGAAGGATTACATATACTTCTGCGACAGAGTACTTTCTCGAGAGGCTCTTCGTTGTCATGCGTACAACTTTGATAGCACCACAAAAAGGGGACTACTTGATTCTGCCCATAAAATTCTCATCGAGGATTGTAGAGAGATCTTGCTAAACCCTACTGGGCTTTCAAAGTTGATTGATGCTAACGAGATTACATCCTTGAAGGCGCTTTACAACTTGCTTTCTCTGTCGAAAATCCAACAAGATCTCAGGAAACCCTTTGAGAGCCACATCAAGACGGTTGGCTCCTCTATTGTTCGAGATGTCGAAAAGGTTGATACTATGGTTGTACAACTACTTGAGCTGAAGAGATCATTGGACCTCATAATACGCGATAGTTTTGACAAGGATGAAACATTTTCATACAGTCTTCGTGAGGCGTTTGGTAACTTTATTAATGACCGCCAGAACACATCCGTTTGGGGTACAAATAACTCCAAGGTGGGTGAGATGATTGCAAAATACATGGATCAACTTCTTCGTGGAGGTCTGAAAGCAGTTCCTCGTTCGCTTGCCTCGGATGCTAAGGATCGGGATGCCGCTGAAAAGCAAGGCCAGGCAAGCACTGGGGATGAAGATGCCGAACTCGATCGACAGTTGGAGCAGGCCCTGGAGCTCTTCAGATTCATTGAAGGAAAGGATGTGTTCGAAGCTTTCTACAAAAAAGATCTTGCCCGACGACTCCTCATGGCCCGTAGTGCAAGTCAAGATGCCGAAAGAAGTATGCTTGCTAAGCTGAAGAGCGAATGTGGCTTTACATTTACGCACAACCTCGAACAGATGTTCAAAGACCAAGAGCTCGCCAGAGACGAGATGATATCGTACAAGCAATCCCTCAGCAATACCAGCAGAACCACTCTCGATCTCCAAGTCAGCGTTCTCTCCCAAGCAGCTTGGCCCACGTATCCTATTGTGGAGGTCAACATTCCATCCGAGGTAGCGAAACATATTGAGAAGTACGAACTTCACTACAGACATAAGCACACTGGACGCAAATTGGAATGGAAGCATGCCCTCGCCCACAGCGTTGTCGTCGGTCATTTCAATAAAGGTAGAAAAGAGCTGCTTGTTTCGGCCTTCCAAGCTATCGTTCTCGTCCTGTTCAACGATATTGGCATAAAGGATGGGAAACAGGAGCACTTGTCATATGGCGACATCCAAACCGCAACCGGCCTCGTGGACGCCGAACTCGAGCGCACACTTCAATCACTCGCATGCGCCAAATTCCGTATTCTTACCAAACATCCTAAGGGCCGAGATGTCAGTCCAACGGATACCTTTACCGTCAATCTTGGCTTCGTAGATCCGAAGTTTAGGATCAAAATCAACCAAATCCAGCTCAAGGAGACGAAGGCGGAGAATAAAGAAACTCATGAAAGGGTTCACCAAGATCGACAATACGAGACTCAAGCTGCGATTGTGCGGATTATGAAGAGCAGGAAGACGATGACGCATCCCAATCTTGTGGCTGAAGTTATCAATCAAACGAAGGCGCGGGGTGCTGTCGAGCCTGCTGAGATTAAGAAGAATATTGAGAGTAGGTGCCCCATTAGAATTGTTCTGAGAAAAACACTAATCAAATATAGGGTTGATTGAGAAAGAGTATATTGAGCGTGAGGACGGAGGATCGTACGTCTACGTATCGTAGATCAGGAATGGATTACATGATATGCGTTTGATGATGACATGACTGCATGACTTGAGTGGACAAAATAACCGGCACCAGGTGTAATAGCATTAACAGAAAGAAATCAAGTATGATAGAGAAAGGTTTCTTCCCAGCTGTACGGAAGTGCAGGTCCGAATGATTATAACTTGGCACTCCCTAGACGCCATTTTTGAGAAAGGTCCTAGGTAGGCCCTTCGCATAGCGATAAAGATCCACAGTCTTCCACTGAGCGTAGAACATTCTTAACGCAATGTGAACTTGAGCAGCCCTCCTAATGCTTCTGCTGCTGATTAGCCACGCCAAGGGTCATACTCATTCGTGTCGGCTCTGAATGTATGCTTATATACATGTTTAGGTCGGGCTTATCTAGGTACATACCTCCCTTTCCCAAATTCTATAATAGCATCCTTCCAAGGGGTACATAAAGCTTACTTTTTTTTTATATCTTCTTGTTCAGCCTCAGAGAAGGAAGATTTTTCCGGCTAGTTGTTAGAGTTATGAACCTCCGCATGATCGGCCCAGCGAAACGGCTTCCTGCACAACAAACCTCTAGGGGCATCCAAATCTTCATACAAATCCCCTCCTTCAAGTCGAAAGGTCTCGAATGACTTATCAAACTCCACCCAGTCGAGGAGCATATCTGCAGGCCAGAACGCCCAATCCATGAGTCGCAGGCATCGTCTTGTACCTTCCACATTCTCGGAAATCACACGGCATTCTTCTATGCGTTTTGTGTCAAAGTGCTCGAGTGGAACTCCAGGATAAGGCTGGACATCCATCTCCGGTTCCTGCCAGGGCCTCGGTATATATCATAATCACACTTTTGGCGTTTGAGAAATACAGTTCGGTCCATATCCTCGGGTGCTGCATTAAAGACGTCGTGCTTATAGACAGATCTAGGCTGTGAAAATTAGCTGTAATCATCCGGATTCGCATATCAGAAGCCGTGGAACTGTCTGGCAAGGAAGCGTCGCAGATAGCTTTCTCCGAAAACCGTCGGGGCTGCCATCGTATCGCCCAGGAAGTGTCGTAACTGCGTCAATCCTTGCTGACACTCATTCCCTTCTACGACTTCGCTGGAAGCACAACGCTACGCTCCCTCGGTGGAGGTGGAGTTGGAGGAATTCTCCAAGCAAAATACAAGAACTTGGTAAATGCACTTAACTTCTTCAACCTCTTCAACCTCCCACCACTCGTAACGTTTAAGCCAAAACACCTCTTGCTCCTGAAACCGTTCCTCCCAATCCGACACGCTCCCAGCTGCATCTCCAGGCTGGTGGAAGAGTTCACAGTAGAGTTGGAAGTGCAGCAAGGCTCGCTACGCCTCTTATCCTTCCACACTGATATCAGCAAAAGCAGAAGATAAAATCCGCGCTTGATCCCTCGTCGGTCTTCCCAATAAGACATAATTATTACCCCCTGTTTCGGGGTCGAGGGAAATCTGTAGGCTTTGGCAAATATGAATATACAAAATTCGACAAAGAAGTCTATTGCGTCCGAGGTGCTTTTAACATAATCCACAGACTCTTGGCAACGTGGCCCTGGGGAAGGTATGGCATTCTTGTGCGATGGCTCGAGATGGCTGGCTAGGAAAAGAGTGAGTTCGGTGGTGTGGAGAGGGCCAGCAGCTCGAGCTGATGTTATGGCCCAGAAATATTGCCGGAGTTCTTCATCGTCGAGGAGCATAAGCTTGCGATCTTCCTCTGTTGGGCAGCTCATGATGATAGACGCAACCGCAAGGGCGATGAGTCTTGATGTTAGTTTGTTTGTTTGGGGTTATATGACTTTAAACTCAGCTTAGTATGGACATATATCGTTGAGAGAATAGCAGAAAATGGTGGTAATTTCTGATGTGGAGGTTTTAGGTTTGAAGAAGGAGCTATTCTATGTGTTGGTACTGTAAGCTATTATAGTATAGGGCTAAGGTAGGCTGTGACTTGAAGAATTCACTTTGTTTAATAGGTTTGGGTCCTAAAATCTTCATGGCTGAGGAAGCTAAGGAACAATAAAAGGGTTTCAAATTGAAATGAGTGTTTGATATTTCTATACTGTAGAAAGAGAGACGCTGAAACCTTTGAACTAAGAGTTTATTGATATAAACTTCGAAATGACAGGACAAATTTTATCTTATCCGATGAAGTCAGAATGAAGAAGCAGAGCCTCGAATACGCTGATACTCTTCGACGCTCCGCTCATTAAGAAAATTGGTTTCCCGGCACACAACTTCTCAATGCTTTACAGTTAGTATTATAGAAATAGTTCTGGTAATGCCCACACGTTCTACAAGTTTGCCGACTAATGCAAAATAAGAGAAAGAGAGAACTAGAAACCCAGAAAGACTACAGTATTCACCTGGCTATACGGCCAGTCAAACACGGCCGCTGCAGCCAATTTCAGCGTCAATCCATCCGAGTCTCATAATGTCACACTATGTCGTACATGGGTGAAATGAATGGCAGGTAGATGGACTGGTACATCGTGGAGAAGCCTTATGAAGAATTCAAGGCAGATGGTGCGAGAATCAAGCCAAATCAACCTTGGCCTCTAAGTGTGTACTAGAGAAGTCGAACAATCCAAAATCGACGAACTTGATGTAAAATTCAGAGCAGCTTCTATCAGGCCAATCCGGGGTTTCCTTTTGTACCCGCTATTGATTTTACAAGCAACTCTATTTATTACTCTTTTGTATGCCTTTTAAGAGTTACGGGTCCTAGAATCTACTCTGCTAGGCTGCTTCTTACAACTACTTCGCTATCGAGGTGTTTGTTCGTTTAGTGACCCCGTAGACCCGTTACTTCACTCCGTGATTGTTGACGTTGAGGTAGGCAAGGACCCTTCTCGCCGTGTATCTCGTATCCAAGGAAGAAACACACGTAAGCGGCATGCTCTTTGATTTTCTTACCGATATGATCTGCACCGAATCTTACCCTCACCAAAGTCTGCTTCCGTCTTTGGACCTAAGTAATCGCTGCTCTAACTTAAGTAGAGCCTTGAGACTTGAGCACGCTAACGAGTCAGCTAGAGTATGCTCAGGGGATCCTCTTCTGGCCCCCTGGTGAATCGGTTATAGTTTCCTTGTCGTCTATATATAAATTTTGCTAATGCTTGTTCCCTTGAACACAGCCACCTGTTTCAACCTCTCAGGGAGCCTTTCAGCCACAATGCGCGACCAGCGTGTGCGAAAATAGAAAGTATTCAGACTGGTAGGTTTGGCTTGAAATATGCGCAGTTTCTCCCTGATTGATACAGCATTACTGCTTCTAAAGAATTTGGAGCGCGTGAAGCATCCTGATGTTTTCAATATGTCGTTGGTCCTCGGCCCCTGACTCAAGCGAGTAAGTACCGGGGCGATATCACGACTCTATTTCTATGACGAGGGAGGGTAATGACCAGGAGGGAAAAGAAGACATCTTGAACGAGAACTGCCTAGCACGTTAAATTGACGCAGCTGTGAGGAAGAAAACACATAGAGAGCAATCACAAAGGAGTGCTGCTTCTCCACACTTTAGGATTCTGCTTTCACTCCGATAATGTCCGATAATGGATGAGGCATTTTCACAAGTCTACACGGTCTTTGCTAGTTTGGTTTGGGTCTATTAGAAAACCTTCGAATTCAGATGAGCATGAGATCAGCTTTTTCTCCGAATCTAATAAGATCATCTTGTATGGCTAGCCCCTTGGTATCGGCTCCCAGGGTTCCTAAACTGGACCCCCAAAACCAAGATTATGTCATACCATCTCAATCCTCACCAAGTTGGTTAGTGGAGGCGATATAGAACGCCGAAAAACGAGCACGTTGGTTTGTAGGACTACAGCTTGGAGTCATCGCGTCTAAAGTAAGATCTTACTACACGTCAGCGTACTATAGCATAACCTATATGCCTTATTCATACTACTGGCCTGAGTCCTAAATGCTGTACTATATTTTGAACTACTCTAGCCTATAGTACAGAGATTTGAACTGGTTAAAATCAAAACACATCGATTTTCCTATTAAAACTTGAAATAGTATTACGTATAGTACAATAATCTATACGATAAGACGTCTAGTGGGGCGCGGGTTCCAGCGTCAATATACGCTGTGAGTGTAGAAGAGCTTCATCAGGCCGAGGCGCACTTGCTTCGTCGAGATTGTTCACAAAACAAGATTGGAAATGTCTAACAGTAATGCTACTTGAGCAAGATAAGTGCGATTATTTAGACGTTCTTGGGAAGCATTAGTCGAATACGTCAAATTTGAAGGAACATTGTTTAAGTATCATGAGTAAATTCTACTGAGCTAGGACGATCTTGAAAATACGCAAAAAAAATTGTCCTTAAAATACAGTATGATTATTGAGAACAAGTTGCGTGATATCCCCGCACCTTGAGCAGAACAGTGATTGTGTTATAGTAAGGTCATTCCAGGTCTAACCCGAACTCTAACAACTCGATCGACAAGAATGTATAGTGTAATGGTACACGTCGTTGGAAAGTGCGAATACAAACGTATTAGATAAAAGGACGAATAATAAAAGATTAGAGCACTCATATTCACAACTCGATCCTACCCTCTGGGTCTCATGAACCCTGCTAGAAATGACAATTCAAGGCATTCGTCTCGCTAGTGACTTCGAAATTGCGGTAAAAAAGGGGGCCTGGCTCGCAGCAATAGCCTATATCTAGATTGGAAGGTCCACCTGGCCTCTTTTCGAGTAGCCAAATCTTGCTCACCTGTCCATCACAGCATTACGCAACACGTGCCCGTCTCCCCCCTTTGTGATTTGGACGATTAGCCCGGTGTCTTTCCAGCCGAGTGCGCCTAAGCATCCGATCTTAGTGAATGGGCAGGGTTTCCGGGTCGCTATGAATTTGAAAGCTGCCCTTTTGGCATTTGCATTTTACAATACGGGCCCAATTGCTCTGGGTAGTTGCAGTATGCTTAATTCAATCGATACCGAACGAAATACCGCAAGAGGGGTTTAGTTTTGCAAGTCGGATCAATACATCACAATTTACCCCCCCCCCGCGTCGACTTAGCCACTCTTCGATCTACGTATCCTTGCTTTAAAGAGAATAACTCTTTAGATTGATTGACACCGATCGTGTATCGACAGGTGGTAGTTTCACTATGATATTTTTACCTTTCCAGGGAATCTTGACCTTCAACGGAGAGGCGGGTGGCGGAGGTAGAGGCTCTGAAATGATTGGCTGTCGTGCAAGATTCACACTGCGAAGGTCTAAGTCGAAACCTGTCCTCCGTGGATACTCCATGTGCTCCGCGGTCCCTATGCGAAGTGTGGGGTAGGGTCCATGTCGATATCTTGTTGGAAGGCTTGGTCCGGCCATGTCCAAGTCTAACCAAGGCGTAACTTCGAAGCTCAACTCGAAAGTTTCCGAGACAAGGGGGTTTGGTGAAAATGACAGTCGATCACTATTGTTCTCCTTGTCCGAGTCTTTTCTTGGCAACAACTTTGATGGATTTTCTATCTTTAGCGGCTTTTTCCCTTTCAGTAAGAGGTCTGAATTTTGACGTTTCTGTTTCTCTAGAGATAGGACATGCCCATTCTCTATCCTTGACGCCATCGAGCGAAGGGTTCTTTGTACAAAGTTGAGATAGGCATCGTCTCGTTCCTTCGATGGTCTAGGTAACGGGCTTTTCTTTTCCCCGGCATCCGAGGTTTTGATCTGGAGTTGGTTGGAGAACGATACTTTATCGTTGCCTCTCCCGTCCACGTCGGAAATAATAGGCGATCTGGAGTTTAATGCCTGTTTATTGGTCAAGACATTGCTTGCAGTAGCTGGATATAATGTCAGTACCTGGTGATTGCAGGAGAGAAGAGATTCAATAGGGTACTCACATTTTGTATCTTCCAAGACTGTTGAATTCTCACCGGCAGATTCTTTGGCCTTAAGTGCGAAGGCAAGGGTAGCTTTTTGATATTTGAGAGCCGACTTTAGTTGGAATATGTGGATATTATGTGGCTCAGCAGACTCGGCGGTACCTTTCTCATTTTTCCTAGCCATAATGTCGCTATCCTGATGCAGAATTTCTTTCCCTTTTGGACAAACTTTTCGATCGGTTCCTTGTTGAGACCCTGTCCCACTAGATATGGCAACTTCCAAACTGCTGTCTCTAGGACGTGAAGGCAAGGATGTGGTTGCTGTAGAAAGTTTTGTTTGTTCTTTTGATGTTGAATCCGCTTTTGTTTCTTTATTACTCCATCTCATAACTTCCTGGAATACCACCGCTTGCCGAACGAGCGCAGGTAGATCTTCGTTCGGCGATAATCCCAAAGAGCTCAAACGATCTTGAATTTGATGAACGATTTCTGCAGTCTTCGTATCCATTTCAAGCAGGGAATATATCTTCGGGACATCAGGGCAATATCTCAGCCTCCATTGACTCAAGTACTGCGTGACCTTAGGCTTCAAGCAATGCTGGACCCAAAATGAAAGATTATCTATGATGCGGCAAAATTGAATGGCATCCCAGATCTTGCTGATCGTACCCTCCCATATACCAATAATTTTCTGTTGATTTGTTAGCCCCTTTCTTTTCGAGTATGAGTGAGACCTCGCACATGATCTCGAATCTTATCGTCGACGATATCGCAGTAAGCAAGCCACACTGTGGTACTTGCTCCTACTGATGTGATGGCGATCACAGGTGGGATGTGTTGGCCGTTGTGCTTTTCGTCTGCAAATTTCGCCAGCCTTTCGAACATCGAGAGTGCAGTTGATGCAGCAGCGGAGACTTGAGAAACGGCACTCGCAAATGAAACATCTTTTGCATCGGGCGATTTGAAGACCCCACAGGCCTCAAATATTCCCCAAGGAAAACAGACCAATTGAGGTTGTGGCTCTTTGCTGCTCGTATGTACCATGGCCTCGTCAACCGAAGATGGAATAGGAAGCCCACAATTAAGCCCTTGCGTAGTGAGCTGAGTAAGTTGTTCGCTGGTGTAATTGTCGAATGATGGATCGTTTCTGAAGCCCGTTGCTGCCCGGTCGTCGGCTTTTTGAACAGAGAATCCAAAATACAGACCTGACGTGGGAATCGTGGTTGGAGCCTTGGGTAGATCAAGAGTGGCAGTGTCACGCCATATTTCGTTGTCTATCCTACTGGTTGTTACCGACCTGTCAGGGTATATTGGATATTTGAAGTACACTCACCATGCAATGCTCTTATGCACACTGGATCTATCAGGCAATCCGTCAGCAGAGATCTAGAGCTCCCCTTTCACCAACTTACACACAGCTGGTACTATCTATTCGCCGAGTCATAACTGATCGAAATAGTTTGTGCCATTCATATCCATCCTGCGTATCAATACTCTTTGCGTATGCTGCCAAATGCTGTGCGCTTTCAACAAATTCGGACTCTCTTTCTCGCTCTAATTTGCCTACGCCGTCAGGTTTATAGGCTGATAGCGGAATAAAATCCTCATCTTTCTCTTCAACTATTAGCAGAGCGGCCTGCAATCCCATGAAATGATTGAAGTCTAACAATCCATCTCTAACCGATTGGAGATGAACTGGGAGCTTGCTAAGGTCCTCGTCTTCGATGTCATCCTTCTCACTGCCCTGAGGGGCTTCATGTTGATCACAGCCAGGGGAAGAATGTGGCTTTGAAGACATCTTAGTGGAACGTAACTGAGAAGAGCAGATCAACGAGTTGCGAAGATTTATGAGATTATTGGAGAGCTTTTTGTATTTTTAACGTTGAACGCTTGCAATTTGAGTTTGGTTTCAGCCAAGAGAAAGAGGTAGGTGGGAATGTGTTTTGGCAGCCAATAAAATGGTTTGAAGATGTTGGTTCCAACAATTGACCCCTGCGACTGACCTTGAGACCGAAGTTGGCTCGGTTGGAGTTTACTGACCAAACGCCCATGTCGTGCAGGTGCTTAGTAATACATAATTTATTAAGTTCTTTAAGTAGCTTAACTTACAGCACAATACAGTAAGGGGAAGTCGATTTTCCTTGCGACTATAGACGATTGTATTATTTCGTTTCGATTGATTTCAGATCAGTGGGGATGCCCTAGACTTTCGTATTACTGTCCGGAGTAGTTTTGGTTTTAGTACACATCTTCATCTTGCTCCATGTTCGAGTGGGCCGAATTCGTGTGCTTTAAACCAGAGTAGCCTTGGACTACTTTGGCTTGAAGTAAAAGTAAGGCACATACGCTATTTTATAGTATGTGCAGGTATTAGACTCCAGAGGCAAGCGCTTCAAAGTGTAGTCATACAAACCGATGCACTCATAATTGTAGTACTCCGAATACCAAAATAGAGCTGGAGATCGTGAAAGGTCGCCTTTAAAAATATAGAAACTATTGCTGATCGGCAAGGGACCGGAAGAGGACCCAGCTGACCTTATTAGCGTGATCAGGGCTCAGGGCTCGGCTCACGTTAAAGTAGCGACTGCTCAGGTTCAAAGACAGAAATGGACTTCGGTGGGCAAAATTGTCGTCTGAGATTATAATAGTACTTCGAAGGGATTGATCGCTGCAGAAAGTAAAGCTGAAGTCCCAACAGCGGTAGAAAAGAAGAAATTCAGCGAGGATTGTGATGATTGTGATGGCATGACATTTCGCCACTTTCTAGTATAACACCGGGTTGAACCTAAGTGCTAGCTTGAACAAAATGTGTTTTATTGGAAAGGAGAGCATAATTAAGTCCGCTTACGCATTGTAAAATGAAACCCATTTTAGCATCTGCGTGCCTCGGCCACATTTTCCTCGCCGAATTTTGGCTGGTCCTGCTTCCTTACAACGTCTTACATAGACCTACCTGATTTGATCCCCCGGGACACTCGTTTTGGCACCTTTGAGAGAGACTTGGGGAGAAAGGAAGGAGGAAATAAATGACTTGCGATGAAATTGTAAATGTCAGCTTACTGCATGGCTGGTTCTGTTTGTCGCTTTTCTTCGACCCCTGCAGCTGTGACTTGGAGAGGAGACATCGAAAGGTTTGATAATTCTAAATAATACGAGATATCGATTTCTATGTGAAGATTAAGCATGAGGGATGCGGAAGTGATATAATCTGCCTTTGCGACATCTCAAGCACTAAGCTGTACAGCACTAAAAAAAACCCCTCAGATCCTGGAGTTCGTTGTATCACGTGATACAACGATCGAGTCTTAAAGATTGTCTCTATGAACAAGAGCGCGTGACTACGTGACGCGTGGGTCAGACCTGATTGATTTGGAATAGCAGGGTGTATTACATGTATACTGAATCTTTAACTTAGAATTGCCTTACTTTTTCTTTCCTTAGAGAGCAGATCTTTGGTTTGCCCACCACCAGCGTAGACACATCGCGATATGTTCTGGATGGAATATGAGTTTCTAGTTCCTCTAATTGTTAAGAGGGGAAAGATAATTATTACGGAAAGATTATCAATCGTATAACAAATCTTAGTTCTGATGTACAAGCCTACAAGCCAATTGAAGTTCCAAAAGCTGTAAGAGCCGTATGAGTTTCAAGTTGTTAAAGTACGAGTTAAGATACCACATTGGCGTTAAGTATAAATTCTATCCTAAAGGAAACCCTTCTGCCTAAAAAAAAACCCTCGCCGCTCAGAACCCTGGAAACGCCGTGAAGCGTGCTGAGACAGGTGGATTTCGTATTAGAGGTGAAGACTGATTTTGTAATTTTCTAAAGTGCGACCGAGGGGATATGCACGGGTCTAAGCTAAGCTAAGCTAAGCTACTTTAGGTCATGCTTCATCATGTGATCTAAAGCAAAAACCTCCAACAGTGCTGAACCATTGCTCCTCCCAGATCCGTGGTCCGGTCTCGTAATCTCCACCATGGTTCTCTGTGCAAGCTTCGCTTGCCGAGCCTCAGGCCATAGCTGTCAAAAAGTTGTACCAATCGACTGACGGATATAGTAAAATTGTATAAAATCATCGCCGATTAGGTATGTTGTACGTGGTCGATTGGAACACAACTGACTATTGAAGAGGACATTAGCAATTGTGAACTGTAAATTTAACACATTTAGAATTAGGTACCTTTCTATTGATTTTCATGTTTTCTTGATTTCTGCCAGGCGATCCAGCTCTCTTTACTCGAATAATATTTTCGGCCTCGTTCCGGTCGATATCAATGACGTCTGTGTAGAGAGGATTGTCTCGAATGTCATCAATGGTGATTTGAAGTTGTAAAAGCCGTTCTTGGGTGCCACTGTCCAGTTGAAACAGTTGCAACACATGATTTCTTATTTCATTCATACGTTGAACAAAACTGCGGGCAAAATATGCTAGTACTGAAGAGAATTAGCATGAGTGTTAAAGAACTACCGCCGCGACGAACTTATCATGCAGAGACCAACGAGTAGATTGCAAACAAGGACGTTCAATTTCATAGGCAATTCCATAGGCAATTCCATGAAACCTGTTATCTTAGAAATTTCCGATTCTGTCAATAGCTCATGATATGCCATGTCTTTGGTTGAGTTGGCTCGAGTAGAGAGGAGTGGATAAATCAGAGTAAGAGAGAAATGTGTGTAAGAGTGATGGATGGGGATGGGGATCTCAATGACTTTTATTCGGTATATCTCTGTCGATTGCTTTACTTCGCATAACGACTACTTGGCTCAGCTCCGCGTCTAATTTAGGCAGCGGGCGTAAAAAGTGCTATATTTGTATCAGATAAATCCAACAGGGCAGATTTCGCGCAGTATCATGCATATCCATGTGATGACGAACAGGGGGATAGTTCAAAAGCCTCAGAAGTTGAACAGCCAAATGAAAAGATAGAAACAAGCGGTCAATTAGAGGTTCATGCTTTTAATATGAAATAGAAGACATACACGAATAGCTTCAAGATTATGGCAGCATTGGGAATCTTTGGGAGTACAAAATAGAACTGGACTGAGGATTTGACCCTCCATTTTAATTGGCTCGCGGATGTAACAAAACCTTCCGGGCTTCGGTGTGGTGGCCGTCACAAATATTGATTGTAAGGTTGTTGCAGTGTTGCACAGCCCGACGCGCGCGTCTTCCTGCACATCATTCATAGATAGTTGTTGTTGCATTTCTTGCAGACTCTAGGCACGTCTTTGTTACTTTTCGCATTTTTATCTATGATTGTTCCTGTCTTTTCTTCAACGCTCCTTTGAATATGACGTCATCATCATCGAAACCCTCCGTGTCCCTAAGTAAAGTGCCTTCCGTGAGGGAGCTGTGTGAGCTTCTCGGATTCCAACGCGCATCCCTGAAGGACACCAACACATTCATGGAGTCGACTCGAGCGTGGAGAAAATCGTATCGCACGAGTTCTGGACGCCCTGCAACAATGTTACTCTCCTGGAATCAGTCATCAGACCAGGTCGACCTGGAAGAGATGGCCCAAAACTATATTGATGATGGGAATGGCGACCGATTCTGGTCACCAAGTCGAAGGTGGAATCACGATTCCGAGATAGAATTTCCTGAAGACAGGGCTCGGTAAGACTTTCTAAGAATCATTTCGTTGTACCACCGAGATGATACTGACACGGATGTAACAGGATTGTGGAATTGCTCAAACAGCTCTTCTGGAAGCAAAATCGATATTCGTTCAACAATTCACAGTACGGACACAAAGGCTCAGAAACCAGAGGTCAATCTAGGGAGGAAACGACTCCAGTTCGACAAATTGACCCCGCGATGCCGCTTGGTGCTTCGCCCACCACCAAAACAGCAGTCGCTTCATCGGGCTCTCTGCCGGCGAAGTAAGTTCCCTAGATTTAATGTCTTAATTTTTTTTGGGAACCTAGCAAAATTAGATTTTAACAACGTCCAGGTCCAAATCGCCAAGAAATCCCATCCAGTTTGCAACACTAGATGAAACACGTCATCAGCATGAGCCACCTCCAGCGGGAGGGATTGATAGTCCCTTTTTCGATATTTTTGAAGTTCCGGATGAATCGGTACTGCATACTTATCCCCGTGTAAAGCAAAAGCTCAATCTCTAATTAGTAGGAGTAGGATTATCACGAAGAGACGGCGTTCTCACGTTTTCCTAAACGTCGTCAATCCATCTCCAACATTGGAGAGTCTCCCCGAAAGAAGAAGAAGTACCACCTCGAAGAACCCCTTAGACGGACAGATAGGAAACGTGTCATTCGGAACCTCCCTCACACAGTACCAGACGATCAAATCGAGAAACTAATCAACGATGAAATCGAGGTTCACGATCTCACTCATGATACCCCGCCAGCTGGAGCCTCTGTTACCATGGGATCATCGAAATCACCTATGCCTCAACACAGGATGATGGATGCAGAAGGCAATTCAAACAATCCACTACCTCGGGTATCGCCCGTTGCAAGGCGACCTGCTCCAACTGCAACCATGGTCGCTTCGAATATCCGCAAGTCTTCATCACCACAATCAAAAGCTTCCAAGACAGGTCTAATAACCAATCATTCCGATCCTTATAAAAGCTCCACGCTTTCATTTTCGCGAAACGATTCTACCAGTGTAACGAGTAAATCGAAACCCTCGAAAACAGTACCACAATCACGAATAGATCCCGCCCTAGAACTTGATAAAAGCAATTCAACAACGTCGGGCGCATCGCCTTCTGTCCTATCATCCCAAAAAGAGGTGAACTCTACTCATATGATGTCTGGAGTGTCCAATATAGATACTATGGATGAACCTTCGGAGATAGAGGACCCACAGCCTTCAGTGGCAGCCTCCAATGGGCCACTGACTGTTGAAACCGACAAATCAGGCATACATAGATTGAGTGCGCATGAGGTCGGTATCAGAAAGCCTTCACCGACTGACCAATTCAATTCAGCATCGGAACTTTCACCAGTTTTGTCAAATTCTCAGTCTGTTGACGTAGATAACCCCGCAGGCCCACTAAGTCAGAGTCAAACGCCATCTAAAATTTCTGATACGTTTAAATATCTACCTGATGTGCCAGAGAAGGCTGCGGAAAATCACTCGAGGCTCGAAACGCCATTACAGAGGGCGGAGACCGTGGACAATGAAACGAAAATATGCACAACAGCGCCAACCTCACCACAGACGCCTACCAAAACGCAGCCAACACCACACTCACCTCCTCGAACCGCTTTACCAAAACCTCGCCAGAAAACACAAATTACTTTATGGATCGTAACAAGAGAGCCTCGCTACACCGAGGAGAGATGGGACGATGGAAAGTTTATGGGAACACCTCTCCCCGCCTTTATCGAAGGAATTTCTAAAGTCACTCAGCGGTGCCACATCGAGAAGATCAAATTGACTCTCAGGGCTCCTACGTTTGACACCAAGATCACAGTGTTCAAAGATGCGGAGGATTCATGGGCTTCAGCAAAGGAAACGTTCATAGAGAAACTAAAAGAGGCAAAACTCGAGGCTAGGGCAAGAAGGCAGATGGAAAACGTGACATTCAAGATCTTGGTTGAACCATTTTATGAGGAGGGCACGTTTCCGAGCGGGAGTATTGATGAATTTGAGGAGGAGTTTGACTTTTAGTTAGAAAGCTTCTGAGCTTTACCGAAATCAAAGAATAACACTGCCCAGAAACCCAGCACAGTCAACCATCCTCTCGAGCCTCCTTCAGGAAAAGTACCAATCACTGCCGGCATAGGTGCCGCGGGTGCTGCATCTAGGTGATTTGGGAGTGATTCTAGTGTTGACCTCGTTCTTCATACGGTTCGTTATGCCTTTGGTAACGAAGTTGGCGATGACTTATCTCATAAATCAGAACCTTAGGTATTACGAAAAATCGTTCTATTGGTCCAGGAGTTCGCAGGAAATGCCTGTGGGCAAATTTAAAGTGCGCTATTCTGGACTGATACGATCTTGTATTAAACAATCCGACGTCTCCAAGAAATATCAGCAAGTTCCACCAACAAGAATCATCTATGAGAGTATAATAAGGGTTCTTTCTAATCTAGATTGGAACTAATCTAGATTTGAAAGATGTATTTTTGAGGGGGTCCTACCTGGGCTCCCTAGGAGCCGACTCGGTCCTCCTAAATACAGTCGTGTAAAGTTGACAACTTTTGCACGGCAGAACCGAGTGGTAAATAAAGCACCGTTAGTCACTAAATCATAATTGATCACTAGAAGGGAGAGCAGGAACGTGACTGAGTGACCTGAGTAGAGCGGCGACGCTTTACTAACCACGTTGGAAGCGACGCAGGTTACAGTAAGATTCAGCGCAGATTACCGAGAGAATGATCAAGGCCTTAGCTGACCTACTCTGAGTACTTAGCTAGCCATACCCAGTTGTAGAGTGTTGTTAATAATATATTTCGGTCAAGATGCTACTTGCTGTCAAGTATAATCCAGTCATAGATGCACCTTTACATATCTTTCTTAGTATAGTAGGCCTATAATATTGAATCACTCGACCGAAACCTCTCTGCCGGCAAAAACGAGCTACGGAATCCTGATTCACGAACCCGTCATCCACACCTTGTTTTTGATATGTTCGGTTTACACTTAAAATGAAGATTGTTCCTAACACTTACTTCTTAACACCTGCAGATCTACCTTTATTTACTTTAACCCCCCCCTCCCCAGAATTTCACTAAATGGAAATCTCTAAAAGAATATATAAGTCCCCCGTTCCTTAATTCTTAGTAGGCAAACCAAAACCTGTTCAACAAACCTTATCGCAGCATCTAGGCACTCCTGAGTCTCTCTCGAAGACTCCAAGTCTAAAATCCGAAGCATAGAATCCGAAGCATAAATGTTCTTACGAACGGAATTAGGGGCTAGTGATAGGTCACATTCACTCGCTGGAACTTTGCTGTCAAGAAAACCATTTTCTATCAATAAACATTTTCGGTCACAAGCTCCTACATATCCCCACGTCCCCTATTCCAATCGAGCCTCCACACCACCAACACCAGAACCCCGCCCCCCTTTCCGGCACCCACAAGTAGGCAGACCTTACAATTACTATACCATTCTGGTCCATTCCCAGAACGCGACATGCTTCGCCTTTCTATTCTCGCATACTAAACTCCATGAAAACTGATAGCATGTTTATTTATACCTCCCCCTCCCTACACCTCGAAATCAATCCACTTGCGCGCAGCCCTAGGATAATTCACTTCTTGCCACCCCGCACCTATCACCTATTACCTCACAGAAAGCCAAGGACCCATAAATAGGTATGGAACCGTACTCCCGCTTCCTTTTTAATCTCAAAGTCTAAATATTTGGAAACCTATTATTCCTATGAATATTCCTTTCCGCGTCTCGAAGAACCGCGCTTGCGCTATCCTGCTGAATGGACGGATATTATTTGCTTCACCTTTTTATACTGTCTATCTTCTCATCGCATTTTCAACTCACATATTCATTCATTCAATCAATCCACCCACCCGTCCTAACATCCCTTGCTGTCAAGAACTCCCTTTCATTCATCCCCCCACCTCTCTCCTCTCCTTCCTCCACTTCCCCCTTTCCATCCACCGCTATCTCAACCACAACCACATAGCACACCACCAAGTCTGCTTGCTGTATATTAAAGCACGCACTCTCCCATTTAAATTCACACATGACTGGATTCCTCAGTCCCGCTTTTCGCTTTTACAAAACAGAGCGGTGGAGTATTCGGATAAAGAGCGTGTTTTATTTTATACCCACCTATTCCTAATCCTAATCCACTTTACCTCATCTCGCGTATATACAAACATAACTAAACAAACAGTTTCTTTCAATTGCAGTAAGACTCAATCGGAGTAGATGTGTATAGCAAGCTTTCTGTAGGCATATAAGAGATATCCATCAATTTCCTCTTTTGACTAGCTAAGTATCTACAACCAACAGCTCTAATAAAAGTAAAGGACAGGAAAGAGGAAAGAGGTATCATACATCTTGTCCAACCCAACATCCAGATCAGAAACAATGCCAAGTCAAGTGAGGGTTCGTAGGTATACATCCGTCTCTGTTCATTTTATGTATGTGTTCATGTTTGTTCTGAACCTGAATAGAATCCAGCGCTGCGCTTGTTTCAAACGCCCAAGAAGAGAAAAGAAAAATAAGATAGGAGAAGGGAATATCTTTCGTTCGTTCTTTCGTTTCTCCATCATCGTTTGTCAAATTACAACTCTCTCCCATCTCCACGCCCACCTCTTCTTCAACCTCGCAATCTCAGACAACTCAGCTCGCCTCCGCCTCGCTCAACCATCCTCCTCCAAGAAGCCCATAATAGCTCTGATACCCCCAGTGCCCAATCCACCCCGCGGATAACACACGTAAACCGGTTCATTCCAACACCCCATCTTCTCCCTGAACTCACTCTTGTTCGTCAACTTGAAGCGCGCATTGATAGTCTCATACGCCTTCTTCAGCGCCCTGACCTTGTGCTTCCCCAAATTCCTGCCTCCCTCCAAAGTAGGCATCGCACCGGTACCGAAAGTAACTTGTTTTGCTTCTGGATCTGCGACTGAGATCATTCGTAAAGAGAACAGGATCAGAGATTCGATTGTCCCCGAGGGTGCGCCGGGGAATTCAAGGGCGAATTTCACTTGGTAGCCATTTTTCGGGGACAGTTGGTGCAGAACGCAGATTGCATGAATGGTGCCGTCAGAGCCGGAGGCATAGTTGTAGTGCCGATGCGCTTCATCAGCCCAGGGTCTGATTTCAGTGAGATGGACTTGTGTTCCTTTTCTGTTCTTCTGCCAGTCCTTGACCCGCGCGTCGACTTTGGCTTTCAATTCAGCGCTGACGGGCTCGGTGAATGGGACTTCAATATTCTTGACGCCTTCCTTCTCCGCGTGGCGCACTTTACGCGCCAAGTCGTTGTCCTTGAGCGCTGGGTTGTCCTTGGGGTTGGCCCGCTCTTCAGAGATACAGGCGAGGGTGCGCCAGAGGAATTTTTCGCCGAGGTATTCCTCTACTTGTGGGCCAGCAATCATCCAGATGGGGTGGATGTCTTTGTATTCCTCCTTAAGGAATTGAAGGTAGGCGGAAACTACCTGGGAGTATTGGGACTTGGCGCAGAGAGGGTCACCAACGGCGATGGCGAAGTTGTTGTGTACGATGTAACCTTGTGCTGCTCCAGTTGATGGATGTCTGAATACGCGGTATCTCGGGTCGAGCCATGATGTATTGGCTGCGTCTCCGTAATTTGCGATGAGTTTCTCGAGTGGCTGTAGCTGGGCTTTCTTTTCCAAGGAAGTGGTGGACTCTTCGACATCTTCTTCTTCTATCTGTTGTTCCCACGGGGGGTTGGTGGTGCTTGCTTCTGGGTGTCTGAGAGCAAGTACGGGTGGTCTAGCTGGAAGAGATTTGGGGTCGCGAGGGAAGAGTGACGCTAGTCGGATGTTGCCGAGATTCAAGAAAAGGTAGGTAAGACGCTCGAGACCAATACCACAACCAGCGTGAGGTGGTGCACCCCATCTGAAGCCTTCCAGATATTCAGTCATGGTATCTGGCCTGATGCCCTTTTGCTTCATTCGCTTCTCCAGGAATTTAGCGTCGTGAATACGCTGACCTCCGGTCAAGATTTCCTGACCTCTCATGAAGATGTCAAAGGAGTTGGTATAACGATCATCGGTAGGGTCTGGCATCGTGTAGAAGGGTCGCACGGAAGCCGGGAATTTATCGAGGATGTAGTAGTCGGTCTTGAACTTTTCCTTCACAATAGCTCCCAACCTAATCTCTGCTCGTGTTGCGAGATCCTCCAACTTCGAAGGAGGCTTGCCATCTTCGTCAACCCACCCGTCATCAATAAGCATCTGAACGCCCTCTGCAAATGGGATTCTTGGTGTTACATCTAGCCATTGAACCTTTTCTTGGGGATAAAACTGTGAAATCAGTTCAATCTCTGGTTGGTATCGATCGTAGATGCCTTTCCACAAGTGTTTGAACATGCCATCAATGATTGTTAGGGCTTCATGGTAATGCTCCTCCAACGCCATCTCGAGATCCAATCCGGTATATTCCGTCAGATGGCGAGGCGTATTACTGTCTTCGGCACGGAAAACAGCCCCAATCTCGTAGACGCGTTCAAAATCCGCGGCAATACACATTTGCTTTGCAAGTTGGGGAGATTGAGCTAAGAATGCGGGACGTCCAAAATAATTGACCTCGAAAACGGTAGCACCAGACTCAGTCGCACCGCCTTGAAGTTTAGGAGTATGAATTTCAATGAATCCCTGGGTATCAAGATAAGAACGGAACAAATTGCATATGCCAGACTGGATGCGGAAAACGGATTGCGCAGGACCTGTTCGTAGATCTACGATACGGTTGTTCAGCCGAACTCGTTGGGGAAGTGAACGATTTGGCCTGTTGACATCCAAACTCTCTGTTTATTGTTAGCAATTGGAATTCTCATCTGGCAAGCATTATATACTCACTGCGGCTTCTTAGTTTATCAATAGAGAATTTAGAAAGATCCGTGGAAACACGGGGGAACTTCCCCTCCACTGGCGATTTGGAACCCTCCGGGGTACCAGTACCAGAGAGTATTGAAGAATCCTCTATTTCCTCGTCGTCGACATCCTCCTTATCTCTGTTGATATTTTCGGCATCATAAACTGTAAATGGCACATTTTCTGTCAAATCCCCAACCTTGTGGATCTCATAAACCTCCAACTCGTAATCGTGTATTGTCGCATTCTTGATTCGATGCGGGGCTTTTCGAAGCAGGGCGTAGACGACCACAATTGTTTCGCTGGGATAATGTTCCACACTTCGAACCATCTGCTCGGAAATGGTGCCGGTATTGTCTTCATTGGCTAGAATATGTTAGCAGAATTTGTAAGACCAGGCAGAAAACATACGTTGCAATTCGCCCTTGGGCTTGAAGCTCTGCAGGACTCCTTGAACTGTGATTGTTTGTTGACGGAACACAATGAATACAAGCTTTGCGCTCATTCGGCGGAGGGTGTGTATGCGAGCTCGGAAGGTAATGATTTCGCCATCCATTTCTGAGTTCAATTAGTGGGATTCTGTGATATTAAATTGCCAGCCTTACTCTTGAAATCCAATTCTTTGAACAATTGTCTCTTTTCCTGATCCCATCTCTTACTCATATTCATACTGTATGGTTTGTACAGCTTGGTGAGCTGCGGAGGACCCTCCTTCAAGAACCTCTCGTCTTCTATGCGTGCCAAGGACTGCCTCTTCTTGTTCTCGGCCTTCGTCCGCAACTTGTCCATGCTTGCCCTCTTGCGATCTGTATCCAAGCTTTGTCGCTTGGACCCGGGCGGTGTATCCACATTTCCAGTGGGGGTGCTGGTTCCGTTGATAGCATTGCTTGGGGTAGAAGAGCCACTAACGCCTTCTTCTTTGCCGGGGATGGAGTCAGAGGAGTTATTGTTCGAGGACCCATTGAGTTCCTTGAGCTTTCGGAAGGGCTTCTTGAGGAACGACATTGTGATAGGATTGTGGTTCAATGGTTCTTTGTGGTGAGGAGCGGGAGAAAAGAAGGGCAAGAGGTAGAGGGCGTGTAAATGCAACTAGCTGAGTAAGGGGCGCGCGCGAGCGTTGTGATAGCCGAACTTTGATTCGGGGCCAGGCCAGGCAAGGTTTACACGGAATGGCTGGGAGGTCGGAAAGGCTGACGGTAATAAAAAGTTACGAGTAGTGAGGATGATAAAGCCGCAGAGTCAAACGGAACTGCCGGAGTCCTCGGTAGGATTAGGATTAGAGGTGTGGCGTGACTTCAGAGGAGAGTTAGAGCGAGGGTGAGAGTGAGAGTGAGAGTGAGAGTAAAAGTGAAAGAGACACAAGAAAGCAAGTCAAGCAACGGCGACGAGGAGGGTTTTTGTTTATTCGCGAGTCGCAAATTATTGATGGCAGTTGATTCCGAACATGGCCCGCTCATAAATGCACGGGCCCTTGTACAAAACACAGGTAGTTAGAGTATGATGTCAGTGACGCTACTCGGAGTAATATTTTCGTAATAAGACCATCACAATTGACGGAAGGCAGGTATTCTACTTCCGAGTGCCACTAAATACTGAGGTATTATGTATAGGATATATAGATAAAACGTGTATATGCCCCTGATCTTTCTATGCCCTTCCCTTCCCTTCCCTTCCCTTCCCTTCCCTTCCCTTCCTGTCTCTCCCCTTCCTTTCTCTTACTTACTCCGTATTTACCATGGCAGGAGTAGCAGTTGCACAGATCGCATATTGGCTGGATCATCGCACGTTTATACAGTATATTTCCCCCCCCCACGTCATCGCCAAAAGGCGTATGGAGTAAAACACAAAAGACAGTTCGTGAACCGAAGATGCCGGAGTAGCGCTCCGACATGTGGCTTAAGGAAGCTTGGTTCAGCCTCTGCCAAGCCGGTTAATGGAAGTGGCTGACTCAGGTGTGGAGGGAAAAAGGGAGCCTCTAGAATTTGTTTACAGAGAAGGATAAGAATTCAGCCTTGGTTGATAAAAGGTAAGAATCAAGGCATGCATGCATGCATTATAACACGTGACTATGCTCCTGCTGATGACCTGATGACGCGCTCTTGCCGATGTCCGTCTGGTGTGACAGCTAAACTGGGACGAGCCTTACTCTTACCTATCTAGGTATACCTTAAACTTACTTCGCTCTCTCTTCACATTCAGGACCTAAGGTACCCAAGCCAAGCTCAGCCAAGCTACCTACTACCAAGCTACCTACCAAGTACCTACCAAGTACCTACTACTTCAAAGTACCTCGCTACGCAGTACACCCACGAATTGAATCGTCCCAAAGTCCTTCTCTATGCCCTCAATTGGTATCCTCAGCGAAGCCATAGTATGCTAGATATGCACCTCGATGACTGAGCCTCCTTGTCCACGAATATCAGGCTCTACGGACGTATCAAAGAAGAAGCTGGTGAAGCATAGCGTACAGTAAAGAGCGTGCAAGAACCCTGGAATCATTCCATGATTCCATGATCCAGCCATCCAGCCATCCAGCCATCCCACCTACCCACCTAACCCACCCCAATCCAACACACAACATCCCGCAGCAGCGATTAACCCACCAAGCTAAAGCACCTAGTCGTCCCGCCCGCACTCTAATATAACCCCTCCTCCCCCCCTCCTCCTCCTCCCCTCTGCGAGCAGGAAATGTGCCTATCCTACTGCTTCTCACGCCACTCCATCCTCATGGTCAAAGCTAATATATGGAGGGGCCTTATGGCCGTGGGCATGAAGTTGCACCACTTTGCCGGTCCCAAACCACCACGTCCAGACTTCAAGATCGTCGTCCCTTCCAGATTATCTCCACGAGGTGGCACGTTCAAACTGGTATTCTACGTCCCGGAGTCGTATCACACAGCACCAGACGACTACCGCTTTCCAGTAGTCGTCAATTTCCATGGAGGCGGCTTTACTCTGGGAACGGGCACTGATGATGCAAGATGGGCGTCGACCATTGTGAAGACCGTGGATGCTGTTCTGGTCTCAGTCGAATACAGACTGGCACCCGAATACCCCTTTAGCACAGGCGTAGAGGATGGAACAGACGCGGTCATATACCTAGCATCCCACGCCGAAGAGCTTCGCCTTGATCCCCAACGAATGGCTCTTTCTGGTTTCTCTGCAGGTGGAAACTTCGCATTTACGGTTCCCCTCATGCTACACGATCTCCAAAATGGGATTGGCAAACGAAACCTAACGTCAACCAACAGCAACTACTACCCTTCTCCCTCCTACCCCTCCTCCTCCTATGCTTCCTCCTCCCAAAGCTCCTCAACCCTCCAACTCCCACGGCCCCTACCCCTCTCAGGCAATTCCTCTACCGCTTCGATCCTCAAACTCACAGATCTCGAGCCAACCGAATTAGAAATGCACCAAAAAGTCCCAGACCTCAACCTCCGAGCAATCGTATCCTTCTACCCACCTACCGACTTCCGGATATCGCGCCAAGAGAAACGCGTCACAAATCCCGCACCAGAAATGAACCTCCCCCCAATGCTCACCAATCTTTTCGACGATTCCTACATACACCCCACGAACTCGATCGACCTAGCCGATCCCTACCTCTCGCCCGCAGCGGGTTCAGATCAGCTTCTCAGAGCTGCGTATCCCCAAGACATCATACTATACACTTGCGAATACGACATGCTGAACGCAGAAGGCATCGCGTTTGGCGAACGGCTTTCGGGGCCGGAAGTAGGAAAAACCGTGCATGGGGGCTTGGTGAAAGAAGTACCGCACGCGTTTGACAAGAAGCCCAATCCGATTAGATTTCCCGTGTCGGCGGATAAATGTTATGCTGAAGCTTGCTCGGAACTGAAACGGATATTTGGAGGACATGTGAGTGTTGAGGATCGAAGACAGCTGGATCAGATCAAGGTGGTAGATCGATTCGAGGATAACAATCAGAGGGATCGGATGACGGGGCAGGGGGTGAGGTTGTTGGATGAGACGGATATGGGAGATGGGATAGGGGGGAATGATAATGGACGGTGGATTGGACAGCCTAGTATTCATGACAAGCTACCGAATCCAGCGAATAGAATTCCTTGAAGAGGAATTTGCATTGCAATATAGACTTTTTTATTTGCTGATAAAGAAAAATCAGTTCCGGCGAAATGGAATTTCTTTATAATTTATTCCATATTCCAAGGGCAGTAAATTTCACGCCCAAGTATACATTCAAATTCTTTTAACCTTCTTCATCCAGATATCTATTGTTTTATGATAGGAGGTAAGCGAAACGCTATTTTTAAGATGCATGTGATAAAACGTCTCTGGATCAGCCTCTGAGATCTTTGATACCTTGCAAGTACATAGGTATTAGAATAGACTTATCTATCTATAATAAGGTCATTGCCCGCAAGTAGCGAGTTTGTGAAAACTTCATATACTAGGTATCCAAGATACCAAGATAACGTGACGATGGTCGAGCCATGAAACTAGAAAGCCTCCTCGCCTCTCTCTCAGCGGAAAAGAAATAACAAACAACAAACAAACATCAACAGATTCCAACACCACGGGTACTGTACTCTTTATCCGGGCTTTCCGTAAAAAGGATGTCTTTCTCCAATCCCATAACGTCTGAGATAATGGGATCCGCACAGGTCCCCATGGCTCTCACACTTACCCCGTACCCCTGACTGTCTGAGAAGCGTTGGCGCAGGATGCCCATTGCTTCGCTTACCCGCACTCCGTCTTTTCAAACCCACCTGCGGGTTTCATCTGTTTTACACTCAGATGTCAGAACTGCCCAAACTCTTGAGAGCACGGTGAGAACAATGCCATGGAGTGGCGTTGCCGTGCCGTTAGATGCCAGTGACATCTGATTTTTAATGCCGGGATGACTAGATAGTTTCATGTAGGAGAAGCTTAACTTTCGTTCGCTGCTTGATTCTCAGCCCTTTGATGTTGGGCTTCGTTCTTGTTTACAGCCAGAGAAGAGATTCTATCATCTCCATTTTCTTTACATCGTTAACTAATTAATTGGGCTGGTCCTATTAACTTGTTTCTTTTCGTCAAGCAGGTCTCTTTTTTTTTACAAATTTAATCCATATCATATTCATTGTAATCGATATCCTTCAGTATGAGAATTAGCGGTCTCTTCCAACGGGCTCAGGTCCAGAGCGTAGCCGTTGTTGGTAATGATGTCGATGCAGAGGATGCGTCAATCGGTGCAGCGGAGAGGAGAAATCTTGGAAGGAGGCAAAGCAATTCTTCGAATACAGAAGCAGCAGCTGTACCTGCAGATTCAAAGACTACGACGTCGCCTACCCAAGAGCCAGCGACCAAGGCGGCTCCGACTCAGCCGGCCAATCTACCAAGCTCAAATCCAGATGTAGGTACATTTTGTATGATATGGGAAAAGTCCAATAGCTGAGTGATGCTAGCCAACGACTTTTGCGACTTCTGCCGTTAAATCAGATACAAGTCTGCCTTCGGATACTCTTGCAACGCCTAGTTCAACGCCTCAAGCTGCAACAACACCAACCCAAGAGGTGGCAACCAAACAGCCTGCTCCAACGACAATTCCAACCACTCTCGACCCCGCAGCAGTCGCGTCGACCACCTCAATTATAGGGGCATCAAATCTAGCCCCACCAGTTGATGCAACTTCCGCGAGTTCGAGTCCGACTGGTATCGCTGCCCTGGCTGCCCCGCCCTCTATAGCCGGGTCATCAACGACTGCTACTAATGCAGCGACAGCCACTTCAGCCGTGGACTCCAACCTAGGGTCTATAAAAACTGCTCCCTCTGTTGCCTCCGACGTGGCTACCGGCGCCTCTTCATCAGGTGCTTCAAGTCCCGCGCCCAACTCAGCATCCACTCAAACATCGGGACTCGCAGCTGGGGTGAAAGCTACCAGTGCCTCAGTATCCGCAACTCAAACTGGAAGTACGCCGGCCACAGGAAGCGATGCGGCGGCAAAGGCAGGTACAGCTGGTATCTCTGCCTCGGTGACAGGTAGTGCTGGTTCCGCATCTGCGTCTGATGCTTCGACCTCATTAGCAGCCCTCCTCGCTTCCGGCAGCTCTTTATCCCAGACCCTTATCCCAGTCTCAGCCAGTCTCACAGATTCCGGAATCTCCTCCGCCACAAGCATCTTCGCAGAGGCCCAGTCTGCAGCCGCCGGTACAGGCGTCGACGGAGGAATCCTCAGCAGCAGCGTGAAGGGCAAAGGCCCATTAGCTACAGGTGGAACCGGGGGTGCCAACACGATCAGCGCCACGGCTACCATTCTTAAGAAGCCGCAAAACGTAGCTGGTATTGTAGTCGGCTCAGTCGGTATGTTTGTGCATCACCCCCCTCCACCCCTAAGAGCTTTCTCTTTCTTTCACAGCAGGCAGGCTAACAGCAACAGTCGGAGCCGTGGCCCTAGGCTTCGGTATTTTCTTCTTCATGCGCCGTTTCTACCGTACGAGACGCGAAGGTAAACGAGCCGATACACCCCCGCAATCTCCCCTCCTGCAGACCTCGCTCACCTCGCCACTCCTACCCATCGGCATCGCGCGCTCTATGTCCCAGCGCAGTGGAGGCGAGGGGAGCTTTTGGAGCGCACAGGGAACGCATGGGGTTAGTGAGAAGGAGTATGGAGCTGGTAGCCTTGGAAAAGAGTACGGAAATGGATATGGACCGTATGGCAGAGGCGTCTCGAATGCCCCTCTTAGCCCGCTTCCTGAAATACCCAACGCGGAGGGTGGAGCTGGGTTTGCGGGGAAGACGGGGGGCTGGAGTGGTAGTGGGGCTGCTGGAAATGGGAATGGGAATGGGAATGCGGGGTTTACTTTGTTTCCACCACAGCCGAGAGGGAAGAACGGGAAGGATTTCCCGAAGAACTTTTAAGGGCTGGGTAAGAGTTGTGCTAAAGGGGATGAGAATGAAAAATGATGATGTGATCTGACTGTATTTCAGGAAGCGTGGGAGGGAAATGCGCGGTATGGTGGAGGTTTGGTAACGAGAAAAAGGAAAAAGTGGCCCCGGAGTTGGAGGAGTGAACGAAACGAAACGGGGAAAACGGGGATATAATTCTAAAAATAGATGAAACAAATCAAATGCATAGTGTATAGTCAGTCAAGTTCTGATAAAAATGGTTAGATAATCAAAAACCATGTACAGTATAGTATCTCGCAGCATCTAACGATAATGGATACGAGGCGGATTTGGCCGTGATAGAAATCAATTAATTGCGTGTAAAGTGAATACGGGGCGTAGTTAATGTTCTTTCTGTGGTTTTATGATAGACTGGTGGTTCGATTCAAGAACGCTAGTTTCGAAGGGCTTTAATATGGTTTACATGTCTGCCTAGCTAGTGGTTTGTAGATATATTTGAGGCTAGTAGAAAGAGAGATTTTTAGATTACAACTAAGGTTTTAAAATGCTCTGTGGATTAAGGGGAGTTTTAATTTCAGCAAAAGTTACGCAGATATCATATTAAACTAGGACATCAACGCTCACAAAAGTGTGTCAACTTTCCTTTCTCTATGTCAGAGTGTACTTTTAATACAGGCAGCTATGCAGCTCCTCTTCCAAGCTGTGAGAGAATGTGAAGACTGGATTTGCTGTAGAGATAAAGTTGAGGAATGAAAAGAAAGATACAGCCATTCTTCCAAGCGATATGAGAAGGCTTGTATGCTCCGTCGACGTCGCCTTGCTCATCTGTCGTTGTGTTATTGTATTCTTAGCCCCCCCCGCCCCCACCCCCCCCTTCCTTCAGCCCTAGACTCCCGATAGATCCGCTCCTTTGTTCTCTGCAGCAACAGGGCCTCTGCCTTTCCCTTCCATCCGTGGAGTGTATTGAGTTACATCCTCCTAAGTGCAAGTGCTATTGTCGATAGAAGGATTACATGCTGCAAGGTCGCTTTGACGCCTATTCTACCTATGATCCCGGTCTGATCTCTGGCTCGTTGATATCCCAATTGATCATTTCATCGCAGCGCTCAAGTTGTAGGTCGATGTCGCAGGCCCAATCACCGGTGTCGTGATCAAAGAGGGCTTTCCGTGCTTTGCGTATTTTCAAATAGTTCTTGTCTAACTCATCCACCGCAGATTTGAATGCCGAAATGAAATCGTCAAAATGGTATATAACGAAGTCGTTGTAATGATAGCATCCGTCCAGAAGCGCGTTCAAGTGTTCAATTAGCCGGTGGGAGGGTAAAAAGGAGTAGTTGCGGTCGAATGTTTGCTGGTATCCTTGAGTTTTTCTTCGAATCTCATCAGGCATGTCCCGTGCGAAACTTTTTGCATAGCTTTTTAGGAGTAAAATAGCAGGTCCATATTCAGGTTTTCTCATTTTATACCATTGCCACATGGGGCCGATGTCGTTCTCTGCGTCAAGGAAACCAAAAGGAACTTTGTGATTTCTGACGAAATCCACCAGAGCTTTGCTAGCCTCTGCAATCCTTGGATATTGAGGTTCCAGGATCTGCAGCACAGTTGCTCTATGTGTCTTGAATGTCTTGACACCTTGAAGTTCACAAGCGATACTGGCGTATCTAAGGGCTTCCTCCAATGGATGGATCAGGAACGGGCTACCAATATCCCAATGATCATGACTATATTTCGTGTTACGAATGTCATCTATATCATCATATCCAACATCGTATGAACAACTGTCTTCGCTGTCCTTTAAACAACGAATTACGTGGGGATAAAATCTCCGGCCATGTCCAAATTCTGGCTCCATTTGGCTTTTGAATTTCGTGCTCAGCTCAAAGCTCTGAGCGTAGACCACAAGATTGGCATACATCTTAAAGACATATGTGACCGGTTGGTTGCCTTCTACCAGTGCTTTCAAGCTAGCTTCGAATCCATCAGGAAAGGAGTGGGGCTGGCTGAGAGACATGTCTCCTGAGGGGTGGAAGATCTCGACTTCGTCAATAGTTGCATGTCGCAAATTGAAATTCGAGACATTTCGAAGAATGCGCAGCAGCAATAGTAGATTTTTCATCGTAATGTATTGTGAAACATGCGTTGGATGTACCATGCAATCGTCTCGAAAAATCTCCCCTCGTGGAACAATTGACAACTCAATAGACTTCCGAGGAGTGTCGCAAATTATCTCGCACAAGTAGGCAATATTTTCTTGAATTTCGCCGTAACATTTAGTCTTGTTTGGATTCAGAAAGACTTTCAAGTGTTGAGCTCGTCTGATTGCAGAGATACTTCCCATCTTATCTTTCGAAGTTTTCGAAGTAACAGGTTTTACAAAAACAAACCCTCCCTTCTGGTTCGCTAGGGGCGAGTAGACGAAATGGGCGTGCGAACAGTCGATGAAGAATTTATTTGATCCGTATAATATCTCTGAGGCTTCCTCATATATTTGGCGGCATGTTCGCAGAATTTCTGGCGTCAAATGATAGCTCTGAACATCGTTCCACCGGCAGATGGAGGCGCGGTTAGAAAGAACATTGTCTTGGAGAAGTAAAGTGTAAATTGCATTACGAATCTCCAAGGGAATCATAGTCAGAAACCGAGAATCCTTTTCGCTGGGGCTTGTGATTACCAAAAGCTCTGAGGCTAGTTGGTCACATCGCTGTTGTGCTTGATCTCTTTCGGACATAGCTGCGGCAAGTTGTGTCTGAAGCTCAGCGACATCAACTTCCATGCCATGCTCTTGTGGGGACATTGTCGCCCTGCTTGGTATTAGCTATAGGCTTTTGATTCATTTGCGTGGTTGACATAAGTTGGGACATCATCATTTCAAGGAGGAAAACATACAATATGGGAGATCGACGTCGATAAGTGAATATTGAGAGAGGGTGTTTCGATGATCCAGACTAGAAAAGAGAAATTTGTCTCGATGATGGCAAAGCTTTCCCTTGTCGTAGCTAGTAGACCTAGTCGTATGAAGAGGTTGAACTGTCCAAAGTTCTGCGTGGTATGCTGTGCGAATTGAGAAGGTTTACTTGAAGACGTCGTTGTAACCGACTCTCAAAGCTCCAAAGAGTGAATACTCGAAGTCAACTGCCCGTCTGGAATCAGAGAGTGCGGCAGTAAAGGCAAGGGGTGTAGCCAAACTTCCGAAGACCAAGTCCTGCAATTCGTGTAGGAACGGGGATTTTGGAGGGCCTGAAGTAGTGGCAGAGTGGGTTGATGGGAAAGAGATCGAATTCGAGAAAGAAGGAAGGTGGTCAAAGGTTGGGAGAGAAAATCTTTCCTCGGCGGCTCAAGATGGCAGAAGCAACCCATTCTTTTCCCTACCTATCGGATCACATGACAACCGACCGACCATTGACTTGAGCTCCCCATTTTCGGGCTTTTAAGAAAATCTGGCAAGTACAGTCTGTACTGAGTGGACTTGACGAATAGAAAGTGATGCTGAAGGGCTAATATACCTCATATTTTCTGTTACAAGTGAGAGTAAGGATTTCTTCCCACCAGAACCCAGGAAGCTTCCGGCATAGTGAAAGCCAAAAATCTCCTATAGCCTTTTGGAGGATCGGCTTCTGTTACCATTTTTTGAGAATCGTGGATTCAATTTAATAAGCGCGTAACTCCTATAGTGTTTTACGGCCGTCTCTGTAACAAGCCGCTGCTACTTAAAGAATCCTTACGGTAGATAGGCAAAATGGCACTAATTTATAATGTGCTAGGCAGCATGGGACATTAAAAGTCAATAATAGTGTGTGCCTCTTAAAGCTATCTAGCATGAGGAGCATTAGGTGTTTTTATGGAGAAGGCCGTAAAACACTATAGGAGGTAATAATGATAAATAAATTATGGAAACTTGGAGCTTCGACATACGTCTGCTCAAGACATCCCCAAAGGTTCCATTGACATGTTTGAAGAAGAGAACGAGTTTTAGTTTTGACTCAAGATTATGAATCATCAATCTTCTACTAAGCCCCCTTTCTCTTAACTCCGATATTCACCAATCCAAGTTGACATCCACATAGCCTCGCACCAAGCTCGTTCAAACCTCGCACTGATTCCCACTCTTATTTCCACCTCGATATAAATATATAAAGCCCCAAGTGTAAAGACGATTAAATTGAATTGAAATCTAATGACGTATTAGCGTCCATCAGCTGATTTACAATAACGCCGAAACCCCACCTAGACAACCTCTCCCCTATTTATATCGCTTCACCCCACATCCACCACCCAATAAATCCCATAAAGATTACGCAAAATGCTAGCCCTAACCTCCATAACCGGCAAACTAGGCAATGCAGTCCTCTCCGCAATCCAAGAACACGGCCTCTTACCCCCCTCCAGCCTAATCCTCTGCACCTCCTCAGACCCATCCTCACCCCGCTGGGACACCCTCAAATCTCAAGGCGCCCAACTGCGGCACTTTGACTTCAACTCTCCAGACCCAGCCACCTTTGCCGGGTGCTCAAAATTATTCCTCGTCTCCACTCCCAACATTGCCTTGGATTTCAACGACGCGCCAGAGGGCAAAGGGAGAGAGGGCGCGCATATAGCTGCTATAAACGCGGCTGTCACCGCGGGTGTATCGCATGTTTATTATACGTCATTGGCGTTTGGACCTCAATCTAATGCGGGCGTCATGCGTGCTCACTTGCGGACGGAGAAGTATTTAAGGGAGTTGGAAGAGGGGGGGAGGGTGAAGGTCACGGTTATTAGGGAGGGCTTGTATAGTGAGAGCTGGCCGCTTTACTTGGGGTATTTTGACCTGGCTGGGGGGGGTGAGAGGGACGAAATTGTCCTGGCGGGGGATGGCAGGGTTTGCTGGACTGCGATTCGGGATCTGGGGCTCGGGACTGCCCTGGCTTTGGTGGATGGGAGTGAGACGTGGGCGGGGAAGACTTTCTATTTGAGCGCGCCGCCGGAGATGGCGCGGTCGTTGCGGGAGATTGCGGGGTTGGTGGGGAGGGCGAGGGGGAGGGAGCTAAGGGTTAAGGTTGTAGGGAGGGAGGAGTATGTGGAGTATTATGTTGGGAGGGGGAGGGAGAAAAGTGCGGTGGAGTGGTGGAGTAGCAGTTATCAGGCGCTGGAGGAGGGGGAGTGTGAGATTCAGGATGGGACATTGGGGGAGCTGCTTGCGAGTAGAGGGGTGACATTGAAGCCGGTCGAGGAGACTGTGAAGGAGATGTTCGGTGCTTGAAAATTGGAAGCATAGTGGCAGAAGAATTGGGGATGAATGGCGCGATAGCAAACCTGGAAACAAAAATGCAATGACAAAACTTCTTAATCGGATATTACAGCCAACGACGAAAACAAAACATGGAAACCTGTATGCCAAAGTCCGACGATCAACGACAAAAAATTCCACCAAGAGAGCGTTGGAAGATTCAAAAATCGCAATGCCGGCGAGACACTTAAACATATTCTTTGAGTTGCATAATAAAGTGATCTTGGTAGCCGGTCTCAGAGTTGTGAAGTATAATGACACGAACTTGCAAAGCGCGGCAGAAAATTGAACGTTACGCGAAAAGGTTCAGCAGCGACGAGGGAGATGAAAAGCGGACAAAATGTTAGTCTAGAAACTGAACTTGGAACCTGCCGACAAGCAACAAAAAAAGGTATATCCGTTGTTTAAAAAGGCTGCAGTGTGAAAAGTTCATCAACTTTGCTTCGCGTGTACATTTGGGGCGAGGCGCACTTCTTTGTAGCAACAAGATCTTCTTTCTATGAAAGACTGGATTTTGTGTGTAATTATTCTGCCAAAGCTAATCTGGGTATACTTGAAACATGCCATAGCGCCTATGGTCCTAGATACACATTCATGAGATGGACGTGCCAAAGATTCCAAACCTCCGCTCCCACCTCTCCCCATTCCCTGCGTTGGCTTTTGATGGATTCTGCTCCTTTACCTTGACGCCGTACTGCTTGATGCAGCAGGTGAAAGGCTTGTTTCTGGGTGCCAGTTTGCTATCGCCATCTTGGTTTATTGGGTTTATCGTTGCCGTGCTATTTGGATCACGGTCTTGTAGTCGTTCTGTCTCTTCCATATTTCGTCTCTTCGATAGGTCTTCATCGTCACTGTCGTCTGCATCGGGTTGGTCGCCTGCGTTGTGAGTGGGTGGTGGGGATGAAGCTGTTGAGTCGAAGGTTGATGGAAGATTCATCGTGTTTTCCAGTTGCTGCTTTGCTGACTTTTGCTCTTCGAGATCGCCCCATAATATGTCGAGCTGTCTTTTGAGTTTATCTAGCAGTTGTTTATCTCCTCGAAGGCTGCTTGTATTAGAATGGGCCCTTAAAATAATATGTCATCTTACCTGGTAGCATCCTCTTCCAGGTTCAATAATCCTTGCGCGGCGGGATTGTCAACAAGAAGCCACATGCGATCCTTTGGATCTTTAGCAGTAGCATCCTCAACTTGCAAGGCGAATCTCCATTCCCATGTGTTCTTGGCGAATCCGTTTCCACTTCTGAACGTCCTTAGATCTTCTTCGCGATCAGTATCTTCATCTCCACTGTAGTCTGACAGCATTTCATATTCGCTGGCACGATAGCCCACAGCAAAGTCTTCGATTCTGTGTGGGAAGTAATCTACGACGCGAACATTGGCTCTGTATTTGCAATTGGTGAAGGGTGAAATGTAATCCTGGCCATCGTCCAAAAGGATCTTTCGTGGTTCCTGGATTTCAGCAAAGGATTGAATTGGCAGGTCTGGGTGAGCGCATCTTACTACGTTGAACGTCAGAAACTATATCGTCGTGTTGGAGCATTGCTTACTGTTTTCGTTTAGATCCAACTTCTTCCTGGCGTTTGCTTCAGCCTCTGCTACTTTACGGTGAGCTGCGGCTCGCTTTTCCCTCCTTCGTTGTTTGTGATTACTCTTCTCACCATCACCGTCTCCATCGTCCTCCCGCCTCCGCTTGTCTCCTAAACCAGCTTCTTCATCCTTGATGGCTTGCATTTGGGACTTGAACCTTTTCTCGTGCTCGCGTTTGCGGCGGACTCCTTCTTTCAACCTTGGATCAATTTGATCTTGATCTTCCGACTGTTCTAGTATCTCCACCTTGACCAACTCTTCGGCTTTCCCACGGTCTCCCCGTAGAACTCCTTCCAAGCAGCCACCCATGTTACCATACTTGATCTGCACGTTCTTCATCAAGACCCACTGGCCGATTTTGACTTGTTCCCGGACATATCCGGCGTGAGCATCGTAGAGCGTCAGTTGTATGGTCATCTTCCCATAAGGACCTGGCCATACATTGTCGGGTTCCTTCCGTGGCTTCTTTTTCGTGTACCCATATTCATCTCCACCATCCTGAATCTTGTTCCACTCATGATTGTAGAAATTATCGTTTTGCGTATAGTCAGATAAGTAAACGGACAGCCCTTCTCTCGAGCCCTCGTAGACTTTGATTACCTTGCCAAGAATGTCATAGAATCGTCCACTCTGCACGTCCTGCAGAAGACTGAATTTATCTTTGACATTTGCGGACCTGCTCACATTTTCTTGGAATTCTTGATTCGATGGCAGGGCGAGGTCCGCTTTATTAGAATTTGCCCATATGATGTATGCTAACTCGATTGTATTGGGAGCTACAGACTTCCCTTGAGGTGGGCCGTATGTATTCCAAGGAATACGTGCAACGCTCTTTAATTCACGTGGAACATTCGAGGCAGCCAGAATGTGAAACTGAGTGAAATTTTTGTTTGCGATCAGTTGCACGGCTCCGCCAAACATTTGCACCTGCAGAAATAAGACCGCGTTGAATCAGCTATTATAAAGGGACTTACTTTTGCGGCTCGCACCAGAACCACATCACCGGGGTTTGATACTTTCGGCATGTACTTCAGTGGCCAGAAAATGACAATGTCCAATCCAGAAGTACTGGACCAAGTTGAAAGATCCTTCAATCTGAGCGTGCATTTGTGGTCTATAGATGTTATTTGTTTGGTATGTTCGAATGGGATTGAAAGACATACCAGTGCCACCAGTTTGAAAGGGTTCTCGGAAATCCTGCAGAAACCCAATAACACTGAGCTGCCCTTTGGCTCTGATCTGGTCACTTGATAAGTTGTGGATTTCATCAATAGTTTTAAACCCGGGTGGTAGAGGAGGCTTTGAAGATGCTGGTGTTGAGTCCTGGGTGCTGTCCATCGTAACGGTTTGTGGTGTTGCTGTGAATGGTTTTATTGACTTTTGGAAACAGCGGATGAGCAAATGTATTGCTGCGCCAGAGCAGAACTCTCAAAAGAATGGCCAGCATACAACGCATTTGCAAATAGCCATGGATATCAACAGTCCAGAGGAACTATCCTTCAACTCAATTGAATGCTTCTTTTTACCATTTGGGGAGACGCGTTTTGGAAGGGAAGTGGACGCGATTAAACCAAAGTGGTTAGTGTGGCTACTAGCTAGATACGGCTAGCGTGAATTTTGCTTTTGAAAGCGGCTGCCCGTCCTGACCTGCTCCTGCTTTGAGCTTCTTTTGAATATTGAACCCGTTACAACCTCAAATCCATACTCACACCACAATTTCTCAACGCCACGAGCAACGAGCAGGATCTGATCACCTTGCATTGATCAGTCCATATCGCATAGCCATATTATTCAGAGCGCCTACAGCCCTCCGCAAATATGGCCGACCGTTACATCCCCGAGCATCGTCGTACCCAGTTCAAGGCGAAGAACACATTCAAGCCTGAAGAGCTGCGACGCCGTCGTGAGGAGCAGCAGGTAGAGATTCGCAAGGCCAAGCGTGAGGAGAACCTGGCAAAGAGACGAGGCATCGGAGGAGGGGAACGACCTGGAGCCTCTCTAGGCGCAGAGCCGGACAGCGACGATGATACTGCACCCACAGAGAGTCAGGTAAGCTTCAGACTCATACTATCTACCCTCTGTACCCCAGGATGGGGCATTGCGCTCTTCGGCGGCTCTCCAAGCATTTGCACAGCTCTTGCCGTCGCATGCTCTCCCTCTATTTACTCTGCCTGGTGGGGTTACCGCTTAGTGGAATTTGCTTTTTCGCTTGTGCGAGTTGACCGCCGTTGAGAGCTCCACTGTCAAGGAGCACCTGGGCAGCACGAGCACTTCCCCGCATATACCCCTTATTGTGTGTTTTAAAGATGCAAATGCTAATTCTGTTCTTATCGTTTTTAGTTAAATGAGGACCTTCCTCAAATGGTTCAGGGTGTTTTCTCGGACCAGATTGACCTCCAAATCCAAGCTACAACGAAATTCCGAAAGCTGCTTTCCAAGGAGCGCAACCCACCAATTGAAGAGGTCATCAAGACTGGAGTTGTCAGCCGTTTCGTCGTATTTCTCCGATCACCTCATACCCTCGTGCAATTTGAAGCTGCCTGGGCTCTTACAAACATTGCTTCAGGTTCGGCGCAACAAACGCAGGTTGTTATCGAGGCTGGTGCTGTCCCAATATTCGTTGAGCTGTTAGGCAGTCACGAACCTGATGTTAGAGAGCAAGCTGTTTGGGCTCTAGGAAACATTGCTGGTGACAGTCCATCATGCCGGGATTACGTTCTGAGCTGCGGTGCTCTCAAGCCACTTTTGAACCTTCTGGGCGACAGCCGCAAGCTGAGCATGCTCCGCAATGCCACCTGGACTCTTAGCAACTTCTGCCGTGGCAAAACCCCACAGCCAGATTGGAACACCGTAAGTACTCTCTCCCTTCCATTTCCCATCTAAAGCTTACAAGTCCAGCAGATCTTGCCTGCCCTACCAGTTTTAGCAAAGCTCGTGTACTCCTTGGACGATGAGGTTTTGATTGATGCTTGCTGGGCTATCTCGTATCTTTCCGATGGGGCCAATGATAAGATCCAGGCCGTTATCGAAGCCGGTATCCCTCGCCGTCTCGTAGAGCTCCTCATGCATGCTTCTACCTCTGTCCAGACCCCTGCACTCCGATCAGTTGGCAACATTGTGACAGGTGATGACGTCCAGACTCAAGTCATCATTAACAATGGTGCTCTTCCAGCTCTGCTCTCGCTTTTGAGCTCTGGAAAAGACGGAATTCGCAAGGAAGCTTGCTGGACTATCTCCAACATTACCGCCGGTAACTCCACTCAGATCCAAGCTGTGATCGATGCCAACATCATCCCACCTTTGATTCACCTGCTTTCCAACGGTGACCTGAAGACCCGCAAAGAGGCTTGCTGGGCCATCTCGAACGCTACTTCAGGTGGACTTCAAAAACCTGAGCAGATTCGATATCTTGTTAACCAGGGTTGCATCAAGCCACTGTGTGACCTGCTTGCTTGCCCGGATAACAAAATCATTCAGGTTGCCCTCGATGGTCTTGAGAATATCTTGAAGGTCGGAGAGATGGACAAGGATGCCGCTGGCGAAGGCCAAGAGAGCATCAATAGATACGCCCTTTTCATTGAGGAATGCCAAGGCATGGAGAAGATCCACGATTGCCAGACCAATGCCAACGAGGAAATCTACATGAAGGCATACAACATGATCGAAAAGTACTTTTCCGATGAAGAGGAGGCGACAGATGATGTTCAACAAACCATTGCCGGCGATCAGAGCAGCTTTGGCTTTGGCGCCAACAATGCGGCAGGTGGCGGTGGCTTTAACTTCGCCAATGCCAACGGCGGCGACTCGATGGATATGTAAAGCGGCATGTATTTGTCGACATTGTCTGTGCCTGTTTCAGGCCGTTCCATTTATATTTGCACCACATACAGCTTTCTAATTCAGATTGATGAACCCCTCACCAATTCAGCGGCCCCATATCATGCACGACCACCCCCGAAGACCTTCAACACGACATACACGCCCTACGAAAAGCACAACCCCTGCGAAAGAAATGCCTTCCACTTCCCGAATGTGACCAACGACTCGCGAAAGATTCACCGTCATGTATTTTCTTTGTTCTACCACCCCCGGCACATTCCCAGGCGTTTTATTGCGACATATTATGGATCGAGACATGGTAGCTTTAAAGTTCCTGATCTCTGGAGATGAAATATTGAGACTACAAATAGTAGTTATTATGAGTATGGTCGCTTGAAAGCTCCTACTCCAATGGGGTGAAAGGAGAGATGCATGTGGAGGAGAGGCCATGTGGATAGCGCTCGCTATGAAATGAAAAGATGATAAAGCAATCAGTTTTGGCATATGGTTATGTGATGATTTACATGTGATTTATTTTTGCTATAACACTATCTAGAGATTTGTAACCACCATTCTTGCTCCAGTATTCGCCCTCCAATGTCGATAATAATGGATCCCTACTCTCCAGCGCTGGAACCAATCTAGGCTTAATATCTGTTGGTTTCTTATAATTTGAGTCACAGAGCGAATGAGTAGCAGGCGAGTAGGGATGGTTATACTAGCCTTTTTGACCACCTCGCGTAGAAAGGAGTAAGTCAACAAGCACAAAACCTTTATAAAACCACTTTTAAACCCATGACCGTTAATGAAAACTTTTTATTTGGATTGTTTGCTAGTAATTCATTTATTTCCCTACAGGATAAGAGTCGATCATGTCTGGCTGTCAATGTGTGGTGAAGTGAATAGCATGCCAACCGAGATTAGCGCGCCAGCCGGTTTTGGGGGAGCTGGGAGCCTTTTCTACAACTCTACAACACTACACCTCTATCACACGTACGATACTCTGGTAGACGATCAGCCCTACTTCTATATTACCCCTGAGTATCTCTCCGCTATTACTTCTTCTCACAAAAAGCGGGAATACTACATCGATACGAATCCTCAACCCCACAATTCCTTCCCAATGTCGACCCCTGGCGGAACAATGTCCACCTACGATGGAACAATGGCCTCTCTACCACAATCCAGCACAGCATCAATCACTACGCTTGCAGCCACAGCATTTACGTTGTTTCCAAGGCTAGCTACTGAGCTCCAAGAGATGATCTGGAAGCAAGCACTCCCCGAACGGCGCTTCGTCCACGTGCAGCACACTTCTATTGTGCGCGGGATGATTCACCGATTTTTAGGCGATAATCCTGATGATTACCTTTTTAGCAACTCGCCGATTCCGGGGATGCTTCATGCTTGTAGGGAGGCTCGGAGAATTGCTATAGATGCTGGGTGGAGGTTAGAGTTTGGGAAAGAGGATGAGGAGGAGGTACGCGTAGTGGAGACCACATTGGAAACCACCCTTCAATTCCTATTCCTATTCCTTGAACTTCAGATACCCCAGGCTGGACCTTATGATCCAGTTGTCCGGCTTTTGGAAACGTATCGTATATATATCTAACTTGTCTGTCATCGCAGGGTCGTATCTGGTTTAACCCCAAAAGAGATGTGCTATACCTTCCACGACCAGGCAAAAAGGATAGACGTAAGCAGGTACACCTTCTGTATTATTTGACCGATGATCAGTGCCTTTCGATTCGGAGAGTGGTAAGTGATGTTTTCTTCTCATTCGTTCCCCACAGAGACCTCTTTTAGCAGCTGCCACAATCTACCAAGAAGAGTATCGATTTCAGAAGCGCCAAGAGTATATGCCAGCTCTTGGTTGTTGATCCTGAACCTGTACTCTCAAGACTACGTTTAAGAAAGAAAGCTAAGTCTCAATTCTTAACAGGCCGAAGATCTAGGAACAGATTTCCAAGACAGCAATAACTTCTTCGACAAGTTGCACAACCTCGAGGAGTACTTCATCATAATAGGGCACGAGAGCGAACGTTCGTTGAGCAAGACGAGACACGGCATTGACATCTGCGTCAATCCAGAGGCTGCGTGGACTCTACCCCAGCATGGATTCTCCCACCAGTGTTGGAACTTCTTCGCCGGAATCAAGAATCGTTTTTCTAGCAGCGCTGCGCCATCTGGTCACCAGAGCTCTGGTGGACGTCTCGGACCCACGGAGTGGACGTTCCTGAAAGGAGATTTTTCGGAAAATAGGTACTATCATAGCCGGGGCTTTATGTTTATACGCCCTGATTATTCACCTGATAGGAAGGTATCTGATATCTGGTTCGGAGGTCAAGAGGTGAGGATGCAGAATGGCGTACAATCGATGTTTCGCCAACATGGGACGACAAGGTTGTGTCCGGAGTTCAGAATTGGGATCTTGGTGCCAGATAGTAGAGTTCCGATGGTGTTGAAGGCGCGGGAAGAGCACTGGGCTTCTTTACAAAAGGAAGCTTGTGATTCCAAATTAAACTCCTGTGTATAAACGCGGCAGTACTGTTTGTCAATGGAATAAGAAATTACAACTATCTACCTGCCCCGTACTACAAATTCCCATCCCTTCCCCACATGCCTTGTTCCAATCGCATGTTTTCGTTCCATTTTGCGGGCCTGTAAGGCTTCTTGCTTGATGCATATGCCGGTTGAAAGCCCATGTAACCCCCTGTAAATCTCTCATGCATTCATCGTATTTTCATATATAGTAGTATATTATTCTCTTAGTATATACTACACCAACCAGATCTCATTCTTCCGCCTCAAAACCTATATTATATATAGTAATTGCTGACCCAGATTGTACAGTAGCGGCCTGCCGTGTCTTAGAAAACGGTCCTTAGCCTTTATATCAGCTAGCCTATTCCTCCGTACTTCTCTCTCCTCTTTACTAAAATACCTCTATTAAACGTCAGGCGTGAGAAATTTATAAGCGCGTCTGCAAGGATTACATTAATCTGAAGCGAAGGATATACCGTCTAGGAAATACTATACGGAGTTCACCTTTACTTATAACTTGTAATGCAATTTGGACGTTCCTCATTGACAATGACCCATGTGCGCCTGCTAACCAAGTCTACTTCTTTATCAGCCTCACATATTGACAGCGCATGTAGCGATTTAGGATACGAGGCGATCATACTGATCGAAGTGTTTGGCTTAAGCAATGATTCACGTTATGAACTTAGAAAGTTTCTGGAAGGTAGAAGAAGTGTTTATTCATAGATTGAGGAGCATGATGGGAGCGGTTGAATGGGGTAGATTGGTAGAAAGAAGGAAGATTTAGGGTCGAGTTAAAGAGCCATGGTGGTGTTCCTTGGAGGATGATTATCTCGTGTTTGATGGGTATGATTTCAAACGCCGGTTGGCCAGAAAGAATATCCTTGTCACTAACTGCGGCCAGGGGTCACCGTCCTGACTCGCTGAATTTTCTCCTGTACTCCGCTCTTTGCCTCATCACAGCCTGCACATCACTCTCCAGCACCATCTGCTTCATTCCCAGGTTTGGGATAGTGACATGTCTACCCTCAACTTCTTGTGCAGTCAATTCGTGATATACCCGAGTGATTGATCGGACCATGTCCCCAAAACCAGGCACCCTTCTAGCATCCCGCATAAGTTCAAAGATATCTCCGTCAATAAGACAGTGCCAATCAATATCATCAGCCTGATTGATATCCATCAAAGTCCATGGGTTATCCCGTTGCTGTCTCAGTTCTTTTTTCTTTGGATAGGAAACATCTCTTCCCCAATGCTGCACAATGACGATAAACTCTTCGAGCTCCGCAAAACACTTGATGGGGAGAACCCGCACGATATCCTTCACTACGTCTAGACGCGATCGGAGTGCAAGTCTCTTGATCTTCTGCTGCGGCCCAATGAACGTATCCAAGTCGTATATGAAACGCTCAGTATCAACGTCAGATCCGGGCGATCTGTATCTCAACTGTCCAGATGGAAGGTAAAGGATGTCCCGGTTGAAATTGAACCAGAAACGGCCATTTTCTCCAGCCTCGTCTTTGCCAAATGCAAGCACAAAGCCCATTTCCTGTGCAATGCGGCGGGACTCAGCGCAAGTGTGTAGTAGAGCAGGGATAGGCGTCTTGCTGTGGAAGTGTTTCCCTAGCCTCTGTTCCGTGGCGCTTCGGGTAGCATGCAGGCGGTCCAGGCACGTCGTGCGGTCTTCTACCATGACAAGTCTCTGCTGTGGGAGTGCTTCTTTCCACTGCAGGTTCTTGGGTCAGCAAGATGGAGAAAAGTTGGGAATCTCAAATCCTCAGCCGTGTAGCAGAAGCTTCTGAGTTCTCGGGTTTGCAAAACATCGGATAAGGTTGTGCGGAGGAGTGACTTACAATCATTTCTCGGAGTTCTAGAACAAGCTTCGGGAATAGGGTGAATAGAGGATCTGCCATCATTCTTGCCGGAGCGTTGGTTGATAATGTGTTTGAGGGTATGGAAGTCATGATTTGGTTTGGTGTGGTGGGCTTGCAGTAGACGCTGCTGGCTCTGGCGTGAAAGTTTGGTTGGTTCAATTTGAGGTTGAAGATACTTGTTGCCGTCAGGATGATGAATTCTGGCTCGTCGTCGAGGTGGTCCCTTTATATCACCGACCACACACTCTGATTCACTCATCTGATTCATGTAAGCACTATTGAAATTTCATTACTCACCTATCATTAGCCAGCCTATGTCTATTGCGTGTTACATCGTTTAGTGCGTTTATTGCAAGTACTTCAAAGCTTTCACAACTGACCTGCGACTCGTTTTGCTGGCACAGCAATTCCACTTAGTTAACACAGAATATTACCACGCCACTTGACCGTGGCTCCCCAGGAACTTGCAGCCGGGGGATAAGGAGTAGAGCATATTTGATTTATAAGGTAATCTGCGAGAATCAGGCAGCCGCAACCTTCTCGCCGACCTCCCCCTCACCATCTCTATACATCCCCAAATACGTAGCCTTTAACCTCCCCATCAAATGCTCATCTGCCGTCATAGCTTTCACAAACTCGCCCTCACCACCTCCTTCCTTCCGCAGCGACTTTACTATATCACTCGGCACAGCCTCCAACACCGTACTCCCCACCGGATGTCCAAAATAAGCAATACTATACCTATCCTCACCACCTTCTCTCCCCTCCTTCGGAAACACCACTCTATGCACCGTACTCTTAAACAGCCCATTCGTCCAATGACTCAGCAAATCGCCTATATTAACAAGAATAGGTGGACTAGGGTCTGATTGCGTTGAAGGAGGGGTGACGGGCACGGGCGTCCATGCTGCAGTGGCGCCGAAATCGCGGTTCGTGGGTTGAGAATCTGGGGGGATGATTTCGAGGCCCGGTTGACCTGGACGCTGGAAGAGGAGCGTGATGGAACCGTAGTCTGAGTGGGCACCGGCGCGGATGTCGACTTCGGGTTTGAAGTCTGAGGAGGGAGAAATGGAGGGGTAGTGGAGAAGGCGCAAAGTGCATCCAGATGGGCCGCCGACGTGGCGGGACGAGAACCAGGTCGAGCCGCCGGCTGAGGGATCGATCTGGTATATGTTCAGAAATGGAGAGGGTATTTGGGAGGCGGAGGAGGAGAGGGAGAGAGTACCTGGAGGCCGATTGCGAAGAGGGTTAGGATTTTCATCATCATGGCATGACAGTATTTCTGGAATGCGTCGAGGTCGGCTTCATTATCTACAAACGCGGGAGGTAATGGTTGTTGTGCTTTGCCTTGAACAAACTCTCCAAGGTTCATAGCTCTTGAAATATCTGTTAGAACAATACAGAGACTTGAGGATTCCTTGTCTCACTCTTTGAAATCTCCGACCTTGAAGTGAAGTCAGCTTTGCATGTGATATGCGAAGGAATGAAATACCCTTTGACTCGCAGGATCTAACGTCTCTGAATGCATCCCTGACCATCCTCGATTCTTGAGCACATTAGCTGATGATAAGCGTTATGAAATGCAGCAGAACAGTACATTTTCTGTGATCTTGCATGGTTCCTTTTCCTCAATTGGAGAGGAGAAGAATTTCTTTGACTGGGAATTAAAGTTAGTATGACCAAAGCTTATTAGGGTTTTATGATAGCACATACCAGACTAAATGTATTATCTATTGCCTCCACAGGAATGTCTTTCCCTTGATTCTTGATATAAACAAATCCATATGTTGTAGCAGCGTCGACGAGTTGCTTGGCTACTTCGGCTTCTGGTGTTGTGCCTGAGATGTCAATAACTGGAATCTGGCCGGCACTACTATTGGTAGTCATGATTGAAGGTGAGATATAAAGTCAATGTTTGCAAAGCGAAGGAAAGGGGGGTAAAATGGCTCGATAAAGAATGATAAGAAGCCGCTCACGTGATTACAGCCGCGGACGTTGCCAAGACCACACTAAGCCCTATCGGAGCTGTCCCCTGGATTTCCGTTTAGACGATCTTTAAACATCCATCTTCGTACGATGCTACAGCCAACAAACGCGAACTTATCACTTCCGCCTTTTTCTCTCTCTCCCATTTACACCGCGCATACTTCTACTTCCACTTCTTCCCATTGCCAGAAACAAACATAGCCAAAACCATAGCCATTTACTCTCGAATACTGCTTCAGATCTAATACCCCACCACATTGCTCAAGCCGAACACACCCACCCACCCACCTTGCTTCAGTTGCGACTTCCCTCGCTGTAAGAATAAAGCTTTGCGACGCAACACCATACACCACCTTCCCTCCTTCCCTCGATAGCCCGACACGACCGCAATTGGAAACTGCGACGAACTCAAGCTCGAAGCTTTTGGAAAGCGCTTCTCTGATTTACATACTAAAGAGCCCTTGGGTACTTCCACAATAGCTCTGCCCGCCATGCCTCGTAAGTCCTCATTCATACTTCACTCACCCATCCCACTCCAATCCACCTCTGCCATCCTGTTACTGCGACACCATGGATGACCCATACTTCGACTCTATGGAGATATTCTCGCCCGATAGTGTCTATTATACCCCTGAGCTATTCCCGTTCACCCCGCAGATCCAGCAATTATTTCCCAGTCAATACCCCCAAACGGTCCTTCAGAGTCCCGGCGGCTCTGTTGGCTATGTTCCCCAGTACGAGCATGATGATTCCAATGATTGGGAATATGCGGCTTCTGGGGCATTCTCACCCAACACGACTGTCCTATCTGCTACTACAGACGAGACTTATTACGACCAGAGAGATACTGACCAGAGAACCAAACCAGCACGCAATGGCGATCCCTATATTCTTGAGCGCAAGGTGTAAGTATATCACTACCCTGTCACGTCTGCCAGCTCTTCTAACCGTGTTTCTAGGAAGATGGAGATTGCTGATTTAAAGAACTCTGTTATTGGGGTCGATGCCACTGCCTACCTACAACAAATGATCATCGGGTCTGCCAACGAACCACTCCTTGCCGCGCTCGGTGGAGATCCTTTGACCTTGAAGCAACAAATTGGTGAGGAATTAGATCGGTGGAAGAGCAATAATATGACACCCGTCTTTGTGTTCGATGGGCAATCAAATGTTGGAAAGAACGAAGTCGCATTGCGCAAGGCGAAGCAAGGACTTGACCAGACATCAAGGGCGTGGAAATATTATGGCGACACTCACCCTGAAATTGCTGTTCAAACATTCGGGGCTTCTGGTAAGGTTTGCCCAATGCTTCTTGGATCATGGTTGCTAATATCTGGTAGGCGCGATACGAGCTCAAGAGCTGTACAAGATACTCCAGGATGTACTCCTTGAGCGGAATCTAGACTTCAAGATCGCTCCATTCAGTGCTTGCGCTCAGGTGAGACGCTTGTGATGTGTGTAGTGTGATCCATGCCTAATGTTCTCTAGCTTGCATACCTACTCTCCCTTGAGACTCACTACATCGACGCTATCATGGGCTCGCAAGAGCTACTGCTCTATGATATCCATGATGCGGTTATATTCCCACCTTCAGGCGATGACTGGGATGACAAACTCGTCTATGGGGTTCTGAAATCCGACATTCTGGAACACTTGAAAGTCACACCTGAGATGCTTGCAGACGCTTTGCTGATGGTCGGTACATCGTTTTTGCCCCCATTTCCACCGCTCAAAGACGTCTCAATTATCACTAAACAACCCGCATCAATCAAAGATGCGGCCAATCTTCTTAGAACGAGTGAGAAGTCCGTCTCGAGCACTTGTAATGCTTTCAGCGATATATTGCAGCAAGAAGATCCCAAATGGCTCGACAAGTATCGCAAAGCAAAGATGCTTGTGAAGCATTGTTGCATCGTACACGAGGATGGCAAACTCGAAGTGAAGCATTCAGATGTTCTCACCGGCGATAACCAGGAATACCTCGGTTTGCGACTGCCGGCCGAATTGTACTACTACCTCTCACAAGCTTTGATTGGACACAGACTTCTGGACCAATTCTTGTTTTTTGAGACCCTAGTGTTCCCAACTCTCGATGGCGTTTCATCTGATGAGTATCGAAGACTGGTTACCAGGTCATTGGTGCCTTTGAAAGAGATCACAGCTGCCTTGATCGTGCCTCGACTTCATCGAGTCTTCCAACACAAGACTATCACGCTAAAGTATTGGTTCGACGATAGCGCCCAGCAAACTCTCAATCCTCGCAGTATGATTCCTATTACAACCGATAAGGCGGATACCTGGGGAGTCAAGGACCCCGATTTGAAGCCACAAGAAACTGCCCTGGGATTGAAGGCTGGCCAACTTTCATTCGCAGTTCTTTCCCTGCAGCAAAAGGAGTTCGCTGTCAAGTCTATCCTCAAAGACAAAGGCAGGAACAGTCTCAAATCCAAACCAGAAGTTCTGTCCAGCGCCTTGTGGCGACTCCTCCATCTTAGGGGCTATGTCAATGATAAGCATGAACTGACTAATTGGGGAAGATCTCTTGCAACGACCCTCAAGGCTCTTGGTCCCACCATCAAGAAGTACGATGATGTTCACCACGTTGAGGAAGCAGCTTTTCTTGCGTTTGAGCTCCTACAATTCGACAACCTTAACTCTCGCCACCGCCGCCCCGATTTGATTGGTGGGCCATTGCGAGGGACAGATGAGGACAAAGAGAAGTGTATTCTTATCGGTCGAACTTCTTGCCTTCTCAAACTTCGACATAAGAGTATTGGCTACACTGGCCCTCTGAGCTTAAACCTCCTTGCCTACCATTCAATTATCAAAGCTATTCGTGAGGCCGACAGAGATTTAGTAGAGGCGGTGATGGCATCTATGTTCCTCAGCGGGCAGGCTTCCCGAACACCGGATCGTAAGGACTGGGCCGACCTAGGTCAAAGGTAGGACATCTTATTCATACTGAAATGCTTACCACTAATTTTTTCATAGTCTACCATTCTCAGCCGATGTTGACATCGCCCTTGGCATTGCCGTCAAAACCTACCTCGACGATTTCGTGAAGCTCGACATTCCAGCCGAGAAGCGAGAGCAAAACAAGCAAGAATATAAGGAGAAGTACCTCCCTAACAGTGTGAACTTTGTGGAGGATCTTGATGTTGCATTCAAATTCTTCGATGCAGTTTACGAGGGCGTGAGGACGCTTGGAGACGAAATTGGTGAGGCCGATAAGCAGGCTTGGGACGGTGCAAAGGCGTATCTTGCGGAGAGAAGATAGAGGAATATTGGGGTTGGGCGGCACTATTAGGCTGGGCTACGCTGCCGTTAGTACTAAGTATATCTATCTATGCAGGTCCGAGGTCTGGAAAGATCTCATGCACTATGCATATTCCTGAAAGTAAAATGCAGGTGGAGAAGGAATAACATATATAGCCTTAGGTGCTTTTGACACAGAAGCAGAATAGATGTCGTCAACCCGAAATGATCCAAAATTTTGATGGTGATTATTTTTATCATTCAAGAGACTTCTAGCAGTGACTGATTGTCTCACTATCCATCCCTTGTATGAATCACCTCCCCTTTTCCTTCTTTATTCTCTTTCATAGAGGGAGGAGGTAGTTGAGTTTAAGATGTGATACGAGAGAATTTGTAAAGTGAGGTTGATATGTGGAGGTGGAAGTGGAGCGGGGACGAGGTGAGGTGTGATGTGAAAAGGAGGATTTGATGTGATTTGATTATGGAGTTTATTTCTATTGTACAAGCTGCATGGCAGGCAGCTACGCTACTGTATGAGGACTATCGTATTCTGAATCCTAAGTTGCTGTTTAACAGCATAAGCAGCTATCTCCTTTCGGAGTTTTATTTATTCCTGGAAGAATTCGCAACCTTCATCTCACGAAGTCGCTTTTACTGGCTCTGCGACCGCCTCACCTATGACAGTGTCCGCCTCCACTTTCACCTCCGTCTCCACCTTCTTCGGCGTACTCAATCTCCCTTCCTCCACGTCTCCGCGCTTATGGTTCCACGCATCGAGCATAGCCTCTACTTTCGGTCCCCAGACCTCTTCTCCCTTGTCTAAATCGGTGTACTCGAGCACGTTCTTGCCGACCTCATATTCACCTTGTCTGCTGCGCTCTAGCTCTGCCATGAGGGCTGCGGAGCCGACGGCGGCGCCTAGGTCGTGCGCGAGGGAGCGGACGTAGAAGCCGGAGGTCACTTTCATGCGGATGCGCGCTGCTGGTGGGCCTGGTGCTGATTTTGCTGGTGCTTCTTCTTGTGGTATGGTGGAGGATGGTGCGGCGTCTGTGGTTGTGGGAGCTGCGAGACCACCGGACATGGTGGCACTGTCTGCTTCTTCTTCTGAGGATTTTTGGTGCTTGGAGGACGGGCGTTCGAGGATTAACTCGTCTTGTTCGGTGCTTAATTTGCGTTTGCGGGATGAGAGGTCTTCTGTCTCTGTAGTCTTTTCCTTTACTTCTGCATCCTCTTTCTTTACTCCTCTCGGAGAGCTACCTCCTGGCAAGACCTTCTCCTGCGACCAAATCGTATTCGCGAATTTGATCTCGGTGTCGCTTCCAGTCTCAGAAGGCGCTTGATGCGTATGTGTACCCGGCTCCATCCACTCCACCAATTCCAACTCCAGCACCTCAACCGGCCTCCTCTCAATCTCCCTCGGTATCGGCTTGCCCTCCCTCGCATACTCATACAGCGGCTTCCCGTTCATCTTGAGCGCCGAGAAAAGCGGCGGCAACTGCATGAACTTGCCCCTAAACTGCCCCAGCGCGGCCTCAACCACTTCCCGCGTAACATGCTCGTACGGCGCTGTACGTAGCACTTTGCCAACCCGGTCATACGTGTCTGTACTCGCGCCGAATAACACAACGGTCTCGTACTGCTTCGTGCATGATAGGAAATCCTGCAGCGACTTTGTGCCCTTGCCAACTCCTGCAATCAGCACACCGGTCGCTAACGGATCGAGCGTGCCCCCATGCCCGATCTTCACTTGTATATCCTTTTCTCGGCGGCGCCGGCGCTGGTTGTGCTTCTCGCGGTCGCGATTGGTTTTCTCGACAGAGATCCAGGGTGCGAAGAGGGTAGATGGGTTGAAGTGCTTTTGTAGGTCGCGAAGGACTTGGGCTGAGGAGAGGCCCTTGGGCTTGTTGATGGCTGGGCTTCGTTAGTTTCTCTTTCTGCTTGGTGAGGGGATGGATGTGTGGGAGAGGTACCAAAGACGCCTTCCATTACCTTGCCCTGGGTCATTCTCCAGAAATTGTTGGCGGACATAGAGCCCGGCCTTTGTCTCTTGTAGGTAGTTTAAAGAGCAATATACAAGTATAACTTCAGCGAAACTTTCTATCGGTGGTCGGCAAATGCGGCCGCGGGAGTAGTCCTAATTAGGATAGTGGTCGATCATATTAGCTTTCTCCAGCCAGCCGCTAGTTCTATCAACACTTTGTCTTTCTCTTGTATCTGTTTATGCTACTTCAACCCCGTTGCTACCTTATTTTATCTTCAATCCACACGATATATACAGGTCACGTCAAGAAAGAATATTGGGAAGCAGTGGAAGAGCCAACACAATGACTGATTCATGTAAGGACGAAACCTGGACTCGAATTCTGATTCTGAAATGGGCGATCAATGAAACATACTTCATGCCTCGAGCGTAAGTATAGTACCACCAGCTTCGGACTCGCAATAATGGAGTTTTCAGGTCAGATAAGGCCTGGCCTCTCTCTAGCCCTCCACCAGCCCTTCCGTTCTCTCTTGTTCTTTGCGCATCTTAGCCCACTCCCCCACAATACCTTTATAATCCCCTGGCAAATATGGTTCGGTTATTTCCTTCAGCCAACCATCCTTTCTCTTGAATATCAATCCCAGATCCCCCAGAAGATCATCGATATACGGTATGGTTTCAAACGCAAGGTCTGGAAACTTTCCTCCATATCCTCCCGGGGACCTCCAGCGCCCAAAACGTGCGTATTTCTCCGTTTCGTACTGTAATTCTTCTATCGATTTTTCAAATGGGAGTGTACCGTCAAGGTAAGCTAATATCCACAACGCTTGGATTTGCGCGACGGCCGGGTGTTGAAAAGTAAGAATTGCACCAGCCATTGCGAACTTGCGAGTATCTGCGCGGGCTGGGGGAATCATGCATCGGTAAAGTCGGTACGGCGCTGACTTGTCTTGCACTGGGATTTTCCCCGGATCTCTCTTTGGTGTCATGTTGGGTTGATCTTTTAAAACGGGAAAACGAGACATGATCTCAGCGTCGATTTTCGAGGTATAGTCGCTGCTGGATGGACCATCGTCACCGGGAAGACCGAGTTCTATGGCAAGAGATGGTGGTGAGAATTTGATTGATGGCATGTGCTTCCAGCCCGTGGAGCAGTGCAGAGCATCGCCTTTCAACGTTTCGCCGGTCGATAAATGGACGGTATGTGAAGAGAGGCTGGCAATATCTCCGTGGTAAATTCGCACCGTACCCTTTCTGACATGTTCATAGAAATCCGTGGGGTAGTTGTGAATACCCAAATTAGTACCCGACCAAAAGGAACCCGACCAAGGCTTTAGCTTTCCCATCTCACGATGGCTATCGAACTGATTTAAGCCCAGTATTTCTTTTTCCAGCAAGCGCCAGAACTTGTTTACGATCCAGCGGCCAACAAAATTGCCATGAAGAATTCTTTTCCAGAATCCATAGCCATCGTTAGCTCCCCAAATCATAGGATTGAACCAAGTCAAGTAACGAGTAAAGGCCAAGTACTCTAGCCGCTTTCCTCCCATAACCCACATTGGCGTCATCCAACCGGGACCGCGTCCTGATTTACGCATCACCCATTCAACTTGCACGCCTGCACTGGCATACGCATATACAGCATCCCAACCCGATTTTGAAGCCCCATATACTACGACATTCTTGGCAGTTTTCAAGAGGCCCTTGTTCTGCGCAAATTCCCGTGAGTGATATATGGGGCCATCGAAATTAGATGCTCCTGATATTTGAGGCATATTTGGATTCCCTGTCAACCCAGTTGCCAGAATGAGCTTGTCTGCAACTATCTTCTTGCTCTTCTGCTCGCCATTTTCGAGCCTGGTCACACAGATGATCCACCGATCGTCAGCACCCTGCTCAATTTTCTCGACTTTGGTGTTGAATTGAATTTTGTCAAGTACGCTGAACGTCTTTGCGAACTGGACGAGATATTCGTGCATTACCGTTCCAGGTACATGATCCCTGGGCTTGATATCGAAAACTCCTGGCGTCATTGGGAAGTCGGGGTTCTCATATGCGCCTAAGAGGCTGTTGGTTCTCAGCTCAGGGTAGAGGCGATCGGACGCCCATGTTCCACCTAATGAGTTGCTTGACTCGAGGATGGTGATTGAAGAATTCGGGTGTACTTCAAGGTATGTCTTCACCACCGTAAGACCGAATACCCCTGTTTCTGGTTAGATCCATTGCCAGGAAGTGAAAGAAGAGAGCGTGTACCAGCCCCGACGACAACGATTTCAATATGTTCTAGATCCATTTCTGTTGAAGGTCAGATATGAAGGGTAGTACTCACCCTTCTAGAACTCTTCCGACCTTACAAATGAAGATGTAGAGTGAAATGACAAAAGATATGTCTGCCCCTCGAAGAATCAAGACCGGATGTCGTCTACCATTATATATCTCAACGATGGTTACATGTGTCGATTACGGGTGCGGGGGTCCTGCAGTGTAACCCCCAATCTCCCTGTCCGCAACGAGTTTGTGCATGCAACGCTCGAAATAGGAAAGATAATCTTTTCTGGGTAATATGATACGCAAGCTCTTTCAAAAGAGGTCGGATGCAACATCGAGTCTCGCAACCCTTTCGCTCAAGTTGACCGAGTGTCGCAATACAACTTTGAGGCATGCAGCCGAAAACCCCTTATTTATGAGGTCGTCTTCTAAAGTCTATATATATCTTCAAGCTTTTTTCTCCTCATGTTATACTCTTGCGATCATTATGATTGATAATAAATGTTGATAAATTTTCACTCTGTGTTTGCTTTTGTTACTTTTCTTACTGTTGATGTCTTTATGCAATTAGTCGGGATTGCTGGTTTTTGAAATACTTGTTATAGTCCTAGTCCCGACATTTTCTATGATTGTGGTTAACCACTATCCGCTTAATATCAGACGTCTTCGCGACTTCAATTTTAATCCTCCATTTGTTTCCGCGTGGTGGTGTATTGGGTTTGATTCTTCAGTACTGAAACATTCCGTTCAATTAGAAAAGCGCAAGAATCTTAACATGTATGCTTAAACAGATATGCATAGTTGCAGCTATAGCTGCCCAAGATCATCGTGCCGAGACTTACAATATCCGTAGCTTCAATTGGTCCTCTCTAAAAGCTTCCCCGGATCAGATCAGATCAGATCTAGTATGAATGCTTTCTGCCTTCCTCTACTCAGAAAATACTCTTCCCTGCAACCCCTTCAAAAAGCAGGACGTTCCCTTGCACACTCTCATCATTTCCCCTCGATTATCATAAATCCACCGAGTGTCAGTGTCAGTGTCACCATCTTTAAAGCTTCCTCCTCAACCTCCCCGCCTCACTACGGTACGTACTATCAACACAGCTCTCGGCGGCGCAGGGAGTTCCCGCATCCAAGACTTCATTACCCTTTCTGATGTCGGTAGCGCTTTCCTGGGTATGATTGACTCAGATTTCCAGTGCGATTTCTTAACGTTCGATAGTCATGGATTTGGGTATGAGTCTCCTAGCGCGAGATGAATACTGTCGGAGCTAAATCCAATATAACTTAAAGAAACCTCCGATCATACGAGGCCCTGATCTTGCGCTCCCCAGAGTGAGATATCCATAGATAAATAGATGACATGAGTCCTGTCCATCCCACCACGTGTACTTTAATATATTCGTCCAAGAATAGTGACACGCCAAGAATAGTGGATAACCACAGCCAATGCCCAGGGATTGGGGGCTTGTACCCTTCTTCAAAAAACGATCTAAAACATGTGGCCGCAGCATACAACACGAAAGGAATAAATGTTCCGACAGGATATATCTGCCCAGGTAACACGAAACTACTCACGCTCTTGACCATAATGACGGCGCATATAGCACAGCTCTTGAACACCACCCGCACCTTGCGATTATGCTGGTTTTGCAGCCATTTTATATACGGCTGCCGGTTTATCCAAAATATGTCACGCGAAATGTTGATCATTGCAGGCTCTGCCTGCAGCCAGATGGCGCAGAGATATAGAATCCAAGCGGCCCTCTGGTCTTCCATCCTGCGGGGGTCTGAAGGTCAATCACCATGCAGACACCCACTACAGTGGCGTAACCAACCCATCTTTTGTTCTGCCACCAGCCCTCATATATGAGAAACATTGACTTGTAGAGAGCAAAGAAACTTTCGTAGACTATCTCATACAGAAACAGCGGAGTAAAAATCTCTAGTGAAAGAATTCCTAGAAGAACGGGCACACAGACCGCTCCCCGCCATAATCCGTACAACCTAAATCCGTGGACAAATGAAACGTAGCTCGGAAAAGTGGGCCAGCGATGACAGGTAGTACGATTGTCGCAGCAGACAGCGCGATAGACATATACAGAAATTGGACAAAGCTCCATAGATGTGGTGATGGGATGAGGCATCGTTGTTAATAGCAGAGACAATCTCATTTATTTGAGCCTGCGAGGAACTGGAAGTGCTGGTGGCTGAAGATACTGATAATGTAAGAGACACTATGCTCGAAACAATAGCAGATGGTATTGTTGTAGAGGGAGTCGTTTGGTGCACTATGGACTGTATGGGGATAACGTCTGATGTAGGATTTGCAGGAGTTGGATTTGTGTTGTTGGTAGGGTTTAAGTGACTCGGGAAAAATGGATCTTTGACAATCCATGCCAAACATGCTCTTAACCATTTGTCAGTATAGCTTTCGCAAATTCAAATGCTAGGACACTCAGATATTGACTGCATATATATTGACTGCATATACTACTATGCTTGAGTAAGGAAAGGATTTCTTACCGAAATTAGCGAGAAGGGTAGATATATTGCAGCGAGGAAAGTTAGAATTGATGTAAGAGTGAGTTGCCGAAGGTTGATCTGATCTTTAATCTAGATAAAATATAAGTCTTGTACATTTCCGTCCTGGCAAAAGAGTGATCATATGCTAGCATATTACGATGCAGTTGGATTAGTACTAGACTGCTGTAATTAGGACTTTTGATAGGGTATGACTAGTATATAGCTCATATATAATATTGGAATACAATGGCCGGAGGAGTCGGGACTGTTGGGAGAACCTATTCGTAAAGGTTTTTCTAAATGACCCTCACCCATATTGTGATTCGAGGTATATAATATATTCAATTAAGGTAATTTTTATCATCTAATAGATAGTTTATAGTACAGTCGCTGAGCAAAACCTTTCCTCGCCAAATATTGGAATGGGGTATTGAAATAATAATCCTAAATATGTTTATCATAAGTCATAAGCAATCAACGCCATATCTTGAATAGTTTCGAAAATCCGGTTAGCCTCTTAGCATAGCCCAAAATACTGTTACAAATACATCAAGACTTGGGGGTTTCTATGTTTTTAGGTTTGTTATGAATAGGCGAAACGGTCGCCGTCCATTCGTCGGCAGGCTCCTCGAGGCCGTCAATCTGTTTCCCATTTACGATCTCGGTAATATGGAATCCGATCTCGCTAGCCCCGTCGATCTTGTTAAGCTGCGTACTAAAGAGCACTGCGTCGCGGAGGAGTCTGTAAAATTACATCAACTTGAGATGGAGCAGTCTTGCATAGGGACCACTAACCGTGCTCTGCCTTGTTGCGTCTTCACGATTGCCTCATTGAACGCCTTACCCCATTGCTCCTTATAGCTCAGGAATACCGGCCCAACGATCGATGCGACTGTGCTATCCGGCAAATTTCTGCTCAGTACTTTATGAAGTTTTCTCGTGTCCTCCGTCAAAGTTTGCATATAAGGACTAGTCTCCCGAGTGTCTGTATCCCAATTAATCTTCTTCATGGTGCTGACGTGTGCTGTCGTCCGCAAGCTCATTATTTCTATCAGCTTATCATGTATGCTGAACTGGTGATCTTGATATAGGCGTTTGACCTTATCGAATTCAGCCAGGGAGGGGGCGTTTATCGCGTGTCGGCGCACAAATTCTCTCAGGTAGGGCATAAGCGCGATAAAAAAGCTGAGAGCCTGCGACGCTAGAGCAAGATGTTTGGAGCTGATGTTTTTCAGTCCGGCACTGTGACGGGCGCCGGCACCCAGAATGAGTTGGCATGAGCGGGAGTTGAATAGTTTGAGGAAGTCAAGCAAGGCATTACTGGCCTCTACGGTCATGCCAGGGATAGTTACGATCAAGTTGGCAAATCGGTCAATGCCCCTTAATGTAGCTACAGCCGATTGGACAAGGATGTAAGACTGCTTGTCAATTGCGGCATTTCGCACCTTGCTCTTGGCAGCTCCGGTACCGTCCCTGCTGAAGTCAACAGGTTTGGATGGCTCTTCTTTCAAATTTTCCCAGACCGCTGAAGTCTTCACCCAGTCTTGGTCATCTAAGGTCATGCCCTGTAGCAATCTCCCCAAGATCGACTCCTCTTCAGGCCCGAAGTCCTTCGCTTCCCACTTGTCGGCATCCATAGTCGAAGCAAGCTGCTGCTTCGCCAAATCACCTAGGAGCGGTATGAACTCACCAATTTGATTATTGACGACGCCCTTAAGCCCCGCTCCAGAGCGCCCAGACACTGCTTCACACTCATCGGCGAACAGGCGATTCAAGTGAAAGTATCTGAGGAAGCGTACGAGAGGCAGCCTCACCGTCTGTTCCGATCGTACCTTCATTACTTTGGTGATCTGGGTCTGTGCGACGTCCACAGCCTCGCCTAGCAAGCTTGACATATCGAGTGCTTGTGTAAGCTCCTCCGGCATTTGGACGGAGAGAATTGGCGATTTTTCAGAATTCGAGAAATCGCCGATGTTCGCAAGAGCGCTCAAATTTAGACTTTGTATGTGAGATCCCGCCTTGGGTGATGTAAGTGGTGGGCTGGTGGTACCGCTTGTGACATCGAGTAAAACTTTCACTTGAATACTCAGTCTCCGTAAAGCTTCGCCTACATCAGTATAGACGCTGAAGTAGAGATCTTCAGCTGCCGCAGGGTCCAGTGCTCGTAGATTTCTAGCTAGAATGGTAGATTTGTCCTGTTGCGACGTTGTGCGACCACCCGCTCTTGCAGACACTGAAGTCTGTGACTCGTTGTCATCATCAGTGGAGCAAGGGAGGTGTTGCCGGATGAGCGCCTTCATTTCCTTCATGATTCCGTTTCGGAAAGCAAGTGTCGCTTGTCGAGTATATTTGGATCGGTGCAGCCCCAGTAAGCATACTTTGAGATATTGTCGTACTTGATTATTTTCCTTCATGTAGGCAGGTGATTCGGAAGGCGGTCGCTGACTGTCGCCCCGCCCTCGTTGAAACGCAGAAACCCATCGTTGCAAGGTATCTTGCGGCGTAATAGTCTTGATGTGTTCACGGAGATCACCCAGCAGAGTGTCCAAGAAGCGTGTCTCGAAGCCTTTCCCTATACGGAAGCGAAGCTGTCGTATTTCTTCCGCAAGAGCATCTAATGCTTTGAGTTCCCGGAGATCTATCAACGTCGGTGGTATGAAGGTATCCAGCCAAGATAGGTTGCTGCTGCGGTCGAGAGGTAACGTTCCCGAAATTAACCTGTCTATAAGGTCAAGTCTATCGAGAGCAAGCACGAAGTCACCTCGGTTTACGAGCCCATCGCAATGTTCTACTCCTTGCATAATGCTGTTGAGCTGCTCAGTGGCATTGCGCAATTTATGGAGGTTGTCTCTTCTGCGCTTCACTTCGATTACCTTCAAGCCCCCCAAGGCCAATTCCCTATCAAGACTCCCTAGATCCGCTCGCAGGCTTTTTGTTCGCTTCACGCATTTGGCAGCTTCGGATTGGAGCTCTCGCAATGACTCCAAAGCAGCAAAGAAGGAGTCAGACGCTGTGGATATGGACGGTATCAGATGCATTTCCACTGTATCTATGTACCATGATAATTTCTCTTGCAAGATGGCGTTTGTAGCTAGTGCTTTTCTAGGCCTCCGGGCTGGGCCGTTCATGAAATCATTGGTTTCTCCAGGGGTGGCAGGAGTTCCTAGCTTGGGAACGACCTCCGATCGCTCGCTTACCAGGTCGAATGTTCGTGGGTTTTCCAGTTGGAAGTTCGTATCAAAGTAAATGGGTGGTATTTTTGAAAGAGTAGTGACCTCCATTTTACGCATCGAGAGGCTGCCACTCGCTCGTCGACTCGGCACAGGACTCTCATTCGGGGTAAGGGTTGATGCCGACATCTTTCGGCTGATTTGTGCTCGGCGCAGGCCACGTCCCAGCATTTCAGCGAAGTCATCATTCTTTAATTGACCTAGCTCCTTGCTCGAACTACCCCCAGTTGCTTTTACCAGCTCCGCCCTCTGAGACGGACCCCAAAGTGATCCGACTTGCGCCAAATATAGTTCAAAGGCCGCAGCATTCACGTGGGGAATGTTTGTGAAAGTTACTGGAGGAATATCTTTTGCTGTTGGTGGTTTATATGTTGCAGAGGACGGAGCGGAAGTATGCGGCAGCATACCGGTCCTTGCAATGGGCAGCTGGAGAAGTACAGATATAGGTACTTGCACCATGCGTCAAAGACTATCGCAGATATGTATACAGGACGCAGAGGACCATGGAATCCTAAACTCACCATTCTGTCCACTCTTATCTACTGGCCCCATTCTACTTTCTGGAGCAGGTTGCCAGTCTTGCTGGGGGAAACAAGAAGGTTGATGTGGAGCGAAGAGAAGTCATCAAAGTCGCAAGAGAGTCGAAACTATCGTTGCATTTTCGCTGAGAGGGTAAGGGAGAGGATTATTTTCGAGGAGAATCGAGTTCGGGAGGCGTTCAGGATAGCGAGACGTCGTCTTCGAGGGGGCGGGGCGAGTGGCGGCATTAACAAATACGCCTTCAATAATAGATGTGCTGTTTGTGAAGCTGACGGAGGCCGCAGGACGTGAAGCAAGAGCGAGCTTCAAGAATCTTTTGCAGGCCATTTCCGGTCATCTCTGATTACAACGGGTACAGTTGTCGTTGTCTCAAGGTTTAGGTAAGCGATGTGCGAGTCCCGATTTGGATCTGCTGGCTGGGCTGGGCTGGGTGCATGTAATATATTTTAATAACGTCTAATTTTATCTAATTAGCTCTAGAAAAGTTATAGTAGTAAAAGCGTCTTTATACGTGTTCTTAGTCATCTATCCCTTTGACTCTTACGGGCGCTAAAAACCCCTTCAGTGTTTTATAGCTTTCTCTAAAAAAATATTATAAATGATAGATTCTTAAGTTTACTAGATTTATAAAGTAGTACTATTCTTCTTAACTTTTAATCTTGCATGTCACATATAATAATATAAATCGGTGCCCCCTTTTCTCTCTACATGGACCCCCCTAAAGGGACTAAATAGCGTTAGCACCTTCCCCTATAGCCCTCTGTTTCTCATATATATATGTAGACATATTAGCTTGCTAGTATATTGTCAACGCTCCGGAGCTTGCATAGGGCGCAGTGGACATACTTATGATAGTCTGTCATAGTACCGTATCATAATTTAAAAAGTTCAATCAGTTTGTACGGCGCAGTAAAAATTAAGGAGTATCTAATTTCTGGTCAGATGTCCTCATTCGGTTTAGCGACGCGAGGTTGTTCCACCCCGTGCCAAGGAAACCCTATTTGTACCCTGCAAGCGACAGGAACAAGTGGCACAGTTTGAAGTGCTTGGTTTTAGCCTCGCACAACTCGCGAAGCCTACTTCATATCGACAAGATTTGGGATTGAGGATCCAAAAGAAAGACTTTAAAATATGCCTGCAGTTCGTAGTTGGGGCTGTGGGCGCCGGGTATGTGAAGCTCAAGATGGACATATATAACCAGGTCAGTTTCCTTTCAATCAAACTCTATCACAGCATTTAAGAACTGCATTCTCTACCTCAAACTCTGTTTTCCTATATACCAAAAACTTCTTGCTCCCTTAAAACAAGTTGCGATGTTTTTCTCTACTCCCAACTTATGGCTCATAGCCGTTCTCTCAACTCTTTGTATCGCAAGTCCAATTACTACCTCGTCTTCAAATAAAACTTCTCCAAACCTTCCAGTGGAAGTTATCCACCAGTTTCCAAAAGGAACATGGATTGAAAACCTCGTCGTCCGGCCTTCTGGTTCAGCCCTAGCCATCGAATACTCAGCTCCCAACATCTACGATATACCCATTTCAGCAAACTCCACCCCAAAGCTCATCCACACCTTTTCAAACTTCACCGGCGTCTCAAGCATCGCCTCGTCCTCGATCCCCGACACCTACTTCGCCATAACAGGGAACTTCTCCTTTGCAAACTTCAGCGCCATCCCCGGCTCCCACGCCATCCACCGTATCGCCTTCGACAAATGCTCCGAAAATGCCATCGTCACTCAACTCGCCACCCTCCCTTCTCTCACCATGCCGAACGGCATCATCACCATCCCGGAAACACCCTATCTCCTGATCGCTGAGTCCATCGGCGGCATCATCTACCGCTTTGACACAGACACCCTCACCCTGACCACCTACCTCGACGACCCGCTCCTCAAACCTTCAGGCACCAGTCTCCAAGCCGGCGTCAACGGCCTCAAATTCTCCCGCGGCCACCTCTACTTCAGCAACACGAACCAAGAGCTCGTAGCCCGGATGCGGGTTTCAGGACGCGATGATCATGCCACGCCTCTAGGAAAACCAGAAATCGTCGCATCGCAGACGCTAGTCGACGATTTCATCGTCAATGATTTTAACGGCGACGTCTTTACAGTCGGAGCCGGGAGGGCTGGCCTCGCGTTTGTGAGCGCGAAGGCTAATAGCACGGTCGCGGTCACTTTGGTCGGTGCGCCGGATAGTACGGCGCTCTCGGGGGCCACGGCGGCGGTGTGGGCGAAGGGACAAGAGGGCCGGGAACTGCTTGTTTCTAGTGATGGGGGCGTGATGCAGTATATCAGTGGGAATATCACTGCTGGGGGGGCTATTAGCTTGGTGCGTGTAGGGGCCGAACAATAGAAGTCTGCCGATAATCAAATCAGCAGCTAACATATTTGCCGTCTACTTATTAAAAATAGTTTTTCAATTCACAAGGTTAAGACATTTGACTCATTCAATTCATAAATCAAGCCTAGCTAGACTGTACATAAGATCAGATGATAGGAACGTATATCTATCGCCTTTTTTGATTACCATATATATCACTCGTATAACTGATCAGATCGACTTCTGAACAAATAGTAAATTAAACATTACCCATTTTCGCACAAATTTCAGCCTCGTGAGGCTGAATGCAGACGACATGTCTGCGAAGCCAATCTTTTTATGCTCTACTCTCTCTCATTCTGCTCTCACATCCACCCGTTCATGTACTAATGACAGAGCTGTTAATGATATCACGATGAGCTTTGGATCTGCGACTACTTCTTAGCTTAAACGCACTCACCCAACACATAAACCCATCTGCCAAATTACTGTACTACTTTCTACTGCGATATACAGTGCGTTTTTAGCTTGAGCATCTTGCAACAAAATTGGCATACTTAATAGCATCAACGACGACTTTACGGACTATTCCTCATATGGCTCCGTGCAACACGAACCAAGGGCCGCATCTTCTGTCTTTTATGCTTCCATCCTCTGAGGATACGTACTTTGAAGACACGGCGTTCTGCGCCTATGGAAATGTATCTTTACCCACCCCTGCCGATGTTCGCCGAGCTGCAGGAGCTAAAGCCACTGGGAACAGACCAACTCCTGTCGTGTTTTCTGCTTTGAATCTCATAGTCAAATATGGCCCAACAATCACAGTCACCGAGGGACAGTGTCTATGGGCGCTTCGACACTTACTTTTTAGTGTGCCCGTTCCAGAAGTATACGGCTGGTGTCGGGAGAAGCGCGAAACCTTTATCTATATGGCACTGGTCGAGGGAATTACCTTGGAACAAGCCTGGCCAAGTTTCGATATAGAAGAGAAATACGAGATTTGCCAGCAGCTGCAACGGATTCTCGAGGATCTGCGTCAGCTTAAACAAGATCCAAGTTCCCCATTCATCGTATGTTGAACTAAGATTTCCAATAGGACGTCACTCATTGCATTTGTAGGAGACATCAACGAAGAGCCGTTACATGATGTGATGTTCCAAACTAGTCAACCAGCTGGCCCTTTTACAAATGTTGCGGCGTTTAATGATAGGCTTGCGACGCTTAAGAGTTGTGCACCTCCAGGTCTAAATGTAGACCCAGGTCCCTGGCGTTCTGGATTACTTGATGGCATCCCCATTGTCTTCACCCATGCTGATTTGCATCGCAGCAACATCATGGTATCACAAGACGCAGATGGAATACCCCGCATTACGGCGATTATCGATTGGCATCAATCAGGATGGTATCCTGCTTCACGGGAATTTTACAAAACGCGTCTTACTTGCAAGCTTCCGGCAAATGATCAGTGGGAACTTGAATTCATACTCGAGTTTCTGCAGGCTTACCGGGGATACATCGCTTGGGAGTATTTTCTACAAGGGGTTGGTCTTTAGGGCGGTACGACCTTTACTCTGCACAGGCTTGCAGAGAAAGAAGTCTAAGGCGCGTGCGAAGGTGAGGCAATTAGCTTGCTCACTAATTCATTCACAATAAGAGGGTCGAAGAAAGCTAGGATTGTGGGAAATGGGAGGGGGATCCGTGATCCATGTTGGCTATAGTCGACTCCGAAATGATGCTATGCAAGCTACTCCTTGTTCCAATCTGAAATCAATCTTCGGCGAAGAAAACAACAGAGCGAGGAGCCACTAGCTCCTGTAAATTCCATTTCCGGGTGAAGTATCTGCAGCGTTGAAGCGTTGGTCGAATTTGATCATCAGAGCTGGAAACATCTGAAAGATAAGCATAACACACGGCCGCGTTTTCAAACCACTTGTGCATTGCGTTTACTGCTTCGAAAATCTCTACGCTATATGACATATCGAGGCAACAGGTATCAATCCAGACCCACTGAATCTTGTCTAGTTGGGCTTGACCACAGCATTTCTTGATCTTTTCGAAACCTCGTTTTGCATGGACGGATGGGTCTTGAAGGTTATGAAGAGACACCTCTTCTGTTCCCCACATGTGTGATAGAATGGCGTAGGGTGGAATAGCAGGCTCAATGAACTCATCGAGCTGATATTGTGATGAATGTAATAGCCGCATTGCCGGTTTCGAGGTAGTTGATAAACAGGCTTCTTGGAGTTCGAGAAACAAAAATTCGATTGGATTTGATGCATGATGAGTCTAACGTAGGAGGATTCAGCCTGATGCGCTGCTCATTGATGGTCGTTGTCGTCCGCCTCGCCGAGTACGACTGATGTGGCCGCCGGTGGCCGTTGATATGACAAATCCTCAGGCAGAAGTCTAAACTTCACGTGTAAAGCCTCAGAACTGAGGAAATAAGAAATTGCAGGGGCTTGGAACGAGACTATCTACAAAGAATAGTTTCTCTTATATTTGGGTCAAAAATAATACTGCATACAATTTAAGTTACTGGAAGTTACACGGGATAAAAGAGGAGCTAGGGCGCCAAAAATAGCCAGTGTAGTCTGTGCTTAGAATCTTTTCAGTTAGGTAGTCGGATCCAGCAAGCCAGATTCTAGATTTCTCTTATACTTTGCTTTTGCCTTATCTTGTTAATATAATTCCGTTAATTCATAAAGGCTAAAACCCACAAGAAGGAGAAGAATGCGCCGTCGTAAAACTGGCATGTAGCGCTCGGATTTGTAGACTCTAAGTGGAAATTCCCCCCAAGTTAACCCCGCCCTCTGTTATTTAACGAGATCGAGATGATCCGCATCCACAATAGCGGACCCTGCTAGTGGGAGATCGTCGATGCAGCGGAAGCTTATTTTAAGCTACCTATATACATGGAGTCAGCCGGCGCATCCCTACCTACTTTCAGAGGTTATATAAAAGCAAATATCTTCGAATATGGTTCATCCTCATAGAGCCTAGCTGAGCTCCAGGATACAAGCCATCTGATTCCTTGACTTGTTCGTTTTAGGTCAGATTATTCCCTATAACACATACTTAAAGACGAATTAATCATTCATCGGATTCTGGGGACTGAAGTGAATTAAGTTGAAATATACACGGTATCTTTAAAGGAACGTATGTGCTACCATTAACAGCGAATAAAAGATGGATAGATGCGATGATATCTAATTCACGTTTAAAGAACGAAAGAGAAGAAGAAGTAATTGGATGCTAAAAGAAAGCTGAGCGATGGATCTAGGGTGGGTGACATATTCTCTTCTCGATAATGCCATGCGTGCGCTTTCTGTAGGCACCTCTATGATCGATACTCAATGTGAGTGCCCTGTTGGATTTGAAGGCTGCTGGTTTATTTATACGCTGGATTGGGTTTTCATTGCTGTGTATGAGGACAAGTTTTTATGGATTGTGGAGAGGTTAGATAGAGAAATTTGGAAAGTGAAAGGACTGAAATGCATGAATGAGGTCACGTGGGGTGGACCATGACTTTTGCTCATTTGCAGTAGGTATGTTCATCTTCGTAGGAACAAGCCTTTCATGATTTTACTATAGAGGGTATCATCCCAAACGCCGTACTTTCCAATTTTGACCCCCTTGACCAAGATACACACTCATTAAATGTTCAAATTCAGCAAGGACCCCAGACACGGCGTTGAATGCGTGACGGGATCTGCACGCCAGCGGTGTCAAATTCCGGCGCCTTGTCCTTTAGATACTGCTCGAGGTGGTTATAAGGTCGATGGGTGAGATTTCCTTCCTTCTGCACCAGAGAAATGACATCTGTGTAGCCTTGCTCCGCGGCTAAGATTTGTTCAGCGCTGGGGGTTTCACCATCGCTGGTATCGGAATCGGAGTTCTCGCCGTTGCGAGAGCGCTTGCGTAGGCCACTGCCGTCCATGGGGTCGTCGTCGTCGTCTTGGCTGGGTCGCTTGAGTGTCTTGGGCTTCAGTGTCGATCTTTTGCCAGCACCACGTCCGCCTTTCTTGGCACGGTCGATTTTTGCTTGGTCGTCGGCTGAGCGGGACGTTATGGATTCGATGTAGTCGTTGAATTCTCGCGAACGGCCTTGTTCGTCGGTAGGCTGCTCTCCTATACTGCTTTCTTCTGGTTGGATGACTGGTTGTTGACGGCGCGCAACGCCTCTGGTGGGATTGACATCAGTCATAGGCACATCGGCATCGGGCTCGGATGATACTCCTCCACGAGAGTCCACTCTAATCGGCATATTTTTCTTAATCCTGAGCTTTATTTCGGGAACCATTTCAGCAGCTTCCTCGAGCCATTGCTCGGGTTTGATCATTTTGATCTGGTGCTTATCTGGGTTGCCTCGAGAGGTACGAGCAGGTCTCTTCTTCGCAGCCTCGATCTGTTGGGCCGCTTGTTTGGCAGTACAACTATTGATAGCATGATCCTTCACTTGGGCGCCGAAGGGGGTTTTGACCCACTCTGGGGGTAGTCGGCGCAAGAGCTCAGCTGAGTGCAGCTTGAATACCGCTACCCCTAGTGGTGGTCGCCAGACATTGAATAAGCGATATATCGCGCCCCAAACGGTGGAGTCCTTGATCTCTGAAGTCTGCGGGTCTTTATCGGCAAGTATTTGGAGTATAAAATCAACCGGTGCGATTTGTGTTACTCCAGCGGCTAACAATGCCGTGGCCTGCTTTTCACCCGCGTGGCTTAGATCGTCGTGTTTCGGTCGGCTGACATGTGCTTTTTTTGGCCAAAGTTCTTCCGGTAGTGTTGAAAGTTGCTTCGCTGGTAACCGCGGTGGTGATCGCGGTGGTGTTAAAAGCCGTTCGGGCGACGGAGATGGGGTTGCACGATAATGTCTCTGGTAATGGGCCAACAAGGCTGTAAGCTTTAGAAGAACGGAGACAGAAGTAGTCACCCACTATGAATTTCTTAAGCCGCGTGAATATCAAACAATCTTGATGATCATTCTGGCTCAAATGGGAGAGAATGAACGGTATATGCTGTTTTAAGCTCACGTGATCAAGTATCTTGTCCTCCGTGACACCGCTTCCATCTCGAAGGGCCAACTGCAAAATATGAGCAAATACCTCTTCAAAGACCCTAGAATGTCAGACATACCTTGAACTTGATATCTTGAATCTCAATACTCTTTTTTTCAGAACTTTGGAAGTCGTCCTCGAGGTCCATCAAGGCATCAAAAACCTCGACTCCTTGCTTCATAGTTACGAAAATTGGTGCATATTCCCGAGAAGTAGTTGCGATCTTGAAGTATCCGAACTCAGTGTGAGCCCAGATCTCGGGGAATGGAGCGCAATTGATAGAGTAAGTAACGACGTTATTGAGCTCTAGCGCGTACCCATTGGGTTTAGGGGCACCAATACGCACTGTCAAATTAGCCAAACGAATAACAAAAAGTGAGGATCTAAAACTTACGGTTCTCATACGGGTCATCCTGCGGATGAACGATGCCGAAGATGTGGAACGGGCCCTCTTCATTGACGTTCAGCAGGTTCTTCAACTTCTGGAGGTCCTTGGAGTACACTTCTACTTCGTGGAGGTCTCGTTCAGGTAGACTGTCAGGGTTGGCTGGTTTGAACACCTTTGCAACAGGCAAGTAGCCGGAGTATTTGGACGGCTTTGTAACGCTTGGTCTCGAGGACGAATGGGCGCTACGGCCTTGCTTGGTGCCGGTACGCCCCATCGTTGAAAGGGATGATAGATCTCGCTGGTATGATTGAAAGAAAGAACCAAATAAGGAGGTAGAGCATGCAATTACTGAGCTTGAAGAATTGTTTTGTCGTTTACTTTTCCGCCATCGATGTCGATTTCGGGGATCATGAATTTCGGTTGGCGGACGCGTTGGAAGATGGTGTCGCGAATTGAGCCTCAGGCATACATACACGCTAAGATAAGATCTTTCGCTTATCAACCCTATGCGAAAAGGAGGGAGAGCCATGGGAGAGGAATGGGAGAGGTGGGGTTGGAGATGTATTGGTACCCGGGGTAGCTTATCAATTGATCATCAGTCAATACTGATTGTGCTCTTTTTGATCCAGTGGAAATAACCACTTTTTTTTTGCAATTCCAGATTCTACATTATTGGAAAACATAAAGATCAATCATTCAGTATATCTAGGACTCTAATAATGCCGGCGCAGGTCATTTTCAAGAGTGTTGTTTCTTACATGCCTATCCTATCCCGTCCCTTTCCTACTAAACATCAATCCCTCGCCCACTCAAACCCCGACCACTGATCAGGAACCACCTCCTCAGGTCTGCATACCTCAAACGCAAACCTCTTATCCTCAAACCTTCTATCAATCCCCTCATCCCCCGTCCTAGCAATAGTCATCGGCCATGGCACCCTAACCTTAAACTTCCCCCCCTCCACCACTTTCACCTCCCTCAGTCCTTCCAGAACCTCTACGATCTGCGAGTTCGATTCAAAGGGCCCCCGGATCACGATGAAGAGCGACTTTAGAGAGGGCATGGAAGACAGAATAGCGCACGTTCTGTGCCAGTCGTTGGGCGAGAATGGTGCAGGTGTGGGATCCGTCAGAGTACCAGCAGCATTGCGGGAGAAGGTTAGCGGGGACTGGAATTGGAAATGCAACTTGAGGTGTCGGATAGAGGTGAAACGATGAGGCCGGGTGGTCGATTGGAGGTTGGTGAGTGTGTCATTCTGGTAGAGGATAAATGTATTTTTGGTATAGAGGAGTGGAGTAGCTTCGGTGTAGCTAGAGACATGTTAGCATTGATTCTTTGGAAGTATATTTGGGAACGGGGGAGAAGTGTTACATTTTTCGACAAGTTTTTATTGATGCAGAAAGGTTTGACGGGGAGGGGTTGCAAGGAAACCCTGGCATCCCTTGGCTGTAATCAATGTTCTTGTTTTCATCAATTTCTTCGTCTTGGAGAATATGATGCAACAACCGACGATTTCCACCAAATAAAGCAATTGTATGTCTACCGACGACAAGCTCCCAAATCCTCACCCGCACATCTCGCGGTAGTGTTGACAACAACTCGCATCCCTCCTGAACATCTCGTTTCTCAGAAATTGAAAGGACCCGAGGTCTTGTACCCGGAAGCGCTTGTGGTTCCTTAGCTTTTCTGTCTTTTTGGAATTGCTGTTCCAGCTTTTTTGCTTCTTCTTGGGCCTTGACCCATTCTTTGGTTGGGCCGTGAGGGTCGTTCCACCATTCACTTGCTTGTTTTGCAAGGAAAATGGGGCCGACTATGGGGCCGGCGATGGTCCAGGCAAGGGCAAAGCTGCCGAGGGTTTTGGGGATGCCGTTTTCATCAAAGGTTCGTTTGCTGGGCCAGGCAAAGGGATTCCGGTTGCTTTTGCCTTTGGGGTTCATTCTGGGGATCGTGATGAATGGAGTTGGTCTGAGTGAGGGGTGAGAGGTGAGAGGTGGTTCGTAAAGAGCTGGTACAGAGATGCGTATAGAGGGGTAACGGTGGCTATTTTGGTACAAAGCTGTACTGGTATGGAGGGGTGATGCTGGCACCCGGGAATGTAACTGCCTTGTGAGCGCGTGGCTGGTGAATAGAGATTCCCATTCAGGACCGATGCGGTACTGGTTGCAGGATGTTAATGCTGGTAGACGGTTTCAAAGAAATGATTCACGGCTTGAAGCGTGGATTTGGAATCTAGGATAGGATGAGGTGAGACATTGAGACAATGTCAGGATCTCTAATTTTCCTAGTTGATGATGGATGGAGTTGAAAGCCTCGCCTCATCTCTACCGCACACTTGATACACAGGATTGTGACTAGATCTAGAAGGTGGTATGTACCTACATGTGGCTGTTGGGGTACGCGGCATGGGAGCATACCCGGGTATGCGAGTGGTACGAGGTATAGGTACAGTAGGGAGTACTCGCTTGTCTTAAGGCTGACACTCTCCACAATATTTACTCCGTGATTGAAGCCGCGGCCCCACAAAATATGGGGGGCTTGTCCTAAGCGGGTAATTTTAGTTTAAGATTGGCTTGGCCCTTGCAGTATACTAGGGTAAAGAAACAATCGTATATGCAGGTTTATACCGATCCAAGCTAAGTAAAGCCAATGACAGACTGTTGACCTACCTAGATAAGGTGTGGCACGTGCTGTGATGATTCCATAACCCTGAAGAAAGCTAGTGGCTTACAGTATCATTCGACTACTCTAAGCCAGATATGGTTCGGCTGAAACTCGCTCTAGGCTGACTCTATATAGGCATCCACACCTGCGATCCTGCGAGTCTACAACACGACACGCACAGCATATCATATAAGGTTATTTATTCGTGGGTTCTTCCCGTGTGTCCCCACTTAATCCACTTATATGCATGCATGCATGACACTTAGAAATCATTCCTCGAGGATCTATATACTCGAGTATGACGTATCAATTCTTATACTATACCAAAGTGTAGCCTCGAAAATTTATCACAGCGTTGAAAACGGAAATTTTACCTTATTAATTTACTAGATGGTTATCTTTGACTCGAGATCTTCTATGATAAAGTGTTGTATGGTCAGGATTTCTTTTAATTGATATGAATACTATTAAAGTATAAATCCAAATCCCCTCGAAAGAAATCCGGAATATTATATACTTCGCTCCAGGCCAAACAAACCCTACGCACAAATGGAGATGTCAGGGTCTACCTTTAATGCTAGCTCCTATCAGAATAAGCATTCTTGAAATCCCCTCGGGCGGGTCGGCCTGATCAAGTATTGATCGCGGCCGTCGGCTTGATTCCAACACCCTGCAGAAGGGCTTATTCAGGATTTCTCTGGAATTGACCTGGACAGGCATCATGAGATGTTGTAGCTTGTTAGGCCATGTAGAGCTTTAGTGGCTTATGAGCTTCAAGGGCCTTACTACTATATGCGTACGAAGGGTACACACCCCCGGCAAGGGCTTTATCTAATAATTTGGTCAGTCTTTTTTGCCCGCATATTTAAGCTTATGTGTCACTCTCATTGCTTAGTTATGAACTAGTTCCCACAGAATAAGCTTACTCCCTGTTTCAACTCTAGATTGCGTTTATTTTAAGGGGCTTGAACGCGGATCTCCATGTTATCCACCAAACCTGCGGACCGCATGAACAAAACAAAACCGCAATGCTTACTTGTAGGATTCGGGATGTAACGCTCTGACATATACCCGATTAAGCTTTATTCCTTCTTCACTTATCCTCACTATCGGTATATGCCTTTCATCTCTTTGTCAAAGGATTTATACTAGAATAACCCGAAAAGTGGAGATACCTATTGCTATGCTTCTCGTACCGCATGCTGGCCTCCTAATATATTACTATATAGTAAGGTCAAACCCTCATATGTAGTTTCTCCATCTATCCAGTCTTCCTTCTAAGTTGACAGGAAGTCTTTCTTTCATTCATTCATTCACTTTTCCCCACGTTCATTTACCCCAAAATGGGTTTCTCGTACAACCCAAATATGTCTACTAAAATGAAACTCTCATTTTTCTCCTTACCAGCCCTCTTCCTTCAAGTGCAAGCGGCGATGTACTACGATCAGGCTTCTTGTGCCTGTAAGCTTCACTCTTCCCCGCTTCTACAACGTACTCTACTAAGGCCTCTAGCACACACTTCACTTCTCATCGACAATGGTATGACGCCAGCTATTCAACTCGTTAACGGTGCTGTACAAGCTCTCGGAAGTTCTAGTGGTAGCAATGCCTGGTCGTTCCCGCATACTGAAGCCCGGGACCTTGCTGGCCGCATTTTTGGGAAACTAGAAACTTTCAAATATAACCCTACAAAAAGTAGACCCCCCTTTGCCAGTTGCTAGGAATTATTGCTAACCCGGAAATCAGATAACTATCAATACATAGCCGACCACTATCAACCCGCTACTAGCGGAATCTCAGTGACCGCAACTTCTGACACTACTTTGAAGGCAGGCGATGTGCTATATTATTGCGACATGAAAAGGCTAAATAAGGTTACGGAACCCGATGGAACAACAATTTACCAATCGACGACTGATGACCGTGAGAGTTGGAGCTCTGATGATTACAGCAGCTGCAGCTCAACGAAAGTTACCTTTGCAGTTTTTGGTAGTACTCTAGCCGCTACGAACACAGCCGACACTCCCTACGCTATTATACAGATATGCCCTTGGTTTCTGAAACAGGTAAGTTGAGTTATAAATATCTCGTATTAGTTGTTCAGGTCCATGCCGTACGAGCCTTTTGAGCAAGAAGCTAACAATAACACCACTTTCAGGAAGAGACTCGCGCCCATCACACAATCTCTTCGTTGCCAAGGTACTGGTGGTACTCGCTTTTGGGCAAAGTGTCCTATTGGGGTCAGGCGCTTCTATCTCTACACCCAAGACCTGTTGATCTTATAAATCTATGGGACGTCACCATGGTTCATGAGGTTCGTTCTTACCTTGTGGATTTCCTCACTATTAGTTAACTCTTCTGTAGCTTACCCATGCTGTTATCGCTAATGGAGAAGGTGCCGACTCTTCGACTAGATTGGTTTCCACAACAGATCACGGAGGTCCAAGCCAAGCTTATGGCTGGTATAACATATACAATCTGCGCCAAGACCTAGCTTTCAATGCAGGTATGTGATTATTGCATTAGCTCGTTGATATTGGAGTCCATGGCTAACGGAAACATTAGATTCCCTAGCATACTTTGCTATGGGCGCTGAACAACTGGGCAAGGGAAATCGCATAAATTCAGATGGCTCAATGTCAGATATAGGAGCCCCCATTGATCTTTCCCAGAATAACAACGTTATCGTCGATGGCACTTGGGCACCAACCCGGATGCGCATGCGTGGAGAGCATTCACATGATGAAGAATACCATCGCATCAATGCCCGAGCTGCTAGTAGCAGCACTTTGCGGTCATCGAGTGGAACACAAGTCTCACAATCGAAATCTGCCTCAATTAGTAGTACTGGAAAGTGGAACTCTTCGATGATCTCGACGACTTCCAGCAGTGCTTCGCGATCGTCATTCGGAACTCAAGTTTCACACTCGGCATCTACTTCAGCTAGTGGGACTGGCAAGGGAAACAGTTCAACCATCGCAACAAGATCAAGCACTGTTTCGCAATCATCGATTGGATCTAAGAGTTCACAATCATCATCAGCTTCAGCGAACACTACCAGTAATTCAAAAAGTTCGGCTAGTGGCTCATCATCTGCAAGTGGATCTAAGATTTCACAATCGACATCAGCTTCAGCGAACACTACCAGTAATTCAAAAAGTTCGGCTAGTGGCTCATCATCTGCAAGTGGATCTAATACTTCAAAATCGGCATCTGCTTCATCTAAGAGTACCGGTTCTTCTGGCTCATCATCGATTTCTGGGAATTCGTCTACTTCAAACAGTGCCAGTAGCGGCGGCGGCGGTATCTTCACCCCTACCGTGATAACAGAATCGATCTCCGGAAGCGTCACGCTGGTTTCAACAAGCGTATCTGTCAAGACGACGGCCTCTGGTTCAAGCGTTGACGATGACTATATTTGGTCCCCTACAGTTACGGCTGCTCCAAGCACAACTCAGGTCATTCCTGTTTGGGCCTCAGGGAATACTGAGCCCAGCTCTTCTATCAGTATTTATTCTGCAACTGGCCTCTATATACCCAGTATCACCAATATTGCAGCATACCCGACTGTCACTGTCAAAGATCCAAAGCCTACCGATAGTAAGTACCATGTTGACTACATTTACCATCCTCTATGGCGCTTGACGCACCGCTAACATGAAGCAGCAAACCACGTTGCCGTCGTTCCTTTTGTAAAGATCACACTCCCGAAAGACAAATGCGCTGCTATACCCAAAGCTAGCGGAGGTGGACTTCTAGGTCTTGCCTTCAATTTCGCAAGCGATGTTGTCAATGGAGTGGTGGATTCTGCTTGCCATCTCGTCTTCCCCGTTGTTCTTTCTGATGGTGCTATTGTGATCGGGGGCACCCTTCCAGCTTTCGTTGCTTTGGATATCTTTCCTCCGGCTGGAACCTTTCCCCCAGCTCCAGATGGAGGAGATGATGGAGATGAGAACGACGATGAAAACAACACCAGTACCGGGAGTAAAGCATCTGGAAGTCAAAAATCTACTTCTGCCTCGTCTACTTCATCGTCATCCTGCAGTGCTTCAGGCGTAGCTCATTGCACAAACTCATGTGCCGTGTCAGTTGGTGGGGGCAAAACAGCAAGTTCTAGTTGTTCACAAGTCTGCACCACTATCACCACATGTTCAGGAACTGCTACAACAGGATCTACCGCCTCTACCATTACAGGATCAGTCGCTCCACTTTCTCTGAACGACGATACACCCTTGACGGATGCCTGGTACACTGCCCAAGAGAGTTTACTCGACGATCTCATCGCCCAAGCTCCGTCTACACTAGATGCAAGCCAGCAGTCTGCAGCGGTTAAAGCCACAGCCTGGGGAAATAACGGATACGGCAGCGGTATTGGTGTCGGCACTGGCGGCTCGACATTGACGACCTCAACATCTAGAAATTCGTCTTCGTCGACAGTACCAACTTCACTAGGTGTCTCGGAACTCCCAGCAACAGCCTCATCAATCCCACCCCCCAAAACATCATCGTCGCCACCACCAACAACCTCAACCTCGCCCCCGCCCCCAACAACAACGAGCGCCCCATCCGGCCCCACAGGCTTCCACGTCGTCGCGCTGAAATGCAGCGACAAAAGTTGCCAAGACGCCCTCGAAATCGTGCCCTCGGCCCAAGACTCCTGCGACACCATCGCCGCGAACCAAGAAGCCTGGTGGGGCGCCGCCTTCCCGCACCCGGCCGAGCAACAGACCGAATCCAACACCAACGAGATCGAGCCGTTCACGCTCCTCAAAGACAGTCAGGACTTCGACGTCCTGTATGTATTCGGCGATAACTTCTCCGCGGATCTCTGCGGGACGCCGAAGCTGAACTTTACCTTTACGCAGAGTGGGGATAAACAGTGGAGTAAGTGATTTGCTTCGCCTTGAAGAAAATGGAAGTCATTGCTAACGTGTGGTGTCTTTGTAGCTTGGTTGGATACGGATAATAAGTCGGGGACTTGTACTGATAATACGGGGTCGCAGGAGTCGACTTGTAGTCATAATGACTTGACGTATACAGCACAAGAATTGTTAGTTTGCGTGGAAAAGGATAACCCGGGCTATTGCGCTAGCGTTAGCGTGTGAAAGAGTCATGGAAGAACCGTGTCTCAATGTCTCATCGTTTATATCTTCCTGTCATAGCTTACGGCCACGCAATTTGTGAGAGCAGGATAGAGGTAGGAAAGAAACATGTGTCTCGACTTTCAGGGACTTGTCAAAGAATATCGTCTTTCACAGGAGATATTTGCATGGGAAAGGAGTTTTAAGTTACCTAGCTAGGATAGCTAACGAGAAAATCAAAGAAATCCTAAAGAAATTTCCCTCCAAAAAACGAAAGAAAAAGAAAAACCCATTCTTTTTTTTCGATATCCATGGCTTCCCAGTTATCCAAAGCAAAAGAATTGAGAAGCACACTTGTGAAATATAGGAGATAAAGGCCGTAAACCACCCCACGTCAACACTCGGTCCCTTCCGATACCAGGACTACCAACTCCCTCTTGCCCAACACCCGAAACATTTCTACCGATGATGAACTTGAAAAGAAAAAGAAAAAAATGAAATAAGAATAAATAAGTCTACTCATATCCCTCCTTGCATCTTACCAACAAAGCCATCTTTCATGAAACGACGACGTAAATGCCTAATGTCCCTTACGACGCTGGTGGTCCAACAACTTATCCGTCCTCGGAAACTGACGGGCACAGTTCTGGTCAGGACACGTATAGCGGGCGGCATTTGGATCATGCGATCGGGCATGGCGGTCTCGGTCAGCCCTGCGAGAGTAGCTCTTCATGCAGCCTGTGCAGTTGTACCTGGCGATGTTCTGGCTGGCAGCAGTGACAGGTGCGGGGATTGAAGTGGGCGGCACGGTGGTAGAGGTTGAGTTGAGTCCCGTGGCTTGGCCGAGTGGTGGCATTCCGAGGCTCTGAATGTCTAATGGCATTCCGAGGTCTTGGATATCTTGCATGTTGGCTGCTGGACCGAAGTTGGTCAAGTCATTCGGGGTGTTCCAGGAAACATTCATGTCTGTAAAGTCATTAATTGAGGCTGTGGTGTTATCGTCCTGAGCCGATGTAAGAAATTGATCGAAGACTCCATCTTGAGCGGCGCCAAAGTCCACTGATTGTCCAAAAGACAAATCGTGCATCCCGACATCGTAGCCGAAATTCTGGAAGGAAGTCGCGCTAGTGCCGAGGAAGCTTTGCGAAGTGTTGCCAACTGTCGGCACATATCCGTCACTAGGAGAGCTCACGACAGCATTCTCCGCAGCGGAAATCAAGTGATCAAAAACCAGTGGTCCTTGACCAACATTCTCATATGCAATGGAAACACAGCTGGTGTCACCCTCGTCATGCAGGGCTGGGAAGGGTCCATGGTTGTTGTTCGTTGAGAAAGCCTCGACAGCCTGTTGCTGATGTCGAGGTTTTGCCAAGGCAGACAAGCTGGAAAACCGGAGCTTGAAGATGTCTAGCTCGGCCAATAAGGCGTCAAGGCTATGGTAAGTGGGTTCGGATTGGTTGGAGAATCGGGCGCTGAGGGCGCTAAGCTCTGCACATGCGCAGAACCAACGATGTTTCAAACTTAGGCATATGTCAGCTCAACCTTTTTTTTTGACTTACGCAACCTCTTTGTCATTGACCGCAAGACCAGCGTTGAATGAAGAGGATGAGGGACAATGGTGAAGGGGTCTGTGGGGTCGGTCCTCGTCGTGGGCTATCGTATTGCGGTGCTGAGAACGCATCGCGGAAGTGCCGCGTAAATCAAACACGTTCGGCCTGATAGACATCGTAGAAGATGGCAGTGCTTCTTAATGACTTGGTGATATGTTGGCGCTGAAATAAATATCGACTCTTCTCAAAGATGGTGTAATTTGGTAGAGGCCCCCGAAGCAAGTCGATGGTGAAGAAGGAAAGAAAGGAAGTAATCAAAGTGGTTCGAAGAGGGCGCTCGCCTCAATCTGCAGCACGCCTCTAGCGCAGCGCCCCAACGCCCCATTTGGACCACGCAATGCGGACTCCATATATTGTTTGAAGCTTCCACCTCAGTTCAGTACTGTTACGACCAATTCAATCTTTACTCTGCAGATGCTTAAAACAAATGTTTGACAGCAACACAATTGCCCACGTGATTCGAACATTCTGCTATATGATGGAACTCGAGAGCAGCTCTCGATTCCGCTGTGATGACTGCTTCAAAATATTTTCAAGACGTATGGATTACAAGTAAGTAGTGGGACCATTCCAATCGTTGCTCAAGCACAAACTGACAATGTGAAAGCCGTCATCGAAAGTCTCATGACCGACCGTATCCGTGTTCCTTTTGCAAAAAAGCATTCGGTCTCAGAGCAGACCGTGAGCGTCACAAGCTTTTACATGGAGGTTTCGAAACGAAATTCAATTGTAATTTTGACGGATGTGGATTTCGGGGAACGAATCGAAAAGATTATCTCTGGAAACACATGACGAAAAAACACCCACACGAAAACAACCTCCTGCTTACAGAAAATCCACTTCGTAAACGCTACTCAGAAGCTATCAAAGAAGTGATGCCGGCGATGAATGACAATGAAAAACGTCTTCAAGTTATTGAACAACTTCTTGAACAACTTCTTGAAGCGGCGAAAAGAGGCGATGAAAGCACTGTCAGAGTTATTTCCCGGGGGTTGATTACATCCGAAGCCGAAGCCAGGTTCCAGGGCCACGCTGCGTTGCATTTAGCTGCTCGAGAAGGACTTGAAATGCTTGCAAGGGTATTTCTAGAAACTGGTGGGGATATACACCGCCGGTCAAACGGCGGAGAGACTGCAATCTTCATGGCTATCAAAGCAGGGCACGCAGCAGTGGTTCGGCTATTTCTTGAGAACGGGGCCAGCGCGCATGAGAAGTCACACGATTCATTCTTTGCCGTGTCGCCATTGCATAAAGCGGTCGAGTGTGGGCACGTCGAGGTAGTGAAGATACTAATTGAGTATGGATGCATTCCAGAGAAGATAACAAGATGTTCAAACGCGTTGTTACATTCCATTTATCGCAAGGACGAGACGATGGTGGCTTTGCTTCTCGAAAATGGAGCAGACATAAATCAGAGAGGATCGTGCGGGGAAATACTTTTACATGCTGCAACACAAGCTGGGCCAGGGCTTACGAAGCTTGTTCTCAAGGCAAAGCCCAATCTTGAAATTGGAGATTGGCGTGGATGGTCACCATTATACAATCATGTTTTATCTAGATCCATCAACACTGAGGTTGCGTCGCTCCTCATCGAAGCAGGAGCAAACATCTCACCTTATTTTTGGAAAAGATTCCCCCCAGAACTTCAAGAGAAATATGCCGACCGCTGCCCGGTTCAATCACTAGAGGATTATCCATCCACCCCTTGGAGAGGTGGCCATGGGCGATTTGGGTCGGGAAATGAATGATAGCAAGGAGAAGGAAGACGAGAGACTTCTCAAGGGGGACAACATGCAACCCGCAGTACCATAGCCAGCACTGACATACTTCACCATCTCAGACGATGATGCGATATCAGGCCAGAAGAGGAAAATAACGCAAAGAGGAATCTGAAAGAACGATGCAGGAAGATGTTGTGTTTTGTGAGCGTCGAGGTCGAGGTCGAGCAGCAGCACAGACCACCAGAAACTGCTGAGACTTAGTTGGCGCTAGCTGTTTAGCGTCGAACCATTTCATCTTCCCCTAGCCCCCCTTGTTTACAGAAAATAGAATCTTGAAAACCGCTGGACATAAAAAGTAGCGCTTCTTATTGAGTTTTAATGTCCCATGCTACCTAGCATATGATAAAGTGGTGCCGCTTTTCCCTATCTACCATAAGCCTTCCTCAAGTTTTTATGGAGAAAGCCGTAAAACACTACTACAGGACTTAATAGGGAGTTGACAACTTGACATGCAAGCTGCATAGTTTGATCTTTTTTAGTGTATTACACATATATTCCCTTTAGTACCAAGGCCTTGTCTTGAGAATACAAATCTACAAGACTATTTCCTTATTTTGTAGCCTGCACAGTGTATTCTCTCGTTGAATGGTCCATCGATTAGTCTCACAGCCAAGATTGTCTCACAAATTCCATGGCGCCGATTGCATGCAATTCCCAGGATGTCTTCACAAGGTCAAAAGCATGGTCCTCCCCAGGCGCTATGTCAAATCTGATTGTAGTATCCGGCAATTTCTCCCGAACCAAGTCAACAAATTTGTGCGAAGCTCGAATATGGACGACGGTGTCATCATCGCCGTGCAACATCCAGCTAAATATGTCAGTATACTTTTGTATTTCCTGAATAGAATCACTTCCAACGTACATTTTCCTAGGTAGTTTTGCACCGGCCTTTATCCTCTCCATAGGTAGAAACTCAGGCTGATTCAGATTTCTATTGTCAAAGATTTCTGAATCGAATATCCCGTACTGAGCAGCTCCGACGGCAAATGGTGGTCTTTCGAGCTCAGCCCTGCTTGCAATCGTTTTTCGCGTCTCTTTGATCCAAGCAACAACTGCATCCTTAGATGGGATGTCTTCCCGAGGAAATCGTAGTATAGTAGGTTCTTCAGCGGTAGGACCCTTGACAATCAAGTCGTCCTTGGGGTCCACAAAGGGATACGCGGCTGCGACCGCAGAGATATCATTCGGATGCGACAACGCCAGTTGCATCACACAATAACCACCGGCTGAGCCACCAGTAAGAAGTAGGTGAGAAAAGTCGGCAGAATGGCCAGGAGCATGCCGCTCAAGCGTTTTAGGTAGATGGGAGCGCGTCCATTGCCAGAAGTCTTCAAGGTCTTCCAGCTGATCTGCCACGCCGTTTGCTGAGGGGAGGAGGCGATAATCTGGGGACACAATAATAGCAGAGTTCTCAATTGCAAGCTTGATGACCCATGGTGCGAAGAAGGGAGCGAAGAGGCAGTGTCCGTACACGAGGAAACCTCCGTGGATATTAAAGATGACGGGGTGCGAACCCGGTTTGAGATCCTTCGGGATCAAGACCGCGGTTTTGATATCGTGCGAGTCAACCGTCTTGTAACTGCAAAGTTATTAGCTTGAAATGCAAGAAATTTATAATAAGGACTCACGTTTCTTCAAAGACAGTGAAGCGTGCAAATATAGAGTCGTCTGGCCAAATACCCGCCATTTTCTTATTTTTGAATGACAAGAGGTCGAAATTCCTAGTGAAGACTGCCTGCTTTGGAAAGTCTGAAGACTGAATTGATGCTTTCAAAATCCCGGCATAGAAATTTAGTTATAGATATAAATTACTAGCGGAAGCTGACCTTCCGTTTCGGTATTGACATTAAGGTACCAACTTGCAAGCTCCACTTCCCGCTCAGCAATAAGCGGAAGGACCCACTTTCCGTTCACTCGAGCGAAACACCCCGTACATCCTGGTTGCTTCCGTCTGTACACTATAATAAGAGAATACATGTGTGTCTTCTTGGTTAGGACCTTTCAAGTATAGAATTCATTTTTAACATACTGATTCAGACAACGACTGCGAACCTATCACTCCAAAACCTTCGTACAATGCACCTTTCTTCACACACTTGGATGCGGCCAGAACCGCTAGAGCACACCCTGAAGCGTCTCAACCGCCTGGGATATTCCAGCATTGAACTCGCTGGCGAATCTACTATCTATCCGACCCGAGACACTCGACAGCTGCTGGAACAATACAATATCAAATGCTGGGGAACGGTTACAATCCAACACGGGACTCGGGACTTAACGGCAGCGGATCCGCAACAACGCAGAGACACAATTCAGTACATGAAAGATGTTGTCTTAATGTGCGCCGAGTTGGGAGGCAAGATCGTGACAGTCGTCCCAGGCAGAGTAGGAAAGCTCGTTCCCACCTCAACGCCTGAGAATGAGTGGAAATGGGTCGTGGAGGGTCTCCGCGAGATTGCGGCCCTTGCCAAAGAGAAGAACATTAGAATCGGGCTTGAACCTCTCAATCGATTCGAGACATATTTTCTGAACCGAACAGACCAGGCACTGGCACTTGCCGACGAAGTCGGCTACGGATGTGGAATCGCATTTGACCCTTTCCACATAGCGCTCGAGGAGAAGGATCTTTTAGCGGCTATTCGGTCATGCGGGTCTCGGATTATCGACTTCCATGTTGCGGACAATAATCGCCTCGCTGCTGGACATGGATCTTTCGATTGGAGTAAGATTATGTCTGTGTTGGCTGAAGTTGGCTACGACGGTGGCTTGGCCGTCGAATGTATGCCTCCAATTGATCGCACACCGGTGGGAAAGTTTGGTGCCGAGCAGTTGGAAACAGAGGCCTTGGATGTTCTTCCGGAGCAGCTTCAATTTATTGTTGATCACGGTTCTGGGGTGCTTTCGGATGGATATTATACCGAACTGTTACGACAATCGGCGGAAACAATACGGCCTTTCTTAAACTAGAGGTTAGTTCTTGTGATCAGAGTGCATCGGAGGCTGTATCGTTAAGGTAAAGCATCGACCTATACCATTGCAGTATTTACATAGCTTTCAGATGAAATTTTATAAATATTTGGCCCTGACAGACAGCTGTGATTGGTCTTCCTTTACGACGGAGAAGAACATTTTTACTTCATTCGAGTTCACTCTGTAATAACCTAAAGCGGTGGAGATCGAGACTGGATGTGGTGTAAAACTCAAAACGGAAAAAACACCATACCATGTCCCCTTTATTTGTCGCTTAGCAACCTCGTCCTTCGGAAAGTGGGGGTCGGAATTGCTAGTTAATTCCGCTTATTAAGCGGATCTTCACCTTCCGCGAGTGTCTTCTGAGAAATCTTTCTACCACCAGTCTGATTAATGCAACTTCCTTTATCTTGTGATCTTCCAGTGAGTGAAGAAAAGTGGTGGTGTATCTTGCGTCCATCGTGCATCATTGCACCCATTGGGGTCCTGTCCACTGTGTGGCTTCAAGAAGCTAGGCTGAAGCTTTCAAGCCTACGCCTTCTTGGCATAAGTGGAATTAACGTGCGAGCTCAAGTAACCGGTTTTAGTATTATTCAGCGGCATGTCGAGTGATAGTCCTCCCGCAGCCCAAAGGCGGAAGCAGCGGGTAGATGTCGCCTGTGACTTTTGTCGCCAGAGAAAGGTACCCAATGACCCTCTCCACAGCTGTGCCAAATGGCTTACAGAATCAGCTGGGCTGTAACAACGCGAAGCCTAAGTGCGAGAACTGCTATGAGAACCAGAAGGAATGTTCTTATAGTGTGCGGATCCGGAAAGAAAGGTCTGTTTCCTGCTCCTCATTGCTTTGGATATGAAATAATATGCTCATGCTAGCTTTAGACCTTCCAATTCTCGCATTATTAGTCTGAAGGAAGAAAATGTCCGCTTACGCAAGGAGCTGGAGAGACTGCAATCTGTACCAAGTTTTCAAGAGCCACGAATCCGGGATGAAGCCCGGCAGGTCGTTGCATCTAGCACATTGGGGCCATTGGCTTCTAGGAGCTTAGGAAGAACTTTATCAAGTGAAAAGCAACTCACCAAGGTATCTCAAACATCAGATCGAGGCCACAATACGAATGCGTTTACAGAGATAAATCCGTCTCCGGATTCTCATGGCACTCAGTTCCACGGACCGACGAGTGCCATGTTTGATGGAAAGTATCCACTCGAAAGAAGGAATGTCGACTCCATTGCTGTTGTGGATACATCACAAAGAGCTCAACTATTGGCCGAATCTGCAAGGCAACGTATGTTGCATTTTCTACTCACTCCCTCAAACCCATCCTTGATAGTCAGGGGCAGCTGGTTAACTAGCCATGATTAGGCCAACTGGAGCTCATCAATCTTCGTTCAGGGAAGCTCAACTTCGACGGACTCGACCCCGAACTCGGCATGGTTCTTTTATCGGTCTTTTGGAACCGCCAGCACGCTACTGGGTCAATCGTATATCGGCCATGTTTTATGAGGGACATGGCAAGTAAAGGTCCCTACTTCTCCCCGCTACTTTTGAATACCATCTTCTTCGTTGCCTCGAAACACGTTGCTTCGAAAGACGGCCCAAGACTGGAAGGATCGTGTAATAGCATCGACGATTGCAACTCGGGCCTACTATTCCGACGAAAGGTGGACAACATCCTCCATCATCCCGAGGCCCAGGTATTATGCAAGAGCAGCATCACGACTGTTCAAGCTCTACTTATTATGTCAGACGCGCTCTTCTCTTGGTGTGATGAAAGAAGTCTCTCGTGGCATTACCTAGGCATTGCTATTAACATGATCATCGACCTCGGGATTCATTCCGAGAAATCCACACTTATGCTTGCCAAATCTCATTCGCCGGAGGAGATGGAGACACATCGGCGACTATTCTGGGCTGCATTTGGTAAGATTATATTAATCATCCATACATGGTTATATATTAATAACACCGAACAGTTCTGGACAAGGTACAAGCCATCTATCAAGGGCGTCCAGCTCGTTTACGAGACATGGACAATAGTGTACCCATGATATTCCTAGACGACTATGAAGAGCTTGAACCTTTCGCCACATTGGGCTACTCAGCAACCCCTGGCGATGCAGGCCTGCCTACTCATAGCGTTACAACTTTTGAGCACCTTTGCAAGCTTAGTGTCATTGCAGATCGCATACTATACAGCCTATACGCGGAGAAAAGCTCACAAATGGATGCCGAGGAACTCTTTCGAACATCGCAGATTTTACACCGTGATCTTGCAAGATGGCATGAATCTTTGCCAGCACATCTCTCGATTGATTTTGATGCTTCTGGTCGTCCTAATACCTCAAGTGGATGCGTAGTTCTTCCTCACACCCTATCTCTAATGTAAGCCCACCTCCATCCCTAAACAAATTCCAATTGCATCGTTAACGCTAAAAACAGATCAATGTTCCACGCCCTCCTCATCCTCCTCCACCGCCCCTTCGTCTCAGAAGGTCACCTCAAATCAACCGCTACATCCGCCACCAGCGCCGCCTTCACCATCTGTGACACTGCAGCTTCAAACATCGACGTGCTCCTAAAATGGTACAAATCACAATGGTGCATCAAATCCCCTCCATACTTTATATCCTACTCCACATACGTAAGCGCAACTATCCACGTTCGTACCGCTGCACAAAAGCCTCCAGGTTCGAAAGCCCATGTACGCCTGAGGAATTGTCTCGAGATACTTTCAGAGCATCAGGTTGTGTGTCATGCTCCACGCCGAGCGATGAGTATTCTACTTGGCTTAGTCCGTCGGCTCAAAGTCGATGTTGGGGGTGCGTTTACTGCTTCCGTTTCTCGCACTGCGGAGTGCGAGGAGACATCAACTTCTTGCGGCAATGCAAGATCGTCTTTCCTCGAGAGTTCTTCGAATTATGATCCCTTGAGGAAAGTTCATACACCTGAGATAGTGGGGGCCACGGACACCTCCGACTTAATAGCCCAGCACCCGATCCAACTTCCAAACGCAACCTCCGTGTCAGACGACATACCATCAGAGTCAATTAACAACCACTGCTTTAGTCAAACCGATCCCTCATTTCAGCCAGTTGATTACAGCTTCGACGAAACACTTCCTGATATGTCTTTCGCTTTCGATCCACTTTTCGGATTCAACGATTTCGATTTCGACATCAATATGAATCTAGAACTAGGACTCTGACTCTTAAGCTCTTTTTTATACTTCGTAAGGTTGCAAGACGTATTGGTACTAGATAATGATCTTTGAAATCCACAAGAAAAATAGTTTAAGTGCAGTCATGTCGAAAGGTAACATCTCACATGACATCCGCAAGGGGTATTTCATTCATCCTAGGTCTCACAAATCATAAACCTCCACCTCTACTTACCACCTCATCCGCACCTCGGTACTCGTATAACAGCTACCTAGTCTCCGCTCTTCCTTCACCTTATATTACAAACCTTAAACCACTTCCTTTTTATTCATCCATTCTCAAGAAACATCCACTCACCCACTCTACTCTATAAAAACCCCCTCTCCCAGTTCCTATTCTTTCTCTAGAATATTTATCTATCAAGGATATCAAGCTATCCATCCAGCCTACGCACAAACTAAAAAAAAGGAAAATGAATCCAGAAAGCTTACCTTATCTTATGTCACACGTCCATTCAGTCTATAACAACACTCATTATCTTACGATCAATTAATAGTCAATCCATACTATCTATTCACTTCACTTCATTCACTCCACATCCCCTCCATTAGCAAGTCGTCTAGAATGTAACTTTCCTGCTTGCTTGCTGTCAAGTCCATCTTACAATTAAACACACCATAGCTGTCAATATCTATCTAGTAATGCTCGTCCGAGATGTCTATCTGCCAGTCGAAGTACTCGTAGTAGAATTTCGTGCATAGGACAGGCGATAGGATGCAACGAATCTCTACCTCAGCCTACAGAGAGCTTAGCTTTATCTAAAGGCCGCATATTTGCCAGAGCTTTACTCGCCTTCGTCTGTGAATTAATACAATCCCCTCTCTTCCTTCCGTCCTCCCTATGAATAACTCTAGAAGATAGATAGAAATTATATTCTGTCTCGGGTTATATAGTATAGCAATCGAATGTCTGCAAACCACACAACCTAACATCAACCAGATAGTTGTCTCCGGCTTTGGATATGAGCATAACTTCGCGGCAGATGGGGTTTTATAGTCCCAGTAGAGTAGACGGAGAAGTTTTGCTTGGTGGAGCTAAGCACGACTTGAAAGGTACACGGACAAATTCAATTACAAAAGCACGGACACGTAGCACTGAATCTAGATGTGGTGATTGATGATTTTTGATTTCCATTTCCATTTCCATTTCCGCTTTATTCCATCCATTCATGGCCCTCCCTCCACTTTCACTTTCGCTCAGACCATAATCGTCCTCGGCCGAAACCGTGTCTCTCCAGTATAACCATACATAGATACATACAGCCCCCCTCTTATTCTTCCCTCCTTCCTTTGTCCTCTCTCCTGTCTCTCCTCTACTATTTCCAACCATCCGATCACACCCACGGCACCCCACTTCACACCACCTCATATTCAAATCCGGTAATAGTCCAACAGCTGAGTAACCATCCATCAGTCGCCCATCCAAATCATCCTATGCATGCAAGCCGCATGCATAAAAAAAGCAAAAAACACCAAGTAAAAAACGCAAGCCATGACGAGAAAAGATAATATGAGTGGACAAAAGCCAGAAGAGCGCCGTCCCAGAAGGGTTACTTCAAAAGACAAATCAACAAACGCCTATTTAGAATTCTCGAGGAACGTCCTTTTCCATTCATGCAATAATCCTCCTTGTTCATCTCGAGTTTGATTGAAAAGACATAGGAAAAGTGATTTGTTTCGTTCGTTGGTTCGCTCGCGTGCGGGGTATGATGATGAAAAAGGGGAATGAAACGCCCAATATGCAGATGTTGTGATTGACCGTCGCGATGATTGATGGACTGGGTCCGCTTGCGTGTCTCGTATGAACTGGACGTTCATTCTTCATTAAGATATTAGGAAACTCGTTCTCGCTCCCTCGGGTCTGACCTCCAGCCAGAATCCATGCATTAAACATTTAGAGAAATGAAGTTGCGTTATTGTGTAGCAGCAACACACCAGTGTCTGTGGAAGACCCATGCGCTCTTCTGGCATTCCTTGCTACAGTATTTCGTCCTTCTGCATCGCCTGCACTTGGCAAATTGCCGGGTAAATTCTTCCCACTTTCCACATTGGTAGTAAGCACATTGTCGAATTCCACCTCGACTATCATCTTTCCTGCATAGGTTTCGCATCACAACTCCAGCCCAGTATTGCATGTCCTGGCTGTGATGTCTGACGGTGAACTTTTCCACCAGAGGGAAGATGTTGAAGTCGTCTGGAAGGAGATATTCTTCTTCCTCCGAATCGCAGGCGGAATGACAAGTACTTGGCGAAGATGACGAGGCAGAAAATGGGTGGCTTTCATCAATATCGAGTAGGTGTAATTCGGAGCCGATCTTGAGTTTCGGCACGAGATGTGATTGTTGAAAGTAATCGCGGAGGTTGCAGTATTTTGAGACATAAGCAAGGAGTTGTAGTGAGAGGAGAACATCCTCATCCCTCGGCATCGCAGCGAGGACTTGCCCGCTGGTGGGAGTGTGTCGATCCAGGAGGTATCTAGGAATTGTGGCGTTAGGCATCGCTGGAGGTGTATTCGTGGCGGTCTGTTGAGCAGGTGAAAGACCCATTGTTGGACCGGTTGGTGTTGTGGCTTCATTAATCATGCTGCCGTCAATGGCAGAGCGGTGAGTGATGTTAAAGGTCCCGACATCTTGAGCTTCCGATACAGTAGGAGTCGTTAACCCAAGCGGTGTCTCAACTGCAGTGAGCATGCTATCTCCATCATCCATATTTATATCTTCAATATTTACGGTCGTTGATTGGATTTCTGGTACACTCGCACCAGAGATTTCGGGGTCTACAGACTCATCAGATGCCATGCTATCCGCGTTGGGGTCTTCTGGTTCCCCACCCATGGAAGCTTGATGTCGGATTGAAGGCCGCCTTCGTGATCGAGCCGCGGGTGCTGACAGATTCGTAGGGCGAACAGTAGGTGATCTCAATTGGTTTGGAGGAAGTGGTGTTGTAGGAGAATCTGGCTGTGATGTGAGACCGGTATGGAACCCAGGAACCATTGATGGCAGACGATCCACGTCCCGGACAGGTCTAAGGTTGAACCCATCCGCTGTGTCCATTGATGGCACTGCGGTAGCAAGAGGCTGGATGTTGTGTCGAGATGGGGGCAAGAAATGCTGTCTGGCATCCTGCCCTCGGTGGTGATGATGGTGATGTCTGTGACCAGAGAATGTAGTCCTCTCTGGAGGAGATGTAACAGCGAATTGAGGGCCAGTGGGGGTCGTTTCCATGGCATCCGAACCGGTAGCCGGAGGAGGGTTCACGTATGTTGTAGGTATTTCGATAGATGGCGGAGGAGCTTGTCTTCTAGATGGTCGGAATTCTGATTCAAATCGAGATGTTCGGTTCCCAAATGAAGCCCCCTTGTGAGAGCTTCGGTGCTCGCTGGACCGAGAGCCATGTCGAACGTCTTGTAGCGCCTTGTGCTTTGCTTCCTCTGCCTTTTCTCGGCACCTGTCAACAACCTTGATGTAGTTGTCGAGAATGGTAGCAATGACCGGCACCATGTCAGCCTCGACAACTCTGGTACGAACGGCCTCCGATCCTCGGACCCCAATATTTACAACATTCTGGAATGCCAAATTCCATTTCCACATATCCATCATATCCTTACTCCGGCCTGCCTTGAGAAGACATACCAGTCTCTCGACGCCTCCATCGACAGTCAGGATGTCTCTTATGCGGGCGGAGGAGGTTGTGAGGTATGCAAGGTGATTGAGCGAATTGATCAGTGGGAGGGTGGATGTGCAGTCGAGTGCTCGACGATCGTACAGGGCGGTAGTGATACCGACCGATGCCTTGTTGACATTTGGGATACTGAAATTGACTTCCCTCATGATGGAGTCGCTCCGCAAGTTGCGGGAAAAGGAGGTGTTGGATTCGTCTCGGGGTGTTTCAGGTGTCCGTCGTTACTGGAGGTGTTATTTGGCGGCCAGCAGACACAGCGTGCTCGAATTATCGGACTGGAGGTTATGTGTGTGTGAGGTTCGCTTGGTTGAGTGTGAGCAGACGCTTGATGTTCTGATTCGATTTGAAATTGGCTCGGGGGGCGGGTGATGAAGATGTGGGTCGCCTCCGAGGGATCAGGAAAAGGATAGAGTAGACAGTGTAATGATGCTACAAACGGCGGTAGGGTATCAAGCAAATGTTGTAAATGCAGTAGACTCGACGGATTCGATGCAAAAGTTTTCGGGATGAAGGAGGTTGGGTGATGTCCAGTGAGGTGATGTGTTGTGAGAGATTGTGGTCGGGGGTGATGAGGAACTAAGCGTGTCGCAGATGCTGACTCCTGCTTAGAGATCGGATCGGATGCTGTGCCAATTCCAACCGACTGCAATCAAGTAGTCGGCGGGATGAGAATTTGATATTTGCTGAACAAGAGCACGGCGGGGAGGAAGTCGTGGATGTCGGGTTTGACGATGGGAGAGGTTGAAGAGAGAGAGAGAGAGGAAGAAGGGTTTGGGTTTGGCTTGTGGAGTCGGATGGATGCTCGAGTAACCTAACGAAAAAGACCGTGCTTTGCTCTCCTCTTTGATATTAATTAACGTTGAAATTGCAAGAGCAGGTGCGTGCGGTCTAAAGAGAGTTTGGTAAAGGATCTGATCTGGAAATGATAAATTTCCCAGGAACAAATAGAAGAACCTGATATAAGGTCCAAAAGCGGTCGGAGTTATAATCTTCGTGGTGGGAATTGGATGTGATGGGATGGGAATAAGAGAAAGATGGATGGAGGACCCGCAGGCAATGCTCGGCCTTTGAGGACTGGATGGTGGAATTTGGTTGGCTGGTTGGTCAAGGTTTGCTGGAGAAGGTGGATTGAGAGGGTGAAGGCGGCGAACACATAAATCCTTGCCTTTCGATTGGCTGGACCTTGGCTTCGGGCAGCATCGCGTACTGGACTGGACTGGGCTTTCAAATCAGACCAAATCAAAATCACTGACTAATCAATGGATTATCTGCAGTATTTGGTCTTTTATTTTTATTTTTTGCCGCTTTATTTTTATCCATTTTTGATTATTTACTTTACTCCCGACGGATGGACGCGAGGCGGATGCTAGAGTATGGAGTCGAACTATTTACGCCTCTTTCCGTCTTTCTAGAGCTGGTGGAGTGCCAGTACTATAGGAGAGGAGTTACCTAGGTATATCAAATACTTATCGCATTCTCAGCCTTTTAGACTTCTTAAGATGGGGGAAATGACTTGTGCAACTATTAAATATATCTCCCGACTGATGCATTTAAGACTCCATATATCTTCGTACTCTACTGTACTACATCACGATATCATGCGAGATCGCTCGTGCACGACTGTCGAAACAATCTCCCGGGTCGCGTCCAAGCTGAATAAAGTTTAACTTCTTTCACTTGCACTTGCACTTTTACTCACCGCTCCACTCCACAATCCATCCACTTTTCACAGATCAACCTACTGTCTGTGTAACACTCACTCTACACTAAAGTCTAAAGCATGCCATTTCCAACCTCCTTGTCTCTTCCTCACCTCATTCCAGCCTCGTCTCATCTCATCTCATCTTTTCCCCAACCATCCGTACAAGCAAGCAAGCAAGCAATCCATCAAAGCAAGCGCCCCCTAATACCCGCCCCTACCGCCCACCAACCACATGCAGCCGCTGCAGAGGCGTCAATCACAGCACACAGAGCACAGCACAGCGCTTATTTCAACCCCCTTCCACTTCCTTTTCTTCACCACTCAAACACACTTCACACTCACAGAAAACGCCTCCTGATCATTTGGCGCGCATAGCGCAATGCATTTATCGAGCGAACCAAACCCCAAAATCTGCACGTGTACTTATACTCACACTTACTCAACCTGTAAAACATAGACCTAAGTACATTTATTTACACATGCATCTTCCTGTGCTATGCTTTGTTTGGCTTTGCTTTGCATCACAGCTATGAGTTCTCCCACTTATGTAATGCAAATGCGCTTCCATTCATGCATCACATAACTCACTGCAGCACCGCACCCACAGCTACGAGTGCACGGACCCTTAACCTAGATCCTCCCGATAACATTCGCCACCAAGGAAAATTTCAACGTCGGAGATTTTCCAGTGGCGAGTCACGTGAGCATTAGAGTCTGTAAATGTATTTTTTTCTTTGCTTTACTTTATGATTGTTCATAAGTTAATCTCTAACTCTATTTCTATTTTCATCTTTGATGTTATATGATTTATATTTAGCCTAGTCTTACATCACGACATTTGCCTGTCGATATGAAACAGGCAATGTTTACATATACAGGCAGTATGAGAGAGACACGACACGGTAAGAGCGAGACTATACTGTATCCAGGATCACATTTCGTGCATGCATGTAGGAAAGTCGCGTTTGGTTCAAATTTATTACCTATTTATTGCTTTTGCAGAGATGCTCTACCACGAAAAGGGAGTAAGCTGAAGTCTCGTGACTATCATCCTACCTCGACAACTTCGTCGTCGCTTTATGCTTTTTAACGCTCTAAAAGACCTGCTCATCCATCGTATTCCACATATGCACCTCTTAGGAGCCAGCACTAAAAATTGATTCTTGATACTAGAGCCCGTTATTTATGGGGCTGGGATATATACCCACTGAGATGGACAATCTTGCGATTGGTCCGATCTGACATCAGATGAAATCCCCATCCCCTAGCGGTGCTACATCTTAATTATTAACAAATTCCGGCAAAGTATTCTGGCTGTGCTTTTTCTTTGGATCTCCAGCTTCTGTTTGACTAACTGATTGATTTCTAGCCCCGAATAAATAGCATGTTAATCTGCCGTTCACCGGCCCAGCGGCTTCATTCAGGCCACCTACATCCTCCCTCTTTTCAACAGCTATCAGCATTGCGGGGTCCAGAAACAGGTACCGGTTTAATATGAATTGATTCATCCCGAGCTTTCTTGTCCAGTGAATTATACTTGTTTTTTATTTTGTTTTTTTTACTTTACCCATACTGTCAATTAATTGACTAAAGCTTCCCGCTTGTGTGTATGCGGAGCTTCTCATTCCGAGGTCTGTATATTGTTTTTCATTCCTAGTAGCTCTTGATCTTTGGAAAGTGACCAGATGAGATCCCTATATATATACCTAAGTAACATCCTCACCTCTTTTATCATTCCAAACCATTACTTACCGATCTCTCGATTTTCACAATGCGTTTCTCTTCTCTACTTCTCGGTGCCGTAGCATTTACGTTCTCTGGCGCTTTTGCAGCTCCTGCTGCCAATCCTGATCCAGCTCCTAACGAGCGCAATGTCAGTACCAACAAGAAGCGGTCGAACTTTTGGTTTGCAGGCGTCAATGAATCTGGTGCTGAGTTTGGGAATACCAATCTTCCCGGAACCAAAGGCACAGATTATACATGGCCGTTAACATCATCCGTCGATGTGAGATGAGAGCTCGAACCCCTAGGGTGATAGTTTACATGCTAATCAAACATGTAGACTCTAATGGCCAAGGGATTCAACATTTTCCGCATCCCTTTCCTGATGGAGCGTCTCGTCCCCAACTCTCTGACCGGCAGCGTGAACGCAGCCTACCTCGCAGACATGCAGGCTCTAGTAAGCCACATCACGAGCAAAGGCGGGTACGCGGCCATCTGCGCGCAGAACTTCGGCCGGTACTACAGCAACATCATCACGGACACGGCGGGCTTCACCTCCTTCTGGCACACGGTCGCCAGCCAGTTCGCATCCGACACGCACGTCATCTTCGACACCAACAACGAGTACCACGACATGGACAACACGCTTGTCGGCTCCCTCAACCAGGCAGCCATCAACGGCATCCGCGCAGCCGGCGCAACGACCCAGACCATCTTCGTAGAGGGGAACTCGTACACCGGTGCGTGGACGTGGGTTTCGTCCGGTACGGATACCGCCATGGCTGCCCTCACAGACCCGAATAGCAATATCATCTACGAGATGCACCAGTATCTAGACAGCGACGGCTCGGGCACAAGCTCTACCTGTGTGAGTACCAGCATTGGGGTGGAGAGGCTGCAGGCTGCTACGGCGTGGTGCAAGAGTACGGGGAAGAACTGCATTCTGGGGGAGACGGCTGCTGGATCGAATAGTCAGTGTATTAGTGCTTTGGCTAATATGCTGGACTATATGAAGAGCAATAATGATGTTTGGAGAGGCTGGCTGTTGTGGGGAGGTGGGCCGTGGTGGGGGTACGTCGTCCTGACTCCTGAGTTCCAGAATCAATGTGCGCGCTTGCTAATGAAGTCTACTCAGGGATTATATGTTCTCTGTTGAACCGCCGTCTGGGACACAGTATACGGGTGTTGTGCCATCCATCACTCAGTATATCTGAAGCAGCTTGTAGAAAGTACGAGTATTACCGCCAGAGTACTTGATAGTTTCCCCTCATCGCACCGTTTTCAGTCTACCAGACTCCGGCGCTTTTAGCTTAGCAGCGCACATTAAAGTGATGCAAGAGTCTCTTAACCAAACCCCTAAATATATTGTATATCCCTCTTTGTGTCTCCATCTAACACCTAATACCTTTCTCTACACACCTCAACCTCCAACCCCTTGTCAGACATTGCAACACCAAAGAACATGTAACATGTTTATCCAAAGTCAAAGTAGTACCATGGCATGGTATGGGGTAGAGACACGAGCTACGTATCCGGAGCCCGAGAACTCGGAGCGCGTACTAGGTATGTGTGCTCGTGTCGATGGAAGAGGCTACTGTTGGAGTGCTGAGCTGTGCTCGCTATATTTCGCGAAAGCTTTTCATTAGCCAGGAATTGATACGAAGTAAGTGAATGAAAGCTAATCTAGAGCGCAGTTGCAGTTGCAGTTGCAGTTGCAGATGGGTATGAAGTTGAATGAGGTTGAAGTGCCACGTGCAGTATACTATGCTTATAGAAGACGGGGCCAGGTGCGTGGGGAACGGGTACTGTAGGAGAGGAACATGGTTGAAGAGGGGAATCAAGGAAGACGAACGAACGAACGAACATTTCTCAAGTACCATGTAGCGAAGAGCTAGGTACGCAAGTAACAAAGCGGCGATGCTGGTGATAATGTTGATGATGCCGAAGATTATGGCTGTGGTTAAGTCGGAAGACACTAACAAGACTTGTTATTCAACCATTACGCTGGCAAGTTCTGTAGAACAGGGACACGAGGGGCAGCCTGGCAGGTCACAGGTAAAGGGAAAGGGAAAGGGACAAATTGGTAAAACATACTGGTAATTGTTATAATACTCAATGAATAGACGGCAGTTTTCCTGTTAACGTCAAAGCCGGTGCTGGTTAAGCTGGGGTTCCAGTGATATAAGTAGGTGACAGAAAGGCAGGAAATCACATAGACTGAATAACTTTAAAGTCACACTTCCCGGAAGCAAATTCGGACAGGGGGAGAGCTGAAGAAAGAGCAGATGTTGGCGAAGTTTGGTGCAGTTTGGAGTACTTTGGTGCAGTTTGGCGAAGGATGGCGACGACGGGGTAGAGTAAGTGCGATATTATTGGGTGTTGGAAATGAGTGGATCTAGGCACTTTTAACATAAAACTTAAGCGAACCAATGTTGGGTGGTTGCGTCTGGCAGATCCATTGATCCTGCTGTCACATCAGTCCCATAACCCGCTGTTATCCTCCACAGGGGTTTGCAGATTCGCCGCGTTTTTAGTGCAATGGGACGGCGGAGGTCCCTGTTCCCCCCCACCGGCATCTCGAAAACGTCAGACACGGGGCATCACCGATGTTCTTTTGACTCGGCGGTGTATTGAGAAGCCTTTGCTGATTGGCCTCCGGCGCTCGTCATAAGGTATCCGGGAGGCTGCGTATGCCCCTCCCAGCAAGAAATCCAAAGCTTACTCCGTATACTGTCATATCGAAAAACAGAGGCTTGTAGCACGCGCATGTCCGGATGGGCGATGCATGTCTTGGTAGGTACTGTTGTGTTACCACCTGCCGTTGTAGCGATGCAACTTAAAGCCTTGCTTGATACACCACGTGAAAGACCGGACCGGCTTTGAGTATAGTGAAAGCTTACATTTGGTCTTGAACATAGGAGTGTTGAACCTCGTAGAAAGTTGCCACATAGTAGTTATTAGATAATAAGGAGAGTTTAAGAGGACGAGAATGTGTCCCACTCGAAAGCAAGCAGATATTATTTAGATTAGAATTCTCCTATGAACTAGAATTTCCCGGATACTTGATGAAATAGATCTTTCTTTTATTATCCCTTCACATGTCTCCATTTTAAAATGAGTTTTGCAAGGTGATAGAAGGATAGATGGATTGCCCTTTGCGCTGGCGTAAGGGGCTTAAGCGACTCATATCACATGTGAACTGGACTTTCTACCTATCTAATTCCTGATTTCTTCGTATCTATCTATATGATGTGTATAACGGTCTGACATTTCGGGAATAAAAGAACTCTATATTAAGGGCTTAGATAGATGTCCGGGCTACTTGAATCTATTTCTACCTTATGGGCAAAGCAGCTGGAGTCCTGCCTAGGAACTTCTAGATGATCTAGTCCTAAGACTTGGTGCAGAGGGCCCTTAAAATAGATATTACAAACTGGAAATTCAGTTAAGCTATCCGGATCAATTAGTAGCAATAATCGCTACGAGCGATGCTACATAGAAGCTATACTCCAAGCTCCAAGCAGGGGTTATTGGAGCGGGTTTGGGGCTGCATGAGAACCCGCTTTTCGAGCTCCAAGCAGGGGTCATTGGAGCGGGCTAGTCTATATCTACTTAAGCGTCCCTCGTGCGACGTCAACGAGCAAGTCATTCGCACTAAACTAAGAATAATCTGCTAGAATTTGTGGCTAGTGGAGTTTTTACAGGCCTGGACAGCTTCAGCTGCCGGCAGAATTAGTTAACTGTATATATTAGATAGGTCAATTTAACTAGACTGCTTCTATTATAGCTTAAACACGCGATCCTAGTCTATCTATATACAGCAAAAGGGGGTCTGATTTTTCCTTGTAGTTCTGATTATTACCTTCTTTATTCCTCTTAGTTCTTTATTTAACTTCTAAAGCTTGCACTTTCTTATACTTATCTTTAAATAGGCCATGTCAAAGCTGCCTCTTCTTCTTGCTCGTGTTAAAAGAGTCAAATAGCATATGCGCAATATTACTGCCATAGACTAATTACTGGCAGGGCTTACAGACAGAACAAGTGGGATTAGATTGGAGCGGGACATAGATCGCAAAATTTAGGTAGAGCTACACTACCAGCACTTGCACGGATCTCAGGTCATGACTCTGGGGATTATGAATTCCGATTAAGGCAAGAATAACAAAAAGTGAGATATTTATAAAGCTTGGCGCTAAGCGACTATGAGGAAATGAGTCGGGGGAAATGACAAAAATACTCTACGTTCGGTGGCAGAATGTTTTCAGGATGAGGATCCGGAACAAAAGGGGTGTGACAAACAACGTGATTGGGCAGACATGGCTCACAAAGTCATGTATGAGATTGTTGCCCTATAAGTGCTAGTGATAATTCCCAAGAAGTTGAATATAACTTACAGAAGTAAGCAGAGACTTTCGACCAACGCAGTTAAATTGTTCTGCATCGCCTTCTAATGCAAACGCCCCAGCTTAGCCATGACTAGCGCATCTTAAAAGCTTCTGTTTGAACTCGCATAAGGTGGCGGTGGGTCAAAATCACGGTCAGCTTCTGAAAAAGCCATACAAGTTTGCTCCGCGTGCGTCTTCTCGTGTTCTTGCCTCTGCCACTTTCTCTCAACATTCAAAATTATCGGCGCTCTCGTCTCATAATATTTTTTCTCCTGTATCAACACCAATCCCAACTTCTCGCAAAAACTCGTAGCCCGTCTCATATCCGCCTCCTCCTGAATCTCCTTTATAACGTGCGCCATTGCTATGTCCAGAGCCGCCCAGGACCTCCTAAAGCTCTACCTTTATCCGCATTTCTAGGCTCAAAAATAACATGGTTTGCTGTGAAGATAGGGGCAGTGAAATGTACTTTCATAGAATCATAGTGGGTTCCTGGCTTTGTGATAATAGCTTCGATTTCAGGAAGGGGGAGATAAGATAGTATCTATAGTTTAATACAAGTATATTAGCAAATGTTTTCCTCGAGGTAGTCTGCTAGAAGCCTCAGTCTGCTATGCTTTCTGCGGCACCTACGGGCGGAACATTGCATAATGCTGCTGATGGGTAGAGCGACAGAAAAATAAGTTTCTAGGTGCATGTTGATAGCTGAGAAACAAACCTCACGTTTTTTATGCATTTATTGCGTTCTTCTATGCCGTCTAATATAGGTCCTTTCTGCTGCATCTCTGTGGGAGGTTGCTCAATTGACCTTTCTAGATCCAGTTTTGCTTGCTCAACCATGTCTCTTGTTCCTTCAGGGACTGTGACTTAAAGTACATTTGATGCTTTTCTACTCTATACTTGGCAAGTATCGAATTTCGGAAGGAACCACTTCAGGTGTATCGATTGGAAAAGCGATTTGAACATTTTCGATCCTGAAGTTGGACCTTGACTTCAAGCCGGGTAGGCTTAGGGCTTGTAATGCCTCGAGTCAATGCGCTCTACTTTTGTGTTTTGAGGTGTGTCAAAAACTGGTGGTAATAGTAAATAGAATTAAAATGAGGGTGAAGAGATTCTTGCATCACTTTAATATGCGTTGCTAAAAAGCGCCAGACTCTAATAGACTGCCCATGAAGGGCAACCGGTGCACTAGCATTAGAGCTAGAAAATTTAATCTATAAATTCACTTACTTTGAAACTCGTCCATAGTCTTTTAGCGCTATCATTACATACCCCTCACTACTCCGTATTGAGTCGTTATATTGCGAGCTTGGGCACGTGATTCGCATAAGGGTAACTCCATATCTCACCTTTTTTAGTAGCGTAGTAAGCAGCCTTACAAATCAGGCGTCTGAACAGCAGTGCCGGTACAATCACTATCAAGTATTAAGTGCTATCTGCAATTCCAAAATCCCAATTCCGGAATCCCAAAATCAATGATGCTTCCCGTTTGGTCTCTTTCGCTAACCATACAATACAACGGGGCAGTGTACAACGGCCCCCCAAGCTTTTGGGTTTTAATCGTTGCCAGTCCCACACCTCTGCCCACAGACCACAATGACCCTGACCGTACCAGCTAGAAAGGAACTCAGGCTGTCAGGGTTTCTAGCAGGGGCGGGTCTTCTAAGGAACAAGCTGGGGTCTGTACAGTAGACCTGGTTGCAGTAGTCAAGGTACCGGGGGGGTCTTTGCATGCTACAGTAAGATGATGCTGAACATGGCTTGTGCTCAAGATGGCTTAGGGCACAGAAACAACAGGGTGTTCCGATCCGGTCGGTTGTGGCGTGCATAACTTGAGCCCGCCCAGCTCCGCAGGTCGTCCAGGTGTGCCTACCCGAGCTACTCTCTCATGGCCACCCTTTCACTTGCATCTCTAAATATTATTTAAGAGAAGATTCTTACCATGCAGAACGAAATTTCTTTCCAAAATCGCAAAAGCAAATTTTGAAAATATGGGTAAAGTTTACTTTCTGTTTCTTGTGTGGTGTAATACAGAACAGGGAGTTCTGGACACTAACCTAGGTGCGCTCTGTGTGAGATTGCAAATCCAAGAAGCATCAATTAATACCATCGATTGAATGGATCAACGTACTGACTATCCTAGTATCTCAAATTGTCTCAACTGCAATTGCAATAACCATCATCATAAGCGGCACTACTGGATTACTCAATCTGCTAATCAGATATCTCGAATACCGCTCCCGCAACCGTACGTACTACGTTTTCCAAATGTACTCACTCACTGCCAAAATTCTTTTTTTGAACGCTGGCTAACACTTGCTTGCGTGACAACAGGCTCTCCAAACCAGCGCACTCGAGAGAGCGAACAACGACACTACCATCAACACGTCCACCTCGTCGGCACAAGTCCTCAATGGACTCGGCTTGCAAGTCCACCACAACGAGAGGCACTGGATGTTGAGCCTGAAATCGGCACTGTGCTAGATGAGATGGATGTATTGGAAGGAGCATGAAAGCTAGGCCCTAGGAATTGGGATTGGAATTGGAACGGCTGGGTCTTGGGTTTGTAGCTGGAGTTTGGATGGAGCTTGACAGATGGAGTACGTGAGGGATATACATGTACATGACACTTGATATTGCGCTCTCGGTCTTGACTCTGCGGTTCTGTGGGATAGATTTATGTTATGTATCGATCGAAACAACAATTGTCGTTTCTGGGCTTGCATATAGCCGGGAACAATACTGATGGTGATTGAAGTCACGTGAAATGCACGCTATATTTGAAGAACTGAAAAACTATGATAGGAATGATGACTCTCATTGCATCTGGAGTGCATGTAGAGAAACTGAGCTGGAAAATGACGGTGCAGATAACGTGAAGAAAAAGCAGGAAATATGTACGAGGCATTACAACAATGACATCTTGCCATCACTGCATCGACACTGGAAAATAGTTTGGTATATCTACATAACCCAATGCAAAGAACCGACCGAAACGCCATATCCCATTTTATATTCCCTCCGACAAAACTCATTTCTTTGCCGCTCTCCTGGCCTTCCCAGGCCTAGGCTTTGCACCGCCCTTCATCTTCTTACTCGAAAAGCCCGTCAAGTCACCACTGGACATCGCATCACCGCTCTTCTTGAACCGTTTCTTGCCACCAAATCCGAATTTCTCGTCCTTCTTTTGGCGCTTGTTGGGTCCTATCCTGTCTTTTCGGGAAGGCTTGGCGGTCTCATCCTCAAGTGCTACATCGAAGATATCTGCTTCATTGGTCGTCTCGGTATCTGCGCCTTGGCGTTCTATTAAACATGATTAGCATAAAGTTCCAGTAATTCTTTACGGGCACATACTTCTCTTCAGAACCTTGATCTTCTCCATCGTTGTCTTGCGTTCCTTATCTCTCTCTTGTAGCTTCGCTACCTGCACCTGCTTGCCAAACTTCTTCAAGTCTCGCTGTTTCCTTGCATCAGAAGATGCTTTCTTGCTCGCAGCCTCGTCAATCAACTTCGCCTTGATCTTCGCCATGTGCTCATCCGCCTTTACCATCTCGGCGAAGTAGTCCGTCGGTCGCGTGAATTTAACACCCTCTGCTTTCAAGAGCTTGCGTCCTTCTTGTGCTGCAGACAGCGACTGTGCGTAAAAGGCCAACTCGCGATTCAAATCGTCCGAGACATCTTCAATCACTACTGGCGCAGAAGTGGTAATCGATTGATGCTCTGAGAAGGGTACTTTGGATGTGGGAAGTGCGATTCGTTTGAGGGCTGCGGTGAGGGCGACTGTGTTGTTTATGGTGAGACGTTGATGGGGAATCATATCTTCCTTCTCTTCATCGTCCAGATCTTCCAAGTCGGACACAGGTATGTCTTCGTCGTCCTCATCATCCTCCAAATCATTCTCTTGGTCGTTTTCGCCTGCAGAGGAATCGCTGTCGCTCTCGTCGATACCTTCGAAATCAATCTGCCATATTGTCAGAGTCGTTTATAGAGCACAAATAGTATAACTTACCTGCATAGGTGCGCTTTCTGTTGCTTCCTCATCCCCATCACTCCCACTGTCTTCGGCTGCTTCCTCGACATCTTCCCAAACCTCCTCAACCTTCCCATTGGATTCTAGCTTATCCCCGCCTTTTTGCGCCTTCTTCTTCCTAGCAGCCTTTTCCTTCTTCTTTAAATTCAATTTTTTGAAATCGACTTCCTTCTCTGCCACAAGGGCCATCTTTAGCTTGCCTTTCACAACCATGGTGTCGATATTGCTGGTTTTGCGAAAAAGACGTAGCTGTGAGGTGGAACAGAGCTTCTGCTAAGAATTATTTTTTTGCGAGGCGGGAACTTTTTGCAGCGTAGCACTAACTCAATATAGTTAGCCGCTTTTTCCAATCGCATACCCCATGGAATAATTCCACGTCCATGTCCTCAACATCAATCGCATCTCAATGTGCAAGTCTTGCTAAATGTTCATTGATCACAACCGAAGCTGTGTATCTTTTTAACTCAAAAGTTGAATATGTAAAGTAGTTTCATCACACCCCAAAAAGTCCTTTTCAAAACCAACTTCCATCAAAACTACACCAAGGCTCTTCCGAAACCTTGGAAATCACCTTGGACATATTGTAATCTGGCACGATGGACATACATATCCAGATCACCAATTCCTCTTGAGGAACCTTCAGAGGCATGTACGTGTCTCTGGTCATCAAGGTGTGAATATTGCCAGCCAGTCAGGAAGTGATGACTGAGATCAAACCCCACCCCCTGTCTTGCGATGCTTGAAGAACATAATGCTGTACCTGGAGATCTTTCTGTGGGCCCAGCCAGCGCATTGAGCTAGTATAGCGCGATAGCCAGGCTACGAGCGAGCTTGAAACGGTCTTCCAGCGATGGGGCATTTGCCTCCCCGCGGATATCTCGAAGACTGACAAGCGGACTTCTCGGCGTTGCAACATTGGCGTAACCAACAAGTGTATGAGTTGCGCCCTCGTAAGTATGTGCAGAAGCACCAGTATATATACAGTCAAGGACACTCAAATCACCATCCGTGACGGAGATCCCATGAAGAAGACGCGCAACATAATCTCGATCTTCAAAATCCTGCCTGCGCAAGCGGCTATGTCTAGTGTTGGTATCTGTCTCCAATTTGGGCAAAATCGTCTGCCCAGAATCAGGTTTGTATTTTCAAAATCTCCATTTCATTTTTACGTGGTTTCATGGCTAGTTGTCACTCCAGCACATCTTCCAGCTATTTTCAATCTAAGTCTTGCGATGTCTCCTTGGATGGAGAGGTTCTCCTGCCAAGAGTACCCTGTTCACTTCAAATTTGTCATGGATATTGCTGGTGACCTTTGATATTCCGGCAATATTCCATTGCGACGCAACCAGTTCTCAAGCGACCACGTCAAAAGGCTTTAAATACCATACACTTCAAGCTACAGCGATATCTTTTAAAAAAAGGCGCTGGTACAACACTATTCACAGAGTGTCATCACCTGACTTGCCATGCACCTCATAATGCTGCATTCAAGATGTCTCGACACCGAGCTAGAGCTCTTAGACTTGGTCTCTAATTGTGAAACTGATGTCAATCCCAGAAAAGTTGTCGATGCGTTGACAGCCCTCTATTGCAGTGCGGAACAAGAAACTCCAAGCTGTTGGAATTCCTTTCGGCTAGGAGCCAGTATCAATATCTCGGTCACCAACAAGCTTCAGCCTCTTTCCTCTAAACAAAATGGATACCTCAAAAATGCCACCAGTAGACCGATGGTATTCTCCAAAACTCTCACTATTCTCGGGGATCATAATTACCTACGGGATGAGTACTACGGCGCTGACTACGTGGCCGACCTCCTGTTTCTACTGCTAGATACCAGAATCCCAATCCTCTTGGCAGAGGATCTCATTATAGCCATTGGAAACAGCATGACTTTGTTGAATTTGCTAGCCATCGCCCGAGAACCAGATCCTAGTGACAAAGTCATCCACAGAGACACGCTAAGTAGCCAAGAAGAGGTCAAACTACGACCCCTGTACACAACCATGATCGCCCTCGCTCAGCTGGTTTTTCGAATCCCAAACACCTTGGTCGATTTCAAGGGTGCCTTAGAGACACACCTGTATGCTACGCCTGCGCCGCTCACGAAGTCCATAATATCCGAACTCTTTTTTCCAGGGGCGCAGACCCTCGTATCAAGAACAGTTTTGGCATCAAATTCATCGGGCTCCTTGCATGGTCTTGTATCTATCTCGGAGGCAAGACATGGAACTTCGAGCCGCATGTGAATCATGGGACTATAACATCCATGATATCCCTACAACCACTTCCAGAAAAGCTCTACCCGCCCCCCTGCATCCTGTCAGTGACGTATACCAAGCTTTCCAGACCTTTGAATAACTGGGCCACAAAATTGACCCATGGCTCCCACAGCTTGCAATGGCGTGGGATAACTCGTAAACAGATGTGACGATGGCCTTTTCGGTACGAATGGTTTGATGGGATTGAGGAGAGACGAAGAGCGGGAGGCACTGTGAGGGCGAGTTGATTCACGAATAACTCTTCAAACTGGAAATCCTAAACTCGGACAATACGACTTAGGTAGTCTATCCTTCATCTATCCCCCTACAAATTTCCCTTGAAAAGGAGCCGGACTCATATAAACAGACACACAGAAGAAACATGCTTACTTCTTTCACTGTTCAATTCAAATTCAAATTCCTTTCCAAGACACGCTCTCAGCCCCTGAAGTTCTTTCTCCTCCACTTCAACCTATCCGCGGCAACGTCTCGACTCCTGGTCTCTCGCTAACACTTAATCATCTAGCAATAGTTGTGGCAGTTATGCAAAAGCATCTTGACAAGCTAGATCTTCAAAAGTATATCGATTCCGATGGGCTTGTAACCACTGCTACAAAACAGTTTCTGCACCGCCAGGGATCCGGCGCCGTTTATCGTTTGGCAGCACGTCAGCAAGGGCTCTTTGCGGTATCCATATTACTAGATACAACACTACATTTCAGAAATTCATCATTGCCTTTTCCAGATCTTCAATCAGCACATACATGCAGCAATATTCGCTCCAAGCGGAAGAAAAGCAAAAAGTCCATGTTACCACGTATAAAAACCCAACAACAGATGACTATTCTCTCCCTATCCAGAGCCCCAGCATTTCCTCACTCTTCCTACTACCTCCCACTCACCCACGCCCTAACTCCCACAATGTTCCACGACCGTCTCCACAAAAGAAGAAGCCTCCTAGTAGACAGAAATTAAAAAGAAGACATATAAGTCATAATATGCCAGGCGGCGCGGCATACTAAAAGCCAGTGAGAATAAGTCGGCAGCCGCATTTTATGTCTACTATAGGGAATCATTAATAAAAAGCCTAAAGTTTTATAAATAATGGATGACCAGGTCCTTTGGTGGGCAAGGCCACGCTTTCTTTCATATCATAATAACACCCATCTAGTTTCAAGAAAATCTACCTACTAACCTACACATCAAGTAAAAACTCCTCCTCCCTCCTCCCTCCCTCCTTCCCTCCTTACATTATTTCTACATCACACTCCAGAAACCGATTTAAAACAACGTTACGCAGAGGGCGGCAAAGCAAGAAAGAAAGCAAGAAAGAGAGAGGGTAATAAAGATAGATAGATAGATAGATAGATAGATAATAGTGTCTTGTTTATCCGTGTTGAAAGATCTAGATCTTGAAAAAGGCTGCGTCTAGATATATATATGTATGTATGGACCCTTTCTTTCTACCTCTACCCTAGACATCTATACTAGCAGCGGCTCATCTCATATTCGCAATACAATCAGACTCATACTCATACTCATGCTCATTCATACTAGATCGGCGACTCCCCAATTCATGCTCGCTCGCCTCAGCCTCGCCTCGCCTACGACTTCCCACCCAACACCCTAGGCAAGCCCCTCCACCCCTCCCCACCCCCAGGCATAGCCCTCCTACCAAATTCGCCATCCAGATCCAGTATAATCTTCAACGCATTCCGACTCCTCAGATACCCCAACGGGCCCTCCTGGCCCTGCAAGCCCGCCTCCACAGCGCCAACGCCCTTATGAGGCATTGCATTCGCACCCTCGCCCGTCTCGCCCCCAGGGAGCGGTAACAAGCCCTGCAGGACTTCGTACGCTGCGAGCGTGAAGCCGAACTGTGGACTCGAACGCAGGATACGCGCTGGTCCGCCTTTGAAGAAAGCTTTGAAGCCCTCTTCTTTCATGATGGTGCGCGCGCAGTGGCGGAGACTGGTGTACGATGACTCGCCCTTGCGGGCTTCGACTTGGAGACGCGTTTTGATGACATCACATGGTGTGGTTAGGTACGCAGCTGGCATTCCCGCAATAGCACCGGCGGTGAGTAGTTGTACGACACCGAGTTTCTTGGTTTGTGATTCCCCAAAGTAGTCGCGTTTTAGATGGTTGTAGGTTGGGAAGTAGATGGCTGAGAAGGGAACGTCGCGGAGCAGGCAGGCCGATGCGCCTTTGTAGAGACCTACCAGACCTAGGTTTTTTACTATCCACATGGCGGAGCGGCGGGGGACGTCGGTGACGGATTTGGCGACTTCGCCTTGGACTTGTAGGCGGATTTTGACGATTTCGAGGGGATTAGTGAAGACCTTTGAAAGTGTTAGTATGAGAAGAGGTTGTGGAAGCTATATAAAGCGGAAGGGGAAAACATACAACTTGACATGCACCAGCAGTACCACCTGCCAATATTTCATGCGGGATCCAAATCTTTCCATCCTTACTCGAGAAGTGCCCTCGTACCAGATCATTGACAGTCAACTTAATGGCTTTCTCTGGCGCTACACCAATGAGTTGCGGCAAGACACCCGAGTATAGACCAGTGAAACCTTCATTGCGGATGACTTTCTTGGCGCAGTCGAGGGAGTTCTTGTACAGCATTGAGCCAGGGCGTGCAGAGCGCTGGTTCTGCAGTCTCGTTTTGACCAGATCAATAGGATACACCACGAAAGCACCGAAAGCACCAGCCAAAGAACCCAGCGCAAAATGGTGTACTGATTCGAGGACTGAGCGCAGGGCTTTCTGGGTGCTTGTCTTTGCTTTCTTCGCTCCCGCAGAGGCAGCTCCGAAGGCATTGTATAGCGGGTTGCGCCACGAGGCGTCGAGGACTTTGGAGAAATCGCCGAGGCCAAGGCGGCCTGAGGGTTCGTCGAGACCGGCGAAGTGGAAGAGAATGTCTGCTTCCATGGGTGTGAAGAGGGAGAAGCGGGTTATGCGTGCTGCTTCATTGAGGAATTCTGTTCTGGTGATCTTGCCATCGTCGCTTTGCGCTGTAGCTTGTCTGATGATCAATTCTACGAGGTCCATTTCCCGGATCATGTTCTGGAACGCGCGAACATTGGCGTAGGAGATCTTGGTACCTGTCGATATGTTGCAGAGGGTATGTAGGTTCTCCAACAGATGGTCTGAAAGCTTGTGTTTGGCCGTCTCAAGGATAATACGTTGGAACTCCTCAGGCTCAATAAATCCATCGCCATCTTTGTCAAAATAATGGAAAGCCTGTCGTATCCTCTCTCCCTGCAACCCTCTCAGCATCTGCGAGAATTGCGGGTACGTAAGATGGTGCCTGCGCTTCTTTCCCCCACTATACAGCGTCGCCCACTCGCAGCTCCAGTCAAACGGTATACTATCCGGACTCTTATTCATCTCATAGAGCTTTTTCAAGTCCTCATACTTAACGAAGCCCGTATTCTCCACATCGAAAAGCCGAAACGCGATCTCGTACTCTGCATCGGGTTTCGCAAGGAGGTTTTCAAAGGTACTCCAGTCCGGGAGACTGATCTTGCCCGTCTTCTTCCTGTCGGCGACTCTGAAGAGGATGCCGTATTGTTCGCGCTTGATTTTGTGCTGTTGATTTATGAGTCAATTGTTGTATAAAAATTTGTACAGTAGAAAACAAGACGACAAAGTATAGAGTAAGAGCAAGACGCAGATACAAAAGCAAAGGCAGACTCACGTAATCTTCCCCCTCCGGCGCAACAGCATTAACAAATTCCTCCTCGCCCATAAACAGCTCCCCACTCTCCTCATCCCTTCTCGCGTTCTTCTCAAACGTCGCCTTGCTCTGCGCCGACATCTGCACCTCCTCCACGATCTCCGTCCCCAACAACGACTCCTTCACCACCTCCTTCGCCTTGATAAGATCCGGCATCGTGTCTTCTCCTATCCTATGCTCTTCCTAGGGTCCAATTGCACTTCGCGTTTGCGTATGTCTGACTCTTTTCCTTTCCTCCGGTTCTTTGTCGTGCAATGCTGAATGAAAGCTGACTGGCAATCCTTCTTTCTTTCTTCCTTCCTGGAAAATGGGGGTTTCGATTCCTTCCTTCTATTCTTCCCAGCGCAAAGATAGAAAAGAACAGTAAAGAAATGCACAAGAATAAACAATGTAATGAATACACACACGTTCTAAAAGAATGGCAGACGGGGATTGACGGCCCCAAGGGAGGATAGTGAACTCTGCAGGGAAGCTTGGCTTGGTCCTTGTTGTTTTCTAGCTTCGGGGCGAGGGGACGAAAGCTACAGTACAGTTTTTCGCTGCAACGGAGACTTGCGCCCGTCCGGATTTAAGTTTGCGCGCGAGAGGAAGAGGAAGTAGGAGTGGGGTGGAACCTTTCCGCGTGCCGTGCTTGGCTGGCTCTGATTGGCGAGGATGTAGGGTGCAGCGGGAGGAAGATTATCCGGTTCCGAGCTAGACGCACGTGCACGGTACTTATCTTACCCTTACCTACCAGGGCGAGGAATATATCTGAAGACGGACGTTACTAACTTTGGATGAGATTCATCTTCGATGATCATTTATAGACCTGGGTGAGATTAAGTGAAAAAGAAAGCATGCGGGATTAAACGGAACTTGTTGGTGGATTGTATCCACATCGTCTGCTAGTGGGGCTGGAAATGTCCGATCAGTTGAGAGCCACCCTTCACTTCACCTCAGCATCTTACACCAACAGCATTAATTGATAGAAGTATCATTCCCTACGTCTACTTCTAATTTTACTTCTGTTGAATACCCTTCCATACACCCTGACGCCATATCATCAAGGAAAATAACAGCTATTAAGCATCTGTCAATAGACGCAAAAACAATGCATTACAAAGCCCCCATTTTCTATTATGCACCTCAAGCCAAGCTGCCCTCAATTATAGACGGCTGAGGTACGAGTATGTTGTTCGTGGTCTCGTGGTATCGTAAGGTATCGTTACGCTAGAAAAGCAGAAGTCGGTGTGTCGGTGCTCGGGCCGAGACTGAGGGGCCGTTTGAAAGAAGGAAGGATGCGGCGAAGAACAAAACATGCCCGTATGCAACGCCGCCAATAATGCGGGAAAGCACCGCCATCTAGTAATTTTTGTTGTAGTGTGGTGAGGATCCAAATATCATCGACAGGAAGCACCATATCGAGCCTCAATGAGACCATTATCGACATATCTGGTCCAATAATATACAGAGAATTGAAGTATCCGATGCAGCTGTGTATAAGTATTGGAACCAGCCTAGCCCTTGACTTGGACCATGCGCTTGAAGGAATCTCGCGTTTCAAAAGGCATCTGAGCGGCAACATCCTCAAGGGATGGGAGCGATGGTCTAAAGTTGGAGATCTGGATTGATGGAAGAACGAATGCCTTCTCCATCTCATTTTTGACGAATGTTGACGCTTTTTTGTACCGACGATCCGAGTATTTTTCAAAGACCGCAGCATGGTGCTTGAGAGGATGCTCACAACATTCCATCATCATTGATACCAAAGGTCTCAATTGGCCCCAAGTGTACCCGGAGTAGTAGATATGGGCAGGAGTCTACATTACCAATTAGCCGTTGGTCACCAGTTTGAAAGCAGAAGAACTTACCCAGTCACCCTTCTTCAACATCCAACGTGAAAGGCAGTGGGCACCTGCAGCAATATAGCTGGGAGGGCTTCCTACGAATCGCTCATCCATGACAGTCACTTCAAGGAAGTACTTCGCTAGGGTTCTGGTCTCCAAGTCATACTCATCCGCCTTGCTTATGCGTCTCAGGAAGCTCATAGGTCCAGGCCATCCAAGTTCGAACGAAAGCATACTAAGCATAAAACGTTCTGCCTTGAGGATCTCATCTACCGTGTAACCGCCGTCAACCATGTATACAATCTCGCTGACAGATGGGCAGTTGATCTCCTCATACTTGGCGGCGACGAAGATAGCTGTAGCACCGACCAATTGAAGTTTACCGAGAGAGACGATCTTGCAAGAGAGAAAGCGATCGATATAGTTGACGCAAAGGAAGAGAGTCTCTGGGAGAAGGGAGAAGCGATGGTGAACTTGAATCAGCCAATCCATGAGGACAGACCGCATCGACCACTGAATTTCGGCCTGGTTGTCCATGTAGTGTGCATTAGGGAGCATCTTGATCTATGAGTCAAGATTGGTTAGCAACAGGGTGGAGAAGGGTAAACACGGTAGGGGTGAGGTAAACAATGACCATGTAAGCGGCCAAATGGATATGGCCCACCTACTAGGCCGCAGGACGCGTTGTGGTCCCCAAAAGCTTGCAAAGAAAATGTGGAGACCTACCTCAAGCTCTCGCATGTACGCAAAGATCTCATCCCCGTACTCGGTCACCATGCTAGTATCCCATTCGTCTTCTTCAATGTCCTCCTGTGTACGAGTGCTCAAGAAGACCTCCGTAGCAGCAGCAATCTCCTTCTTTGCCTTGTTGGTGACTTTGGGAAAGAGAACCGTAGTTGCACCTCCAGTGGTGTTGTCGCCTTTTGATCGGTAGGAATGTGCTGTGGTATACCCCTGCTCGTCGTAGATCTCCTCCTCCTCGTCCTCCCAATATTCTTCTGGCTCGGAGACAGACGGCGCTGGTACCTGTCTATGCTGCCTATCCGGTATCTCTTGTGCAGTGTCAACAGGTTCTTCCTCTTGTCCCTGATTTACTATTCTGTCATACGACTCGTATGCATCGCCTGATGTGGTAGATTGATCCTGTCTTGCATTCTCGTAGATCGCCTCACTTGGACTGAGTTTCTCGGGCTCTTGAGGTAGTGGCTGAGCATCGAAGTACTTGCTCTGAGTCTTGCGAAGGACCGGTTGCGGGTCTGGTTTAAGCTGTGGTTGACTTTTATGCTGGCGAGGTTCAAGGGCTTGGTGGACAGGAGGAACAGGGGCTAACTCTGGCCTGGTGTTTAGGTTGACGCAGGGTTTTGATGGTTGTTCGTTCTCTGCACTAGAATCCTTGTAGATAGTTGTGAGCTTCTTGGACTGTGTGCGCTTGATGGGAGGTAATTGTGTATTTTGTTGGCGTGGCTCTGCGAGTGATGCTTTGGATGCGGCAGGTACTGAAACTGGTTCAGACGTAGTCGACGAGATGATGTTTAAAGGGCCTTTGATTGGTGCGACATTAAGAGGCCTTTGGGCAGGTCGAAGAAATACTGCGGGCTTGTCTTGTTGCACAAGGGGTTTGACGAAGTCCGAGTGAACTGATTTCCCAGGAAGCACAGAATCATCATGAATCGTAGCCAGGCTCTTCGCTGTATTGCTCACATCTCCAAAGGCAGTTCGCTTGGCCGCAGCCTTGAGCCCTCCTATAGCCAGCATGTTGGAGAGTGTACCGGTCGACTTGTGGCGCTGGTGAAGTGTCGGTTTGGAGGAAGGAGCAATATTCTCATCGCCTTGAACACGAAGAGCTCGCAAGGGACGTTGTGGCTATTGAATCAATTAAATGTCAGCTTGTTGTGTAATGCAAATCAATTTGCGAAGGAAATGAAGTTGTCGAGGCAATCTCGAGGAATGGGGGAGATGTAAGCCGCCCTAATTGACAGTGAGGGAAGGCGTGAATAACAAAACATACTCGTGCATCCATGGTTCGGTAGTAGCTATGCAAAGAATTTACGGTTGTGAATTGCCAAAAGCAACTGCAACTATGCTATGCAATTATTTTCCTGACTGTTTGATGAGTGCAATGCAAAGCTCGAGGTTTGGTGTGCAAGATTATCGCGTCCTAAAATTCATAAAAGGAGGTCGACTAGGTAGATGTGCGAGGGCGTGTTGAGATAACAGGATGGGCGGATGCTTCTGGCAATACAATGGTACTCGAGTAGAGTTGCAATTGGAAGTCAATGCGAATCCATGAGGAGATGCGATGAGGAGGATGGAGGAAGGAGGAGGATGGCAAGTTGAGATGTGAAAAGGATATCGCGATATGTTTGGGTCAGCTCGGACTTGATACCATGAAATGTAAACAGACTACACCCCTGCCGCCGCTAAACTCGAATGGGGAGATCTGTCACAGCAACGACAACCACAACGACCAGTCGCTTAATTCGCGTCTTGGTGAACTTTGAACTTCACTCCAAAACAAACAAATGTTTTGTTGGTCGCCCATTTGTTTCACCGGAAAAGGGAAAATGTCAAGGGGTATAGGATGACTCTTAATAACAGGCAGGCCATCTACAGTAGGGAGTTAATACCATAAGTACAACCCTATACTCATGACATTTCAGATCTAATAACAAAAACTTTAATTGAGTCATTTCCCATCCTACGATTCATTTACCCTTTGGAATGTAGAGCCAGCCTTTTTCAAGGGCTAGAATCTCCATCAGGTGACGGATTCAAGTGACACAATGCAAAGTAGAGAGGTAGATAAAAGACGAAAATTGCAGTCGCAACATCTATTTGCTTGAAGCCGCAGTAGCTGCAATCTCTATAAAAGTCACAAGTTCTCTTTAACATATATGCTCAAAAGTTACATCATCCTCTACGAATCAAGTAGAATGCATAGGAAATGAAATCCAAGGACCGAATGAATAGGATATGTGATTCCGATTACAGTTAACAGCGTATGAGACTGTCTGTGTATCAATTTTGCAAGCTAGGTGAAGATTAAATAAACCTTCCTAACTCTAGTCTCCCACAACAAATAAAATAATATATCCTCGGGTACTTGATTAATTTTAGTAATTGAAAACGGTTTTTAGACTTATTGTCCCAACTGAAAGAAATCTTGATGAGTGTAGGTACAAACATATTTATGGCTCTTAGCAAAAAGATAGATATTTTAATAGACTTCTCAAGAGTTACCGGAACTACTATCCTTTTAATGAAAGAATCAAGTAGCAGGATCTATAACTACTCTTATTGGTCCTGATCTCTGTATTTTCGTTACTCTAAAGTATATCCCGACACGTCAGAGGAATAATTCTTCGTGGGACAAAAGGAAGAAATTTTTTTACAAAGCGATGGAGCAACCTGTCTTTAGCTTTTGAAAAATCCTCTCTTGCTACATAAGTCCACATATTTATGGATTTCAAGGACCTATGCATATATCTCTCCCTTGGCGCAAACAAGTCTCCCCATTTGGTGTGTTGGCAAAAAGTGGTTTCGCTGAACAATGCCCCTAAAAAGCGGCACTGATTGAAAACGCGCCAGGCGTAAAAGTTGATGAGAAATCGTGCCGCTTTTTGCATGCAGCCGAGGCCCATATGCATCGACCCCTGCCGGGCTTGACTCATTTGCTTTTTAATTAATAGCAATGCAGTTTTCAAAAATTGGGGAATGAGTTTTTTTATTATAGTTCGGAAGATATCAATTAATTACATTTAATAGGAATGTAAAGTAATGCATATGGCAAATGAAATGCTCCTGAATCTGTACTGTTGTATTAGTGTCACCTATCCTATGAAACCAATGCGCTTGCTACGTCATGCTTACTAATAGACTGCGCGTAGCACTCGACGCGTAGAAAAAATTCACAATAACATCTGAAACTTATAACTCATGTTTCATGAATTTCTACAACATTAAAAACTTTGGTACGGTGATGTAAACTTATCTCTAATACTTGATGTATTTTAAAGTAAGATGCGACAACTTCTGGTGCAGCTATGTAGGAAAATTCGAGAATTAGTCAAAACATGAGATTCGCCCCTCAAAATCGCGCTAACAACACTAAGTCAGCTGATCAAACTTCAATCATTCACAACCTTTATTGCATCTTCATTTCAATAGCAATCATCATATATATCCTGATCTATCCAACAAGATTCAACTCATTTTCCTTTTTCCCTGCTCTTTTCCACCGATCAAGTGATTGGAAAGGTTAGCCGCTCGGAAGACGGCCTGCCTTGTCTAGAAGCTTCAGCGAACCCCCGAGCAAAGTGCCACGCCTTAGAGGCTTCCAAGACTTGCTTAATCAATGGTTAATAATGGCTCCCCACCACTTTCCAAAGTGTGTCTCCTGGGAGCAGCCTTTCTCTCCGTGATTGGCTGCTAATGTTAGGATTTTACCGTACCTTCGTTCCTGGAAGGTCTACGAATGTCCTTCTGATTTGCTGGGCTACGCTTCTGGAGTAGGATCTCACAACCGACGTTTGCGGTTTGCGCTTATGCCGCAGACATTTGCGCATGTCTTGCCTTCCTATCAATCAGCACGTAATCAACATGGCCCCGTGAAGGAACGGCGTGGGCGTGACCCGTGCCTGTAGACTTGTCTTGTTTATGTTTACGGGGTCGCATGCGATCGGACGAAGTCTCGACGTACGGAGTAGAGGAACTCGAGGCCTGCGCTGCGGTCTATCGGCCAAGTGCTGTTCGGAATTGACAAATCTTTGAAAGGCTATTGGGTCGTCGTCATCAACACCAACCCTGCCCTGCCACAGGAGTTAAGACTATCCGGGCCAAAGTATATATCTTTCTAAGGATGTCCGATTTGATTCTGGTTGGGGTATCTAGAGAAATTGTAAAATAAAATATCCATCTTTGCGCTGCGATATCAATATCCGCTTTTTGCCCTCTCAATTGTGCGGGCGGCGGCGAATTAACAGCATTTCTGGCAGCTGCACGACAAACAACATTGCATACTAAAGCTGCACTGTGGAGATCTAACCAGTCATTCTTGTGCAGAAGCACCTGCATCCTGGCCTCGATTTGGCCATTGCCGGCCGTCCATCTATCGTCAGAAGATTGGATTTGCCGTCCTTAGACCCCTCCAACTCTAAGCATAAAAGGCACTTGAAACTGCCCGCCAGCGCATACAGTACCAGCCAGCATCCTAGGGGCGCAATCAATAATGCAATTGCTACACCGACACCTTGCCCTGGCCCAAGTCAAGATAGACCTGGCGGTTGTTTGAAGCAGCATCCATGGACCACAGGATACAATAACATAGAATACACGCGCTGCAGTCCAAAGCCACACTCAGGTAGTCAAGCGATTGATTGTTTTGGAGCTGTACATGTCCATGTTACACTTGTGATCATCCAATTATCCCCGCCACAGACAGATAGTGCATATTATCATTGGCTGGCTGCCTCTGACTTGGTCAAGCATTTGGCCACTGCGTCTAGCAACACCGGAGACCAGTGACCAGTGACCAGCCAGTTGACGACTTCCAGTCGCATGCGCGCGGAGATCCTGACGACCTGCCTCCCATAAACATAGATGCAGCTATCGATCATCTAAAGCCTCCCTTTGTGTGTGTGGATGTTTCTAGACAAAGCTACATCATGTACGAGTTACGTGTGCTTGTCGATAGGAGCAGCAGGAGGAGCAGATACCCCCCCTCTCCGAGAATGGGCTGAGCGGGAAGGGAAGTATACTCGAGTGAGTGTGAGCATTTCCGCAAGAAATGTCTCAATTCTTGGGGGGTGACTTGGGAATGCACAATTTGGATAAGAGAAAAGTAGCACGAAGTAGATAGTAGATATTTCTGGGCTTTGTATGCTCTTTGCTGCAAATGCGAAACTTCTTGATATCAAGAAAGAAGGATCGCAGCACTGCGCATCCATCAAAGCGGGCAATGACAGGCAAGCATGCGGAGGCAATCCGAGGGTGAGGACAATAGGAAGAGGAGTAAAGACTAGCTTCTGATTTGGAACGTTATATTGGTAGTAGCAGGTTTTATGTATATCGACGATTGAAATAAGACTTGGCTAAATATGTAGTTTGTTCAGTTATGTAGTTTTATGAAATGTGAGTACTTAGACAATTTAGTTCTAACCCACCTCAGAGACAGCTTGCCGACTCGTAACCTTGCTCCTCTCTTCCAAAGACCACACCAAAGGGCATCACAACGACCCAAAATAAGACTTGGTAAGTCTCCAATCCATCCATTGCCCTTTCGCACATCTATTCAAACCATCATCGACTTGAATCTCCCAAAAAATCTCCATCTTCTAACCTCTCTGCGTCGCAGCACTTCGGCACACCAATTCCAACGGACGACGACTACAAATGCCTCGATAGGCCTCACAACGGCATCCATTTTGATCACCAGTAAGTTCCCACTCATATTTGATGTTATGCGATCAAGCAAAAACACCCGTCTTCCTCGTATATCTCTCCTGGCGGTGCCTCTATTCCCCCTTGTCCTCCGTCGGCCAAGAAGCGCCCACACACCGTTGAGCAGTTCGCAATTCCATCAATACTCCATCCCCTTTATCATTTCGCTCTCTAATATCATTATCGAACACATAAAGATTAATACTAACCCTCTGAACCTTCCAGATCGCAAGACAGCAGCACCCTCGGTGTCTTCCCCATCCATCCGCCATCTTGCGACAACCGTCTGATTCGCCCAGCACGCAACCTCACTACTCACCGACAACACACATCACTTAGGAATAAGTGCCATCAATCAACCGAGAAGTACTGCTTCAGCAGTGGCATGGAATTGTCCAGTCTTCTTTCCGGCCCCGTATCGTCAAACGCACAAAATCAACTTCACGACCCTGCTGCTCCCCGCTCGCATTCGTACCCAACCCGACACACAATGACCGGCATGGATGCGCGCACTGGAGCTCAGAGAATGGCTACACCACCAGTGACATATGCGAATGGTCAATCCAACTCTACAACTCCACACAATACGAATATGTCCCCATTCGGGAGTCCAACGCCTAAGAGTGTCGCATTCGAACTCCTCTTCCCCGAATCGCCTCAATATCGCGCGCGCCTTCCTATGCGGGTGCAGATATTTCCTCATGATACCACCGATTCGATTATAACTACAGTCAAGAACTTCTATGGTCTTTATGCTCCTCCTGGCGGTGCTAAAGGAGTCAGTTTCGAGGATGAGCAGGGCAACACCCTGATCGCTCGTTACGAGAACCTTAGAAACAACATGACTGTCTATGTTAGAGTCATTGATGAACCTTCACCACCTCCGGGTGCTTATGGTCCATCATCCTATCATTCGGGATCGCCTGTTCTGCAACAGGCCTTCTATCCCGGCGATGGCCACCATATGCCACCTCCACCCGCCCAGGCTCTCAGCTACGGGCAACCGCTATCTAGACCTGCGTCGAGGACTTCTCGCAAGCGTAGTACATCCCCGACCAATCGCGGTCGTCGGAGCGAGTCTGCGAGCACGAATTCACTTCCGATGAAGAAGAGTGTGTCGCGGTCGGGTTTCAAAAGCCGGGGGTCCAGCGCTCACGGTAGCTTCGCAGACAACCACAGCGATGGCGTGAATGGGTACAGCAGTGGTGATGGGGCTCCTGGTTCCGTTTCCAGCAGAACCAAGAGTGAGCACCTGGGCAATACCGAGATTAGTTTAGACAATATTGTGGAAGGTGGGCGTCGCAAGAGAGCCAAGTTTGAGAGTTCGGTAAGTTTTCCACACGATTCACTTCTTTCATTCATCCGAGTGTCTCCTAATATATGAAACTTTCAGGAACTGCCATTATTTGCGCCACCTCAAATGCCTGCTGCAACCTCAAACTCCTCCGTTTCCCCAGCACGTCGAATGGAGCACCAGAGGGCTTCATTCCCTTTCACACATCCTTCGCAGCATCCCTTCTCCAACCCACAATCAATGCATTCTCCTCAAAGCTATAGCAATGGGTTCGGACAACCTGGCATATACTCTACGCCTGCTGCTCAAGGTCGTCGCACTCGCGGGGCCGGGGATTATCCAGGTAGACAATCTCTCGGAGCGACGCCAACTGGCAACAGCTCCGGGATACTTCCTACACCCGAGCCAACAGTAGGCAGCTGCATGTCAGAGGAGGATAAAGATGTTGCTCTGCAATTAATGAGATTGGGTGAAATGTCAAACATTTCTCACGGTCGCACATCTGCCTCTACTCTGGATGATACGTTTAGCGGACGAGCTGATGCTGCTTCTTCCACTGGGGCTACAAGTGACGAGGAGAGTGAGAGTGAGGATGAACTTCCGCCTGCTCGCCGACAGAAGCGCGAGACAAGCCCAATTCTACCTCCAGGTCATATCAAGAAATCCCGTCTTCATCTCAATGACATCTTGCCAAGTCAAGATAGCACAGAGCCAAGCGGAGACGAGGCTGACTACGAATTCACGCCTGGGAATCAGGATGTGGTTATGGAAGATACCAAGATTCCAAAGCCCAAGAGCATGCCATCACTCATGGGGAAGCCTCGCGCCAGTGCATCTGGAGCCAAGGTCAACAAGTCCAGCAAGCCAAAGCCACAGCGACCTGGCCAGATTGTCAAATCCAAGAAGTCTGTCAGCGCTCCTGGCAGCGCCAAACCCATATCTCCTACTTCATTGCCCTCCCAGTCTCGAAAAACATCCAATGCTTCCAACTTGAACTTCCAGCATCAGCTTGGCGAGGACGAGGAAGACTTGTCTTCCAAACCCCGTTGTCAACGATGCCGAAAGAGCAAGAAAGGATGCGATCGTCAACGCCCATGCCAGCGCTGCAAAGATGCTGGCCTCAGCGCTGACCAATGTGTCAGCGAGGATGAAGGCAATGGTCGCAAAGGCCGCTATGGACGCCATATGGGCGTTCCTGTCAAGAAGGACGAAAATGGCGTTGACATTGATATGGTCCCCAGCATCCTTGCAGGGGGCCAAGGCAGCCCGGATAAGAGCAAGAAGAGAAAGAGGTAGCGGACCGACATTTACATACGGCATTGGCAACGAATGAAACAATTCCTTCATGTATCGATGGATTCTCTCCTTGGTCCGGCCTACATCTCCCTACCTCTCGGTACAACTCACCAAAAGCGCTCCTCTTATATACATCTACATCTCAGTGTCCGTCTGCTTTGGTACAATATGTTCCAGGGAGTTCATGTTTCTGCTTTACATTGCGTTTTTCCTTGATGTAATTGGTTTGGGATGGTATGGAGCGGCTCGTCTCGGCTTGGCTGGTGTTAAATCTTTGGCTTACCTTTTTCTGTCTATGTGCGGGCGGGAAAAGACACACTCCTTTTACGAATGATGGGTTGATACGATTTTCCTTTTCCTGTGTCTGTTGTTTGCGCTTGCGCTTGCGATTTGGTTGAATATTGTTTTGCCGCTGCTGCTACTACTGGATGTGATCTCGGCTTATGCTACTTGTGGGGTTTAATTGTGGATGAAAGATGGGGATGTTGTATTCGATGGGGATGGATGTGGTCTGTGGTACATGCATGCGCGCTCTGCTCTTGGGATTCTTGGGTCTGGGATTGGGTCTGGGAGACTGGGGAAGGGAGGGAAATGGAAGGATGGAAGGAAGGGAAGGATAGGAAAGGAAGGGAACGGAGAAAGAAGGGATGATGTCTGTCTAGTCATGAACAAAACACCCACAATACAATACACATACACTGCAACGAAACGCACCCCAATTTCAACATAGACGTGCGAAATCGTGTATTGCATAGGGAGATCTTGTTATACTCTATCATATTATATCATTAATACCAGTACCCTACCTCACAGTATACTCAGTCCATTTAAATGGTTCCCTACTACATACGTCAGATTCCTTACATCTACATCTCTACATCTCTACATCTCATGAACCCAACCCATAAGCCCTAATCCCTAATCTCCAACCCCCAATCCCCAATCCTCAAATAGACACAAATAGCCACAAACACAGATTCTAGATCCCACTTTAGGGCTGAGTAGTTGCGCGCGCGGCACGTAGCGGGGTGGATAAGATCGATGGCGTAGCGTGGCGTGGCATGGCATGGCATGACATGTCGTTGGAGATATAATGTAGACTAGCGGGCTTTGGGGTTAGTTCTTTGCATGGAGTGGGGATGCATTAGGTAAGAGGCTTGGCGGTATGATGGATGCGGGACAGGGCGGGATAGGGCGGGACGGGTGGAGTGGAAAGTGGAGTGGATGACGGAAGGAAGAGAGGCGGAGGTGCCAAGGCGGTTCAAAGAACTCGGTCACTTAGGGTCATGTGCCCAGTATCATGTGATGCTGAAACTACGAGTCGAATCCATACCATTCGCACCAAAACAATATCATCATTCTCTGGTTCAGAACTCCGAGAATCTGTTAAGCACTTAATAAGATTTGTAGTCATCAACGTCCAGTCTATCGCAGCTGGTTCCTCAAGGCTGAATGGGATATCTGAAATCTGAAACGGGCAGATGGAACTACGCTGGTTTGGGGGTTTGAAAGATAGAGAATCCGGTGTGTAGCAGAAATAGGGTTAGGAGAGATTTAAGGGTATCTTGCTGGAGAATTTGTACGTGTTGTAAGAATGGATGGGGAGCGGGGGAGGAGCGGATAAACGACTTGATGGCTGTTTTTATTTAGTCTTTACACGTGCTTGTGGCTGTATATCACTGCGAATGCTGTGCAACATCCTTATCTGCTAGACCCTTAGAGTATGGAGTATGTATGTATCGGTTTTCATATATGCGGCGTTCTCATAGACTTGCTTTAAGTGGTGCGGAGGCTTTTTTCAATAAATTATTTTTTTGTCTTTTTCTGTCTGTCCGCCGTCTGCTTTTCTATATCTGACATCCATCCCCTCCCTGCCTCACTTTTATTTATTCATACATCTCTGACAACTAGGCACCTATTATTTCGGTGTACCGTTCATCGGAGTCATGTTAGGCGGCTCCTGGGCATCCCAATCAATCATCTCATCACACTGCCACAACTCCAAATCAATCTCCGGCTTATAGTCTTCCCCATCATGTTCAAAAAGGGCCTTTCGTGCCTCGCGTATCGCCACATATTGCCGATCCATATCCGCCAGCGCGCCCCTGTACAGACGCAAGAACTCGTCCTGGCCATCGAGAGGAAGGTTCCGGGGTGTTTGACCAGCCTTTTCCAGAAACATGCGCAGATTCTCGAGAAAGTCTTCTCGGGAAAGGTCGGCGTAGGAGAGCCTATAGCTGGAACGGTTTATGCTGATTTGCACTCTTGATTCGGCGGTCACGTCCCGACAGAAGGCTATGGCGTAATCCTCCAGTGCTAGGACCGCACGTCCAACTTTTCTCAGCGTCATGGGTTGAAAAGCGCCGAATAGCAAAAAGCATTTCCAACTCTTCATAGTTTTGGTAAACTCCGCTATCATGCGAGCCGCTGATGTGATCCGGTGATATTGATTCTCGAGGTTGAGAAGCACGTTTGCTCGTTGGATTTTGAATGAATCATAATTGTTCATATCACTCGCCATACATGCGCGCTCAAGATCTTTTTCGACCGGGTGACCGCTGGTTTTGTTGAGGCTTTGGGTTTCGGTCAGGAGCCAATGCATCAGGGGCCGAGGACTTGAAGTTAGGGCAGCCATTGCACTTCTGTTCCACGCCACTCCCCATGGTGGATCCATTTCTGCTAACGTAGGATTTCTCTCGAATAACCCCGCATAGGTGACAAGATTTGCGTACATCTTGAAGACATGTCTCACCGGCTCACTTCCTTCCGCATCCGCTTTCAATTTAGACACTAGTTGTGCTGGAATATCGTGAGGTGTGACCTGAGAGATATGAGAGGTGGGATTCAGCACTGGTATATCATCATAGATTGCTTGAGTGACTGTCAGTTCTTTGAGATTTCGAAGTATATGCAGAGGACTAAGGACCGTTTCCATGGTGTTGTATTGCAATGGCAACAGTCCATGGCTGGGCTCGAATCGTTCTCCTCTGGGAATTATTGAGACATTCAAAGAGAGGTTCGAAGTATCGGATATGGTTTGGCAGAAGTGAAGAAAAGCACCTCTAAGGTAGCTGTTTTCATGTTCCTTCCGAGCCCCCAGCAAGACTTTCCACTTCCTAACCCGCTTCACAGCTAAAAAGTTGGACAGGTGCCGACCAACAGCGCCATCGTCATGATTGCCTCTCAAATCGACCCCACGAAGAACTGGACTTCTAACATTATCGCCAATAGTACAGTCAACGAGGAAAACGTTGTCCCCGTATAGGATCGCGGAAGCCTCTTCGTTGATATAACGACATGTGCTTAAGATTGCTGGCGAGAGCTCAAACTTTCTCGGCACAATACTGAGTTGCCCACCACCGCGACGAAATTGCTGAAGAGACTTGCCGGTAGACAAATCCTTGTTGATCAACAGGAGCCCATAGATGCATAGGCGAATCTCTTTTGGGATCATGTGGAAGAGGTCTTCTGAAGCCACCACATGCTTGGTAGCATTAGTTTTACGTGGACCTTTGGCACGCCTAAGTTTGAGTCTCTCCATTGGAGTCAGCTTGGTGGTGCTTGGCTCCTGTCTTGATCGGCGGCTGCGATGAATTAGTTCGGGATTCAAAGTTGAGGGAATGAACTTACGGAGATAGTTTGTCCATGGTCGTTCTCAGTTCTTGTCCGGCAGCAGATAATTCACACAGTAGTTTCATAGGATACTCTCTGCAAAGTACCAGAACCTGCGTGTATGGCACGAAGTCCGCTATGTTTCAGAAGTAGAAGCAAAGAACGTCTCTGACCGTATGGCGATCCTTGTGTTGGAGAAACTTTGGTTGTGTCAGATATCGAGGTTCGAGAGTCGATGGCCGATGTCCAAATAGAAATCCTTCAAAGAAATATGTAGATGCAAGATGTTGGTACGTGAGCGGCTGCGGTGGATTTGGTGAATAGGACTTGGTATTTACGCAAACGTGCTCGGTGATCTTGCGTGAAATGAAGACAAATATCCGAGAAAAGTTTCCACTTATGTATCTGTGCGCATTTGATATCAAACCCAAGACTTATGAAACGAGTGGCATGGCGTGAAGAGGATTTATCGATGGTTAAAGAAGGTTCTTGGAGGTGGTAGAGGTAGTGGAGGTCGAGGTGGTCCAAAGGCCGTGTCAGAAGAAGTCAAGTAGTTTGAAAACAACCTGGGCAGATGCAAATGTAAATTAGGCAAACGGGGGTTTTCCAATTCCAAATTATTCCATGTAGGACACAAGACAGTGCCTAGTTTGAGGCAATTGGCTGTAGACGTCGGGCTTTGATGAGGAATATCGAAGTCACAAGGTGTATGCTATCTCGCAGACGAAGAAAACAGCCCGCAGAAGAACAACTCTTGCTGTTCGAGATACCGCAGTTGCTGTACCCGGGTGGATGAGATGTGGCGTTGGCAGCCCAACGTCTCGCGACGGCAACGGTGGTGGTGGGAGTGCTTGCTGCAGTGGACGGGGAGACGGAATCGATCAGCAAGCCGTGGAGAGTCCCGGAGTACAGGAAGACGCCCGCGAACTATCAAAGTCCCCGAGGGAGGTGCTGCCAGACAGCTATTGCGTAAGTGTGGGTGTGGTCGAGGTCGTGGACGTGGTTGTGTGCGATGGAGGAAGCAAAATATCAAGACCCACGGATGATTTTCTCGCTTAAGGGGCAGCCTGCTTTTCAACAATGCGTCTGTACCAGCCTGCTAGCTGAGCTGCCCCGCAGTAGCCCTTTTTCACGGTAGATATGGCCTCCTTGTTACAAGAAGTATCCCCTCTGAGCTCAATGACCCTCAGGATGGAGTCTGTATCTTACCATAGCTACTTGTTTGTGGTACGCAAGCACGCTGTGAGCTGGATTGATACTCCGAACCATCAGCAAATTGGACGGCTTTTCCGTGCAATCTGAACCGACTTGGTATACGCTGCGGAATGTGCTTCTGGAAATTTCACTGACAACTTATATAGATTGCCAAGGCACCAAGGATCTGGTGGATATGGATAGGGGGCCGGCACGTAAGACAAAAGCCAATCAATCAATCAAAGACCCAATAGCAATCGACATGAAAACAAACCATATCCTTCTGTGATCGACGGTCCAGAAGCTGCGGGTCTTTCTTAGAAATTGGACAATGATATAAAGAGATTTTGTTCATTACTGCCAGGTTTTCCAGTGTAGCTTTCTTCTTCTCTTCTTGCAGGCCAATTAGTTTTGGCATTCAAATTCAGCTGGGTGCTGGCTTCTAGTGAACTCAGATTCACCTATCAAGACATCAAATAAACGTCAAAATGAGGCTATATAGTTATGTACTTCTTCAAAGATGAGACTTTTTGCAAAGAAGACCAAGCCCGACCACTAGATTTGGGAGCCTGGGTGCCCGACAAGGATTTCTCACAAGAAATGAGGGAGCAAATATGCTTTAGTAACTCCCGAGTCCAATCGAAAAGCGCTTGATCTTTTCAAAACACACCCATCAGATGCAATCATTATACCTACATTTGCCTCGAGCTGGAAGCAAGGGCTTCATCAGGTGGGCCGTCACAGGATAAACTTGTGATGCTTCTGTGGAATTGAGCTTCTGGACTTTCAGATAGGTCACATGACTCGAACATAGATTATGGGTGGTGAAGACAGGTACCCAGAGATCCAAGGTGGATTTGTTGCAATTTCACCCAACAGGTCCACACCTGACTTCAAGTTTACTGTTATAAATAAGGACATGGGATATTGGATAATAGAGCACACAAGCATTGATCACCCATGTCTGCTATAGAAAACACGGTTCGTCAGGCCGAGCCAACAAATTCTAATATGGGGCGGTCAATGCCTTGGCTTCTGTTTCCAATACGGTATTGGATATGGCATCACTCCATCACCAGAAATAGTTTTCAATTCGACTCAAAAGAACCCACTTTCCTTCCATAAAGGGTAGACTGCTACCCCGGCCGGCCACAGCAGCACTTGGGACTTGCTAGCCATCACAAGCTTCAAAGCCTGTTCCGAATATCTATCGGTGGAGAAATTTATCCCGACTAGAGATGGCATGGTTTATCGTTCGGCCATGCACTGAGTATGGCTATCGGGGAATTTCATATTCTAAGAGGCCACACCACACGCATCGCCTTACGGACATTTCACTCAAGCAGGTTGTTCCTAGCATGCACCATCGACGTTCTCTCGTGGTATCCTCACTAAAGAATATTGAAATTGAGAATTCGTAGTGCAACCCACTTGGGCTCAGTATATCAAATTTCATCCTCAAGAGGTTTCATATCCAGAAGAACGTCTCTACGGCTTCCGCTACATGTCTTTCCTGATTGTCTCATGGCCGGCTGTATTGGCGGTCGTAGCGCAGAGTGTGATATCTCCCACCATCACGATGGTCTGACATGTGTGTGTACAGGCACCATATGGTACTTCGTCGTAGATCGCGGGGCGTAGAGTCCGAATATCGCGATGCGACTTGACCAGGTGGCGCGTCCCAAGCCCTTTTGTATCCCCATCGGTTCATTTTCGTTCCCTTGTATACCGAGAGCGCCAGCTCAGCACTTCATAGCAGGCATGTTCTGATCAAGGACCGCGTTTGTGGAGTTGTAGATGTCGAGGTTCAAGGATCCTTCTCGCCGACGAGGTTCGAGGGAGGCAAAGGGATAGTTTTCGTGGGCGTATCTCTAGCTGAACGGTAATGACAACACTCCAAGCCCAAGGAGCCGCCTACCTACCTCTGGCACCCTGTGTGATCGATGTCAGTTGCAGAAATAATTGTTTCGAGGTCGAAGCGCGTTGGTCTTTCGGGAAGAGTGCCAGACCGCGCCTTCCGCAGAGGCTTTCATAGGACGGCTCACATCTATCAGATCCTCACAAGGGAGGACTGCGAAAATAATAAGTGGCAGAAGAGTTGAGATGGTGCGTATTGGCGTCAGAAGGAACAGTTGTATGTGGTAAACAACCTGGTGAACGGGAAGGAGGTTCTACATCCGCTAGCGGCTAATTCGGTTAGACTACATCTACTCCTCTCCCCCTCTCACTTGTCTCATGGTCGTCTTTCATTACAAAACAGTACTACTATTATTGCAAAGGGTCATAACAATCATTTGGACTGAAGATGGACTTTACTGTTATTATGCAAGACATAATTCCGAATTGGCATAGTTACAAACATGGTAAGGAATCACCAAAATGTCGAAGACTGAAACACAGATCAGGAGAGCGTTATTTCATTCATTGTTAGGCGTTTGCTAAGCTCTGCTCTACTTACATTGTCTCGCTGTTGGGTTTAGACAGGCTGCGAGTTGATGTTGAGCTGAGGCTTCATCTCTACACCAAAGCCATCGGAAGGTACAGGAAAGCCAGAATCAGCATGACGAAGGTGCAGAGGGGTTCCAGGAGTACTTGGTACCAGCCAGGAAAGCGCGATAAAACGGCTGCAAGAATAGCTATGCTTATGCGAATACGAAAATGATATGCGTTTGATGGAGTAGAGCTCGTGTAGCTTGCCGAACACGAACTGAAATGCCGAAGAGCAGAACTTGGACGCTGAAATAGTACTGGCCAAGAACCGCAAGTGTATGTGAATGATCGGTTGCACTACAAGTCAGAGAATGATCAGCTATGGAGGACAGGGCTCCAAGTCGGTGGAATACTCTTTGACTTCTTCAGCTAAGCGTGTCTCTGTGTCTATACCCGTTGCCTCCTCCCTATATGAGCCTGGGTGGCTGCTTTGACCTGCTTTACTACCTTGCACTTTTGTGCATTCCTCAGGCTCCAGACCGCCTTCCCTAGCCTACGCTTTTGGATGGCATATTTCAAGAAACGGACACTTGTCGTTCTGGACGAGAAATTCTCGTCGTCCATGTATTTATGGCGAGAATTTCGAGCAAAAATTGTCGGCCCTGTGCAGCGAGGGCAAACTCTTTATCCCAAGTCTTGCTTGACAGCCCGGTCAAGGCCAAGGAAGCAAAGCTAGTGCTATAGTCGAATTATCGTGAGCAGCTAGATAGACTAATCTTACCACTCCTTTTGAAGAGTTGCCGGATCAAGCAAGAACTGGTTGAATATGATGTGAAAACTTTCTATTTCGAGCCTACAAATGCAGGATATTAAAGCAGTACGACCTAAACAAAGGTTTTTGGTTACTATTTTGGTCCCGATATCTTGTGAAGTTGTCACTTTTCTTGATTCTCGTGTTGTTAATGGCTGATTGATCATTATTCGACTTGAGCCATGATATTGCATTACTTCTTCTACGGAGTATTACATAGTACAAGTGTCTATATTTATCTTCGCCACTTAAAAAAAGGAGAGAGGTGGGAGGGAGCGAGGCGTGAAGAGAATCTCTTTATACTTTGATTTTTCATACCAAACATTGCTTACAGGTACAGCTACCAGACCACTTTCCTAGCATCGTTGCAAATCTCTACTGTGTTAGTATATCCATGTTGCCATAATTGGTTGATTGCTTGCTCTCATAATTGCCCCCCAAAACCCCAAACCCCCAAAACTGTATGAAAATGCAAAAACTCCCCCTAGCTGGCATAGCGTTGCTCTCAGATGTGGCAATAGCCATTACTCTAGTACCATATTTCCATGAGGTGCTGGGGCCAAACGTAACAATCGTAATTGCCTTAAGGGCCTCAAGTATTGAACCACTACCATTGTCTGAATTACCCTAGTGGCAAACTTGGCCTTTATTGGAATATTTATGACTTCTATTGTCAGCATAGCCAGTATCGGAATCTCTACTGTCGGAGGAGTTTTGGTATTGGTTGTTGTAATCTGATTCAATGAATAAATCAGGCTCATAGCCTTTCCAGTTGACAGGATCACCCGACCGTGGCAATTCAGGGTCGATAACCCGATCCTGTCTATGTGCGCTGTCATACCTGAAGACAGTTTTGCGAGCCGTGACAATTTCAAGAAATTGCGCATCGAAAGCATCAAAGGCTTTTTGGAAATCCTTCCTGAAGGTTCGAAAGTTCCCAGCGTCAACCAAGAACCCCAAACAGTTTACAGCAATATTTCGCTCCGCTGTGGCGTACATGCTGTTGAAGATATTCCGATGACGGCGGATCTTGGTATTGACTTCCAAAGTTGTGTCTCGCTCAAAAGAAGTTACATACTGTTCAAGTAATACCATGGCAATGATGTGGTTCTCCACATCTTCAGTGCGTGGGCCTGTACAATAATCGAAGTTAAACAGACCCGAAGCTCCCTTCTCCTCCTTGATAAACTGTACTAGGTTGTTGGAAGCTGTACACATGCGCTGATATTGCGGCTCCAGGAATTCTAAAACTGCCAAACGTTGGTCTATGAACAAACCCACGTAGTCTTGTTTTTCAGCACTCTTGGCTAGCAGAAGTGCCTTCTCTACCGGATGCATGACCTTGCCTCGGAATGGATTGAAGGGTTTTGAATCTTCGAAAGAGAATTGAGCTGGTCGGTTCTTGGTGGATTCATGCTCTTCGAGAATCATTTCCTCTCTCTGAAAATGCTACAGCTCTCAAATGCTTGTGTATATTCTTGTAGGGAGGGTAACATTTTGAAGAGCAAGTCGGGAGAGTCTTGGCTCTCCACTGAAGACGTCAAGTCAACTTGCAGAACCGCTTCGTTGTAGATCTGTGATTCATACAGCAGGGCTTCCTCATCTTGGTGCATAGTACCTGGTATTTCCAGGTGCTCCGCATCTCTGAGAACGAAGTTTGTGACGCAGCTCAACAGCCTCAAAGGCCGGAGAGCTTCAGACATAGGCTGGTAGTCGGTACTGGAACTTCCTTCTAAATCACCATGCGGGATTATGGCGAGTTCGAGTGTAAGTGGCTTAGCGAGACAAATAATTCTGCAAAATGCAGTCAAACTTCCAAAGGGACACTCTGTACCGGCGTACGGAACATCAGTAATAATTGTCCAACTTTGGACCTTTGTGATTGCTAACACTTTGCTAAGAACTGAAATTTCCTTGCTGCTGGTGTCCCTACAGAATCTATTCAAAGGACAGATACTTAGATGTTTGACCTGACGACCAGCATTGTACCAATCATTTTGAAAAGTAGCAATATAAAAGCTATTGAAGCCATAAAGCACTTCAATTGCTTCCTCGTGAATCTTCTTGCTGACCTTAGAATGGCAGGATGAGATCATATTGACTGTGTCCAGAAATGCCATCATATTTTGCGACCGAAAGAGCATTTCCAAGGATTGGATTAAGAAGAAGGAGCTTGTAGATCATGGTTCCAATATCCAGAGGCAGCCCTGTCAAGGTAGCTTCCGCATTTTTGAGTCGCTCTCCCAAGGGCGAATCTTCTACTGCAGGATTCTTCTTGGATACATCAATGTTGACTCCCAATTGCGCAGCAAGGCCGTATAGGACTTCCGAGTCATCTGGTGTTGAAGTATCGTAATGCTTACTCCCAGAAGCCATCAGGTCATTGGGGTTCTCCCAATCGGGTATTGTGTTTATATTTCGGTATAGATCGTCTTGTCGGAGAGAAGCTAGGAAGTGTGCCAGCTGATTTGGCCCTGTCATCAACCATGTAAGTTTAAGTTAAGCATTTATGGAACAGGACTTGTTCGACCTACTGATGCTTCGGAGGAGATCAAGGCTTATAGGGAATTCCTCTGTTTTCTGCCGCAATCAGTATTGTGATATAGAGAGGAGGCGGCTCAACATACATGAATAAGAGAGATTATTCTCGAGAAGCTGGGGAATTTACCCAGGCAGGCTTGGTACCACGGCTTGTGGGGTAATGGAATATGGAGTGATTTCAAGATGTTTTATTAGTATGTTGATAAGTTCAAACATATCGAAGGCGATGTGGAAGATGGAAGAGACTGCTGTGATTGAGAAATGATAGGAATAAGAGCCATTCGACTGTGCATTGATTTTGGCCGGCCGAGTCGTGTTCACAGATTGCTAGTGTTAATTGAAGCTTGGTTACAGGGGAATGTATTCACAAAATGTCTGAAGGGAATGTTTTCTTCTGCTATAAGTAGAGTGGGGCCAAATGTAAACGAAATTAAGCGAGCTGGAGAAAAGGGGAGCCAATACCGTCTTTAGCCATATTCGAATCTTTGATATCCTTTCCCTTGTTCTATAGACCACTATTTCAGGTATGAGGAGTATGGAAAACTGACCGAAGTGGTCTGACGGTATCGAAGGTATTTTAGATAGGACGTCGAATAAATCGCAAACCTATTCTGTCTGTATTGTTTGGCAAGTCAAACACAGTCCAACCAGGACGAATGTTTTTCCTGTTTAGCAAACCATAATATAATACGTTGGGTTTGAATAGTTATTAGAATTGAGCAAAATCAAACTGCTAGGAATGTAGGAATCAACTCAATTTGCACACATCGCAATTAGTCACAAATAATATAAGACGATAAACAACTTTTCTCGATTTACTTGTTTTGTTACGCTGCGAACAGAGAATTACCAAATAATTCATTTACATGAGCGGTTCAGAGCAAGCTTCGACTGTTATTTGTAGCGACAGCCCACAGCTAATCAAAAAATTCCCCAATATCACAACCACCAAATTATCCATAGAAGATGTCCCACGATGGGCTAATATTTCGTGAACTGACCACTGCAGCCCTGTTTTACTTTAAACGGAAGTATAGGAAATGTTTCCGGCAACCGCTGGGGAGTCAGATCCGGGCAAACTTCCTGCCCCCTGCTTGGGATTCTTATTCCACCCAGCTCTTCCCGTCCAGAGGTCCCCTGCAGTTTTCCTCAACTGCGTTTCCGGAGAAGAGCAGACTCGCTAACATGCGAACTCCAAACTCACTCCACATGTAATGCTTGCTTGTACTGAGTCCCGTACATTCGTGGACCAAATCGTTTGCTGGTATAAGAATGCTTTTGAGCAGCGCAAATCCCAAGTAAGTGACGGGCGATTGTGTTGTCGGATGTGTGACATAGTTTTAGAGAAACATACTTGTAGTCTTTTCGATCCCAACAATTTGATACCCTTAAGAACCAGCATCATCGGCTGTCTTCATCTCCCCCTCCGCGTCCTCCACCTCAAGTTCAACCGACCTTCTCTCTGTAAAATACCAGCCTCCAGCAGCGCCCAGAGCTGCCCCAATGATAACAACCCAAAAGCCCACCTGCACCGATCTTCTATACTGTACGATCCAATCTGCGAGCCATTTCATCACAGGCGTGACCAGGATTCTCCGTTCGTTTTCAAGATCAGGGCTCACAGTGATGATTAGCGCAAGGAGCGTGATCAAAATGAGGCCAAGGAAAATGGCGGTCAGTACTTGGATAGCAGCAAGTAGATATGTGATATTTTTTGTTCTCTGTAGAACTTCGAAGCCGGCCGCCACAAGAGGGGTGACATTATCAAATGCCAAGTTGATCTGTTTGGAATAGGGGATGCCCATCGTTGCCGGTATTTAAGAGCTTTATATAGAGCAACTTCAAATACTTGGAGGAGCAATAAAAGGTACCATGAGCTTTCGCAATACCCCGATAGAGATATGTAATCTTTTCCGATGCTTGAGCGATAATATTTACGCTTCTACGTTGAAGCTGATGAACTGAACGGGTATAATGACGTGGGTGTTTTCAGACGTTGAATCCCTGCAAACCGGACCACTAACACTTCACCATTAATAAACTTGAACGCAGCTGACCTCCTAGGGGCTTACGCTAATGTTTCCACCTTAACTTTTTACCTCCTTCTATTTCCTGCTTAAACAATTATTACACATCCAAAGGTTCTGAAGAACTCATGTAGTTATGCTGACTTTTAGTTTTTCACGTCAATTAACAATACATAGGCTGCCACCATAGATAGAATACTTCTCACCATGGGTCACAACTACGGCTATTAGGAAGCGAGAACTAAAATGTAAGTTCGAAAGTCTCTTTAAAGATGTCAATTCTAATCACTAATTATGATCATTGGCACCTCTAGTCCTTCCGTAGGGGCAATGAGCCATACTTGATCTCGTCCTCAGTGATTTCTGACCGCTAATTACTATGTTTTCATCGGCTTAGGATGGAGGTCTCAATGTCCTTAGCTTGGAACTCTGTACTATTTGTAGGAAGACTTGAATAGGCGATGTTTAACGGTTATTTAACGCACAACTATCGTGTTGGGGTATTAAAATAGGAGGCTTTGTTTATGGTATTTTGTAGTCGCAAATGAATAGTGCGGGGACAAGGGAGTCTATTCTCTGAAGTGTCCGAATCTTGGATAGGTAGCATAATCCAAGTATCCGACCCAAGAGGCCTGAAACGCTTTTTTGGCAAGTCATCCTCGTAATTCGGAGCATCGCGATCGAACTGAAACATAAGCCAATGATCTACCTTCTGCCTATTCTGCCAGACTGGCGTCTCCCAAGAACCCCCTGGTCTCTCAAAATCCCCGTCTTGAGAAGGACTATAAGATCTCTTCTGGACTATTTTGAAGGTCCTTGGTGTCGCTGACATCTTGAGTTTCTTTTGGTGGCGCTTGGGTTGACTGTAGACGAAGGTAGATGTCGTGCTTTGTGACATACTACGCACGCTATATTGAACTTAAATTTCGTCAAAAAGCTTGGCTCCACGTCTTAGAAGGTCCCTTTCATTGATTCCTTGCTTGTGCAATCCCGAAAGCATGGCAAGCTTGTGGTATACCAACATTTTTACCCCATCATGAGCATATGAACGCCCTGGGTGCGAAGGGTTGTATTCATTTGCAATCTCCCAGTATGGTAAAGTGTCCATATCTTCCCCTTTAAGCCTGTAGAATGCCATAGCTGTAAGGTGAGGTGGTAAGGTAGTTCATATTCCTGTAAGCAGTTGACGTGATGAGTTGGTTGGCTTACCATCGGTTTTATGAATCTCATATGTGTTAGGTTTTGCCTGTAGGCAGGATCCTTCACCCACTTTGACTGAGTCACCCACTGGGTCCATTCGCTTTTCCATTCCTTCTTTTGTGAACCGTTGGCTTTCTTCTGGGTCGTTTTGGTCTTTTGGACGGCGACTTTTGAAGTGTCTGTGGAGGCTCATTATCCGTCCAAGAATCATCGCCACAGGAAGTGTCTTCTTGTCATCTTCGTCTCTTGTGACGGTTGGTGATTGGCATCTTTGAAAATTGCACTTTGACTATGGACCATAGTCTATAGTTGGTCCTTCGTTTGGTGGTGCGACGCTGTGAATCAGCTTTTTGAATGACACAAGGCCTTGCCAAAGAACACTTCAAGTGTATGCAGAAATAGAGACGACAGAAATGTGCAAAATAGGAAGCCTGATACACCGGGACACCTTTCTGGTTTGTGCGGGTTACCTCATTAGGGTTAAATTTTACTAGTGACGAGGTGCGGATACTCCCGAGGGCGAACGCATTCCTACTCCCCCTTCCCCTCCTCTCTTTCATCTCCTCTCTTCCATCTCCTCTCTCTGTCCTCCTCTCCTCCCCATCCTTACTTTCGTTCGGCAGCTCTCTATTACGGTGACAATCACAATTTACATGAAATTTCTTAGTATCCCGTAGGTTTATAATTAGAAGATGAGCCGCTACATAGATAAATATTTACGCATTTGAAACTACATCATATGACTAATACCGCGTCCTTAAAAATATTTATAGCCAAAACTGCTCAACTGCTCTGGTGTGTGAGACACGATTTGCAAGTCGCTGGCAAGTATAACTTCTTTGAGTACTGCTATGTTACTGATATAGTCTTCAGCTATGGCTCTGCATCACCATATTAGTAGCCTAAAAGATCATCAACTATTGACGTATTCCAAAGCAAGTCATATTTGAGAATATTATCCATCGTACTACGGAGTAGTAATATCTCGAACTTTTCACGTCATGGATTGAGGCGCTAGGGGCTCGCTTATGGACTTGGCCCGTGCCTTTGAGGTTATTCCCAACTTCCTGTTTCTATACTTTGAGCTTTCTTCTTCGTAGTTGTCTCAGTCAACAAAAGCCTGATATTGATGCTCTACCGCAACATAAATATTACTGGTATGATTCTTTTGCCGGACACTTCTTTTTTCCATACATTCCTTCAATGAATCTTTCCATTATCTTCTTCTACCGCCTCCCTTGCTGCCATAATAATATGACCTGCGTGGGATAATACTGGTGTTTTCGGTACAATTTTTCCTGCATACCCATAAATACTATATGGGTCGAGCACTAGATCTTCTCTCAACCTTCATCTTATCCGTCTCGTCTGTCAAAGCAATCCTTCACATATCCAATCCATAATGACGGCTCGACAAGATTCTGATAACCTTGCATGGGACCGGAGCGATGAACTCTGGGAGGAAGCCATAAAGCAAGTCCGACTCTCATCTACGTGTCGCAAAATTGAGTCTTTTGCCGAGAGAATCTTCAGAAATCCCGTAACCTTGGTTACCCCAATCATTATCGGCGGCTTTAACGTGCTATATCCCATTCGAATCAAAAACACCTCTGCTGATGTTCTCGTTCGTCAGCCCTGCCCCAACCAGGCCGTGTTTCCTGAAGAGAAAACACTCGCAGAAGCCGCAACGGCAGCGTACATCGGCCAATATACGCATCTCCCGATTCCAAAAGTCTTGTGCAGTGGTATTGATTCGGACATTGGGCCGTACATGATCATTCAAGACCTCGGGTCTCGACGAAGCATGGGCCAGGCTCTGGAGACTCCCCGCGAGGATCCTAACGACACGCCCATCTTAAATCCTGATATTTCTGAATCTAATCTTAAGAGCCTGTATGTGAAAATGGCACGGTGTATGCTGCAGCTTGCACAACCTGCTTTTCCGCGCATCGGAGCTCTCGTTGAGACAAGCCCCAGATCCTACCATGTGATGGGACGACCCATCACTCTCAATATGACTAACATGGTTCAACTTTCCAACATCCCAGAATCAATCTTCCCATCAGAAGGCACCACGTATCAGACGGCCGATGAGTGGTACACGTTATTGGCCGAAATGCAAACCGCAACACTTCTCTTCCAACATAACGATATGATATCGTCAGAGGATGACTGTAGGACCAAATACGTCGCTCGCCAACTGTTTCACAAATTGGCTAAACAAGGCCGACTATCACAGTTTGGCTTTGCTGAAGATAATTGGTCTGCCCGTTCCAAGGACGCTCCCGGGACGTTGGCGGCACCGGACGGTTCGGGCTCTTTTCGCCTCTGGTCCGATGATTTTAGGCCGGCCAACGTTATCGTTGATGAGAATGACGAGGTTCTTGGGGCTATCGACTGGGAATACGCCTACGTTGCGCCAACGCAGTTTATATTAGACTCGCCATGGTGGCTACTACTTGACGTGCCCGAGATGTGGAATAATGGGATCGAGAATTGGGCAAGCCTTTATGAACCACTGCTAAAGACCTGGCTTTTGGCGATGGAAGAGGTAGAAAAAGAGATGAGTTCCGGTGCTGGTGATTTGCTGCTCTCGGCGTACATGCGAGAGAGCTGGGAGACAGGCCGCTTCTGGCTCAACTATGCTGCTAGAAGAAGCTGGGCGTTTGATACTATATACTGGAAGTACCTAGACGAAAGATTCTTTGGTGAGCGGGGAGAAGATGTTTCTACGGACGAACTATGGAAGACGAGGGTCCATCTTTTAACTGAAGAGGAACGAGCAGCGATGGAGCCGCTAGTACAAACGAAGATCGAAGAATCGAAGAATCGAGTTTTGGTTGAGTGGGACGGCGAGGAAGCAAAGCAGCGCCTGTCTTCTTTGCTGTTCGACTAACCAGCTCTTGCCATATATGATAGCAGTTTTGAAAACACTGCAGCCTGTTTCTTCGTACCTACTATAGGACTTGTGGAGCGCATTAACTTTTGAATAAAAATTAAAAGAATTTACTCGCGTTACTAGCTTTACTATCTACCGCTGAAGACATCTAAGGTATAGAGTACCTGTTATAACCACATAAGATATCAATAAGAAAGCTAAAGGTGCCGAGAAACCTAGGGTAGGAAGGGCAGGATAGTTGGGTGATGAAACCGAATCGACGGATCCATCTTGTGTTCTCCCAATAAACAACCTACCTAGACCCAGTGCGAGTTGTGAAAGAAAGGAAGAGAAGACATGATTGAAGATTCATAAGATCAACGTATTTACTAGAGGTGGCATGCCACACACAGTGCGGCGCAAAGCGATATTAAATTTCCTTTGTAATTTACATTAAGAGATATTAGTATAGAGTACAAAATATAATATATATCTATTAATCACCACTAATCTTTGCATGCCTGAAATATTTCATACCCACCCACGCCACCACAACCCAAACCCAAGCCATCACGGTTGTCAAAATGATCAGTGCAGGATAATACCCCACAATAGGTAGCGTAGGATCGTCTTCCAGTTCAGGCGGCGCATACGGCGTCTCTCCTACGTCCCAAGCCCAGCTCCACACACCGAGACAAGAGCCCATTCCCGTGACAAACACAACCCATGTCACGATCAACACCACCCAGCCCCACCACTCCGTTTCCGCGTAGTCCCATTCGGTGTCGGGGGCGGGCAGGGGACTGGTTACCAGGCCGGCGATTGATAGTGGTGAGGTTGATTTTTGGGCTGAGCGACGCCGGGTTAGTGAGCCGGAACTGGCGGGGAAGTAGGAGTCGGCGCCTACGGATGGCTGTTGGGTGGGGAGACTACGGTCGGGGATACTGAGAATGTCGTCCTCGTCAGTCGTGGACGTGTATGTAAGTGTTGGGCTGGTTGCCGCGCCTGACGTGGGGGATGTCACAAGATGATCATCTGTTCCCATGGGAAGTGTATTAATGGGTGATAGGAGGGGGTTCTTGCTTGCAAAGCCGTCCATGGAGGGGCGGGGCGTTGCATCAGAGATCCCCAAGCCAAAGCCACTCGCTTGGTGTAATTCCTCTGGAGACGTTGGGCTCAGCGCTTCATGCCCATACATACTCGTGACCCCCGTATCGAGAGGGTACATTTTGGTGTCTTTCTTGTCTCGTTGAGCGCCTCTCCCAAGCAGAGCTGCTTTTCTCAACGAGCCTTTTCTCCTCCGAGTCTTCTGTTGTTGAACCGCTACGGCCATAGCTCGGCTTCCTTTCTTCGGTGAGATTCGATCATCGCCGGGTGTGAATTCGGGACTCAGAGGTTCTCGTTCTGAGGTGTCCCCGGCTGTCCTTAGGAATGATAGTTTGGAAAGGATGCCTCCTGAATGGCTTCTCTTGTGAATAACGTGAGAGTCATTCCCGATTTCTTGACCTGGAACGGTGGAAAATCCAGAATGGGAGCCATTTAGGCCGTTGGACGAGATGGGTGTGTTCTCCATTTTACGGGGTCTCCAATTTCAAAGCCTTCAAATCATGCCCATGAACGAGTGACGGGCTATAGAAAGCTGAGGATTCTCTAAGATTAATTTTAGCGTGGCTTATAAATAATTGAATTTGTTAACCTACCTCTGCAGCTCTCGAATGCTTCACATGGAAGGGCTCCAAATAAGAGATAAGCCTCAAGACGGCTAGGAACAAGATACAAATTGACTTGGTGCGTTAAAGGACGTCTTTGATAAAAAAGGATTCACAAATAGCGACTTAAATGAGGGTGTGAGGTGGTCTCAGGCAGACAAAGTTGATATAAATAGAAGCAACTTGCTGTTCCAGCGCGAGAAGCCTGTGAATATCAGAACCCGTGAATCATAGATGAGCAAGGATGAATTACGTACGTAAGTCGTCCAAATATATGGGCTTAGTATTATCTTCTCTCGATATCCTCCCTTTCTTCAGCTTCGTCTTGCAATGTCGAGCAATTCAGGGATAACACCACGTGAGAATCCGGAGAGATGAGGCCTTTGAAGGTTGTCAATTGAAGTTGATATTGAGAAGAAGAAACTGGGTGTGGTCGTGTATAAAACCAGCCTTACTTCAATTTATTTGTTTACTCTTTCCAATCAATTGAAGGTGTCGAAGATGATTACTGGGTCGTCGGAGCATGGAAAGTCGTGGTGTTGCAAAAGGAGAGACTGATCTCGGAATAAAGTTGGCAAGCATTAGATGTGGCTTGATCAGTGTGGCGCTCCACGCTATTTGTAACTCCACTTGCCGCCGCCAGGGGTAATCGGATAATCATCGCATGTAGATTAATGCTGACCTGTCATATCAGATCAACCAACGCAACAACCTTGGTGGCTTCTCCAACTGTGAATAGCTTCATACAAGTAATTTCACATATCATTCCAGACTCTCCTATGTCACCTTGAAGTGAAGCCAGTTGAGCGCAACAATGGCCTCGAGCCTGCCCATACCAGCGCCACCGCGAACACCCACCCCGCCAACCCCAATTCCAGAAGAGGAGCAAGAGATGGGCGGTGGACTGGGCATCAATGGCATCTCTCGGACCGTGCGCTCGACAATGGCCTTGGACCCTAACTCCCTATCACCCATGACCGATACCTTTCCTTCGCGCTTCGGGTCAATGGGCTCTCCAATGTCCTCTTCTGCAAACACACCCACCTTCAACAACACCATGGGCCCTCCCACCCCCAACGCGGGCACTCTCAACCCCAATTCCACCTCCAATTCCTACTCCAGCTCCAACCCAAACCCCTTCAACTTCCAGACACAGACTATCAAAGAGACTCCCCTAAGCACAATCGCGAAATCAGTATGGCTATTACCACCGCTCAGCAGCGAGCAGCGTCTCCATCTGCTGTCAGAACAAGAAATGTATGCTAACTATAACCCCAAGAACATCGGCCAGCGCAGAGGCCACAGATACAAACACAGCAGCGTATCAGCCCAGCACCAAATCTTCCTCGAACCCCCACCACGCGCCCCCCTCGCCCTCCCAGCTTCCCTCCCCGTGCCCACGCTGCGCGAAGCATGGCAGTCCACGGCCAACATGGACAAAGCACAGCGCCTGCGCATCTTTTGGTGCGCTTGCCACGCCCTCGTCGCAGCCTACGTTCTGTACTCGGCGTCCGGTAGCCTGGCCATGACAGCACTCTCACACCTCATATTCTTCGATGCCATATCCGCGAGTATTTGCGTGGCCGTCGAGATCTTCTGCAATTTCGAGGTCTGGAAGCGTTCTTCCATCCGCCACCCTTTCGGGCTCGAGCGCGCAGAGGTCCTCGCCGGATTCGCCATGTCCGTCTTTCTGCTCTTCATGTCCTTCGACCTGATCTCGCACAACCTCAAACACGTCCTCGAATCCCTGGGCTCGCATCAACCACACCACCCACACTCGCATCATAGGGTTAGTCCGGGCAGTATAGACAGTGCGGCCGTATTAAGCATCGTAGCGACGTTGATCAGCGCCGTGCTGCTGGACAACCACAAGCGGATCGGCAAGGCGATGCGTTTCGTGTACCTAGACAACCTACCTGGCATCCTCTCGAACCCCGCGCATCTCCTCACCCTATCCTGCAGCACGCTCATGCTCATCCTGCCTCTCCTCTCCATAAACATCTACATCTGGCTCGACCGGCTCCTATGCACGCTCATCGCAGTCGCCATGTTCGCCCTGGGCACGCGCCTAGCCATGACGCAGGGCCTCATGCTCCTGATGTCGTATTCCGGCGCCGGCGTCAGCGAGGTGATGCAGCAGGTGGTGCGCGAGCCGATGGTGGTCGGTGTGGAGGAGGCGCGCTTCTGGCAGGTGCATTTCGGGCTGTGCATGGCGAATCTCAAGCTCAGGGTCACAGGGGACGAGACGCAGGTCGGGAAGCTGAGGGAGAGGATCGTGGTGTTGGTTAGGAATAGACTGGGCGGTGGGTATGGAAAAGGTTCGGGGTTGAAGTGGGAAGTTACGGTGCAGTGTACGATTGAAAAATGATGATTGATTTAGCTATTTGTATTGTAAGGTAGGTAGGTGGGTAGGTATATTGTATTGCCATATGCTATAATACATATCATATCCCCCTTTCCTGCCCCCATGATTTGAAGCCGCTACCTGGGGTAATTCGCTGTAACGCATATATGCATGCATGCATACATATCACACCCCCTATTCCAAACCCACGTAATCAAGAAAGAAAGAATATCATCACAAAACACAACACCAGACATCTACTCCATGAACTCGCTGCTCCCCCTAAGATTTCCTCACTCTCAGCCAGCCTTCCCCTACTTTTTAGAAGATAGAGGCAAGCCACGTACATGCAACCCCTTTCCCCTTCTTTCTTCTCCCTTCTTTCCTTCTTTCCGCTACAACATTCCATTCTATTCACGAAATTTAAAGCAAATGTGCCAATCAATCGATTAATTAACTAACGTAGGGGTAGGTAGATAGGTAGGTAGGTAGGTATGTAAATCTGAATGAGTAGATGAATTAATTGATTGATTGATCTATAGTCCATATCTGGACCGAGCTAAGATGTGATAAGTTGAGGTGAGGTATAGATAGGTATATACAAATAGATGGTATGGGATGGGATGGGATGAAATAAACATCAGAAAACAAAAGAAATGAATAAATAAACATATCAATATACCCTACCCTGTCAAACCAAACGCCTCTCATATCACGTTACAATCTACTCCTACTCCTGCTGCACATCCTCCTAAAAAATCCCCCACCCCCTCGCACTCCCATTGCCATTTCCATTTCCATTCGCCTTCTTTTCCTCTCTCTTTCCCTTTCCCTTCCCCCTCCCCCTCTCCAAATCTCTCACGCCCTCCATCTTCTCCAATACGAGCTCCAACAACTCCTTGCGCCGAATAACATCCAAATGGCCCCTAATCTTCGGGTCCTCGCGCGCGAAGCGCTCTATCTCGTCTTGGCCCAGGCCGCGCCCTAACCTGATGTCGAGTTCGCGGGGGAATTGGTATGTGAATTCAGAGAGGAGTTCGACGTTAAGGAAGAGGACGGCTGTGGATACCAATCTTGAGAGGAGAGGGGATGTTAGTGAAAGTTTGAAAATATAGGTATGTGATGTGATGTGATGTGATGTGGAAGAAGATAAGGTGATAGAAGGGAGAGGGTGAAACGCTTACTTTGTGGATACAACGTCGAGGAAGATTTCGGGACAGTGGTATTTATTTATCTTGGTGGCGCATTGTGGGGATTTGAGGGCACGGAGCCGGAGGTTGAGGAGGGTGGCGCGGTCAGAGAGGAAGAGTGCTTCTTTGCCTTTACCATCACCCACGTATTAGTATAGTATAAATAAGGACATGGGGAGAGAGGTAGAGCATGAAGGGAGTGAAAAACATACCTTTCTGCAAAAGATCACTGGAAAAGCCACCCGCTCCACTCCGTCCATCTCCCTCGACAACTATCTCACCCTTCCTAGTTTTATCTACAAACCCTACTACATCCCTCAACTTCTTCTTCCCACCAACAGCCTTCTCCACATTCTTCACCGCGTCGTCGACGGCGTGGAGTTCGTTCTTCAGCACACGTGCGGCGTGTTCGCGTCCTCGTGCCCACTCGCCATCTTCAACATCAATCTCGAATTTATATGGCTTGATACAATTCTCCACTTGATCACTTGTGCTATAAAACCGCTCATTCAGTATCCCAGACGCAGCTTCTGTGATAGCTTGGCGTGCGAAAGGGTGCGACGCAAATGTGCTGTGCGAGATGAGACGGTCGACGTTGGCTTGAATAGCGTTTGCTACTACCGTGGTCGCTAATCTTCCGATCCCGAGTTTCGTGAGCGCCGAAGTAGAAGCATCGAGTTTACGATGCCAATATAGGGATTCTGGATCCGCTTTTGGCAGATCGGCCAGGGAATCTGGCTCGGGTGGAGCGGTCGAGAGGGTGGTGATGGGTTTATTCCAGTACCGCTGCGCTAAGAGGTCGAGGACTCGCTGATCGAGTTCTTCTTTCAACATCTCGTGCACTTGGGGCCGGCCAAAAGATTCAGTAAATTCTTTGAATGCGTGCTTAAAGCCATCCAGACTTTCAGCTAGGTATGATTCCGCAGACAAGGGACGATCATTGTACTGGACTTTGAATTCGTAGGTTGCTTCTTCGAGTTCTTGATGGATTGCGTCGCTGGTGGATTGCAAACTCGCGGCCATGGTCTGTTCGAGGACGTGCATGAGTTTTGTACGAAGGGTAGTGGTGCTTACTGCCACCCCGCTTTGGGGACCGAATTCGAGGGGATGTGCGTTGAAGAAGGCGGACTCGTTCCGCGAGATTAGAGATGAAATGTTGCCGCTGCCCTTCTTGAAAAGGCTTGTTGATTGTGGAGGGACGCGTGATACCACACCGACATAACCGAGTCGTAAGGGGTATCTTGGGTCTTTGAGAATTGATGCTCCTCGGGTAGCATCAACGAGATCCATCTTCGTGATTACTCCAATTGTTCGTTCTCCTCTGGGATCAACTCTCCGACTCGATCTAAGAGCGGTAGAGTTTGCAAGATCAACGTCTGCTGCTGAGATTGCCAAGATGACGTTTGGAGGTTGGATATATTTATCACAGAGATCGGCAATCTTCTGCTTCAGCTCTACTGGCTGATCATGTCCAACTACTTGAATGTACCCAGGTAAATCGATAAGTGATAAATCTGGGACGTGTGGCGATGAGATGGTAAGTTGTATAGGATCATCTGATACGCATTCCGAGTCGGGAACGGCCAGGTTGAGTTCCGTCAATGTCCTCTGAATGCTTGAGAAGTCTGTAATCTTCCCTAGTCCCAAAGCTGGAAATTCTCCATACTCCGCTTGAGCATCAGGGGTATTGACAAGGGTCAATTCGATAGGTCTCCGTGTAACCATGTTCGCCCCCTTTGGCAAGAATTCGTGTCCAACAATAGCTTCCAGAACAGAACTCTTCCCAGATGATTGAGATCCAATAACTACAATTGACGGTAGTGTCAACGCATTTGATTGTCCAACGGTCTGTAGAATACCCCTAATCTCAATCATCTTCTTCGTCAAAACCATCATCTGGTCATCCTTCGCCGCCTCCGCGTGGCTCCTAGGGTCTTCCTCATCAGACGAATCATATCCATACGCAGCAGCAGTTCCGCCTGCCACTCCAGCACCTGCACCCATCCGACTCTGCTTTGGGTCCTCCCCTCCAGGCCCACTTCCACCTCCTTCTCCATTCCCAATCTCCTCATGAATCCTGAGAATCTTCTGCATCCACTCCGGCAATTCAACCTGCTCTTTTGTATTCTCAATTCCCTTCCGAGTCTGATCCAAGATATCCTTCGCACCACCGAATAACCCTCCGGCAACACCAGTAACAGTATCCTTGCCCCTATTAAACACATCCAGCGCATAATTCCCAGCCACTATAAGATCTTAGCAATCACTCACTTCGATTTACCCTCAAACCAAAATTGAAAGAATAGAGACATAACATACACGTAGCCTGATACTGCACATACGCCAACCCCGTAATAGTAACCCCAGCAAAGAGCGCCGGAATCCTCGCAAACTTCATCAAGATATTCGGAATGACCCTCGCAAACGACGCATTCCTCACTATCACGGCATTTGAAAATCGGGTCGTGCCCGCGGGCCATATTCGTCTTCTCGTAGCTCGGATACCAGATTCGCATCGTAGGAGGCTGCCGGCCGAGGAGCTGTGGTGGGAGTGGATGTGGCGCGATGCTGCTGCTGATGTGCGGGAGCTGGCTCGTTGGGCCAGAGGCACAAGCCTGGCTGATAACAGCCGGCTGCTCATAGTTGCCAGGCGAGAGATGGTCTGGAGGGGGAGGACAGTGTTTTGCTTTTGATTAGGGAAGTCATGGATTTTGTGGTGGGAGAGAGAGGGATGTTGATATTGACTTGGGTTGAGCTTGGAGTGACGATTATCATGCAGAAGGTGTGGCTGGAGAGGTGGCGCAGAATTATGCAGCAACGTAGAGATGATTACTTTTAAAGATATAAAATCAACAAATGTATCATCCATCCATATCATATGTATGACTCTATATAAATACGAGGTTATACTAATAAAGACTTCTGAAGTAATCTACAAAGAAATCCTTGCATCGCATGACTGAAGGGTCTCCATTATCATAAGTCCTTATTATTTCTCTTTCACTACCTAGGTACTTAGTAATTTCTACCTAGTATTCTACATACGAATTGCTCCTACTCGAGTAGTTCTTCCACGCCTTTTCAAGCAGCTCCTTAAGTTTGGTAGTCTGGAGTTCCGGAAATTTCTTTTTTTTCGATCCATCCTTATCAAGATCAAGATCTCCACGATCATCATCGGTCTTTCGTTATGTTGGTCACTAATGCTTCGCGGCAGATTGAGCTCTTGGCTCCGCGACTTTCTAGCGTAGCGGATGGGTGTGAGTGGGTAGGCTAAGTATGAGAGTGTCTTGTGAATCTTGTCAGCGGTTGCTGTCTTTTTCCTGGTTCCAAAATAGGAGGGTTACGGAGAAATACGGTCTGTCATTGATATTGGGTTCTGTGATTGTCTGACTATTTTATGCCTCGGTCTACTAGGGATAGGAGGAATTGATAAACTAGATTGAGTAGGTAAAAAGGGTTATAGATGACACTTCATCTACTGACATGGAGAGATACTTCGAGTAAGTTTATACATATGTTTATGTACAGAAAGAGGAATTATAGCTCATGACATGGGAATAGAACATTTATACTTAGGTGTGGCTGAAGATTGTGGCGCACCACTCAAATCAGTTTCCATTTACAACGTAAACATAAATATCACAGCCTTGGGCCTTGGGGGTCAGATCGGATCAAATGATATCAATATTAATTGTCCCATTTGCCTGCGAATACCCTCATTTGGATACTGTTCTGTTTGATAATTGACTTTCTCTCTTTCATTTCTTCTTTCCTAAGGCATCATCACAATCCTTTGGCCATCTTGACTGACTGGGCAGCGATTGCGCCATTGGTTTACTCACTACTTCAGCCTCGTTCCCTGCACTGCTGCACCGCCATTTCATATCTGAGTCAAACCTAAACCCGCATGCCATTGGAGGGAAGAAGGTGGAAACAATTTTCCTTCCTCGATCTATATCCATCTTGCCATCTGTTTGACTTTTATCTATTCCAAGACTCTGGGATAGTATCACCGCCACGAAGTTGTCAAGATGTGTCGTTTCCTGGTAAGTCCAGCTCCAAGTCCCAAGCTTTACCATGTGCAGCTCTAACATCCTCTCTTCTCTTCTACTTCTAGGTTTATAAAGGCTCAGATGAGATCCTCCTCTCCAAGCTCATTCTGGATCCCACCCATTCTATCCTCACCCAATCCTTCGATTCCCGTCTCCGTCTGGACATGAGAAGACCTCACAATGGTTTGTCCCCCCTTGTCCGGCCTTCCACTCCCTGCTAATCCTCCTGCAAGGCGATGGTTTCGGCATTGGATACTACACCGACCCCAAGCTGGGCCCCGAGCCTTGCATTTTCACATCTACAACTCCTGCATGGAACTGCATCAACCTTCAGCGAATAGCTTCCAAAACTGCCTCTCCTCTGATCTTCGCCCACGTACGAGCTACCACCGAGGGTTCCCTCAGCGATGACAACTGCCACCCTTTCTGCCACGGCAGTCTGATGTGGATGCATAATGGAGGGTTGGGAGGCTGGAAACACATCAAGCGTCGCCTGGGAGAGCGGTTGGCCGACAAATGGTACCTGGGAGTTGCAGGTGGCACTGATAGCGAATGGGCATTTGCTCTATACCTCGATACCCTCGAACGGATGGGCCATGATCCAAGCTCGCCGCCACCAGAAGGATTTGGGCCAAATGTCTTGCGTCACGCAATGCTCAAGACAATCAAGCAGATCAACGACTTTATTGCCGCGATCCCACAGGATATAGTGGAGAATGAAAATGTAGATACAAGGAGTTTGTTGAACTTTGCAGTTACGGATGGACATAGTGTGGTTTGCACTCGATACGTTAGCAGCCGAACAGATGAAGCTGCGAGTTTATATTACTCTTCTGGAACCACGTGGGAGGACAAGAGCAGCAAGGGTGAATATCAAATGGACCGCCGAGACAAAGGCGCAGATATTGTCCTCGTTGCTAGCGAACCCCTAACTTTCGAACGAGGCAAGTCCCATCCTGTCCCGTTCCCGCCCTTTAAAATGTCACTAACACGATATATTATAGAAAGCTGGGTTACAGTCCCCACAAACTCAACTTTAACAATCCACAAACAGACGGTCATGGTCCACCCCATCATTGATGAGTACTACAACTACAACCCCTACCACCGACGCTCCTCCAAATTCGTACAAGACAAAGGCCTCGTCACCAACGAAAAGCAACCCCCCAGCCGCACCTCCAACTCCAGCTCTCCCTCCGCAATGCCAAACCTCGACTTCACCCTCCCTGCTAAGAAGCCGTTCTCGCCCATTAGCAGAGACCTGCACCAAAGTATCGCAAGTAACCTGATTTCTTCCCAACCATCTCGCGCAAAATCACCAGCGTCTGCTAATGGCATAAATGGCAGCCTAGCATCTGATATTCGAAATCTGAGCTCGATTCCACAACATCTACCGAGGGATAGGGATGGAAAAATTCAGGAATTGGGTAATACGAAGAAGAAGCGCTCGCAGACTAAGGAAGAGGTGCAACAGGAGCGGCGGCAGCAAGCGATGCAGATGGAGGTCGAGTCGCCCGTTAGGTCTGCGTATGGGGATCCATTGAAGATCGCGCAATATTTCCCAGAGTTGAACTGATGCATCAGCGATCTTGGTAAAGCCGGAGAATATACGGTGGTGGTGTGTTGATTGATGCTTGCATGGGGAGACGGGTGCGGTGTGATACGATTCTACTTTAGCGTGCGAGTTATTGGCGTTTTCCCTTTCTTCTCGTGTCGGGAGTTGCAGATAAAGACAAAATTGGTCATGAGATTATATTGTGTTGTGTTGTCTGGGGTTAACTACTAATTAATATTACTATGTAGAAGCAAAGAAAGAAAGCTTTTAGCTCCTTGATTCCTTTGCCGACACGTTTTACGTTTTTTTTTCCTTAATCTTTCTCGCGGATAGTCTATTTATTCCTTTTGCTCCACCGGTTCACGGGGGTGGTAAGTCTTACAAAAGTTCGCTCTCGTTTTATCATCAAAGCCATCTGTATTTTCTACGCAGCAAGTAAGCAAGTGCTCTACATATATAAATGTATCCTATGCTAGCGCCTCCCACTCGCCAAGTGTCTCTGCCTAGAGATCACTGTCGCATTCATCAGCTCGATCGAGAGCGCTAACACCCCCCTTTACGCCTATGTGTAATATACCCCATTTTAACCCATTTCACCTACCTTTCGCACATCTCCTTACTACGCTTGTTTAGCCTTTATAGAGCCTCTTGTTGCGCTCGGAATAAACAAAACTATCTTTCACATCATGTTATACTGTATCACATCACACTTCATTCACAATAATTTTCCTTCTTTCAATCTACTAAGACGTATTTTTGTTTTTCTCCGCTATTCCCCTTTTCCTCCTTATCTAAGAGTCAAATTCAACTTTGCAGGGACCCTATCTTAGCGAACCCCCTACAGTACAGTACCTCATCACAATCACCACGCCCATTCCCAAACCCAAACCCCCAAACACCCCCTCTCCCTGTTCACCTCCCTCCTAGCCTCCCTCTCCATATCCCTCTTCTCCTTCTCCTTCCTCTCCACCTCCTTCTCTGCCTTCTCCGCCTCTTCCTTCTCCGCCGCCGCGTCTGCCGCCTGGCACGCGCTACAGGTGTCGTCTGCGCGCTTGGGGAAGGACTCCCTGAGCGGGCAGAGGGGCGGTGCGGTGTTGTGGGTTGTGGCGGTGGCGCAGGGGTAAGTATCGTGGGAAGCGTGGGCGCAGAAGAAGACGGTGTGGATTTGGCGGCACATGGTGCAGTGGGTCTTTTTGGGTGGGATGGGTGGATGGTGGGGTTTTATGTATGTGGTTGTGGGAGAGTGAGAGGGTTGGGTTTGGTGTATTGGTGTAGTTGATTTGGAAGTGGAAGTGGAGGAGATTCGGAGAGAGCGAGGAAGAATGGATGGGTGATTTATGGGTAGGGGTGAGGAGGAAAGTGTTGCTGTTTGGGGGGCTTTTAGAAAGGGAATGAATGGTACGGACGTCTAGGGAGCGAGGAGTGAACAAAGAGCGTCGGGGTTCTTGGTTTTGGGACACAGTAGTATTGTTCATCTTCTTTGTCTGCTGATTCCTTTCTGCTCTATCCTGTCCTGTTCTGCGTCTTGGAATCTTGAGTTTCCCAGCAAGCTTTTCTGCGTGTGTGTGCGTGCTCTGCTGGTTATGTTGGCTTTGCTGTAGTCTCTAGAGATTTCTAGATTTTCGGTAAGATTTTTATGGTTGTGTAGCTTGGACAAGACTATTAGGTCTTGATTGTTACTTCCTTTGAATTTCAAGCCACGATTTCAGACACCCACATTTGTATATTTTTCATATCTCATTCGCGTAATCATATTGCACGCTTTATTCAATGGGGACATTTCTTATTATAGACAATATTTCTGGTAGACAGGTAGCTTAGTTGTCCAGCTAGCTAAGCTGCAAGATCAATTAAAGAGGAAACCGCAAAAGCGCTAAGCTAGCATTCTTTTAACTTCACTTGCTTTTCAGGTTGCCTCCCAATTCTCACGACCCGTTAGGCAACCATCCCTGTTGCGCGACCGCCGCATCAGCCTGCTCAGCTAGCAAACTTGCCAAGCAGTCCGGACAGATAGTTGACATCTTCTTGTTGACTTCGTTGAAGTACGGACAATATGGATTGCCTGATGCGGGGCGATCCTTTTCGCATTGGATGTAGTCAGTTGTGGTATGGTTGCAGACGTAGGTTGTGTTATCTTGGGTGCACATTTTATTTTTCTGGTTGGGTAGATGCGCGTTCTTGTTGTTGGATGGGTTGGTGTGTGATGGTTGGGTTGGGGCTTGATTGGGCTAGTGGAGGGAGGCTTTTATAGGGAACACAATGCCTTGTCCTCTGTGGGAAAGAGAATAAGAGGATGTCAAGTGAGTAAACAAAGGATTTCGGGTTTGTTGTCTTTTGAAGTTTGGAACAAAGCTGTTATTCTAACTTTCCTTAAGTATTTCTTCGAGATCTAAACAGTGCTATTATTGCAAATAGGAAGACATATTTAAGTATACAGTTCTCAAGTTGCAATAACTTATTTTCTATCCGCACCACAACACAAATCTCAACATCCACGAACCAACAGCAGACTCATCAGCTCCAGACTTCCATACCCGATTGATCAAGAATGGCTTTCGACCAACTAGTCCCACCGTCCTTCCTCGAATGGACACTCCACAACGCTAACACACCGATCTGCGACCCCACCGACGAAGTCGAAGAGCAATCCAGCCTACACAAAGACATGGCAGACTACGCCACCTATCTTTCAGGCATCACCGCAACGTGCACCACTCACAGACAAGCCATCTCGAAGATAACCAGCAAGTACAATGACACCATCCGCCGGCTCTTCCACTGGGAAGTCCGTACTTTCGACTTCACCCCCGTCTCCGTACACGCGCCCTTCACCTCCTGCGTCCGCAAGGCCTACTTCCTCGGCGCAGACCACGTGCCCGCCCGTGCAAAGTGGTACAAAGTGGTCGCCGCGTACGCCGAGAGTCTCGATAACCCAGACGACCGCGCCGCTTTCCTGGCTGCACGCCAGGAGTTGGCTATTAATGACCGTCGCGAGCTCGAGGGTAAGGATCGTAGGGATCGGAGGTCAACGCAGCTGTCGCCTGCGGACCACGAAGTCATGGACCCTGCGCCGCTATATTCGATCTTCGATGCGCTGGATCCCATGACTAATGCGAATGGAGACCTGCCGTTCGAGGTTGTGAGCAGTTTCTTTGATGAGGATGAGGAGGACATAATCGAAGAGGACGATTGTTTGCTTGGTTCTAGGCGTCACCTGTTGTGAAAGAAGGGAGAGGCGCCTTCGAGTGATTTAGCTTTTTACGGTTCTATTAGGAAGTAAAGGTAAGTCTTTTATTTCATTATGGTGAGTTTACTGCTGGAGTTGATTTGATTTTGAAATGGAATCTTAGAAGGTACTAAAAAACACGAAAATAAAAAGGAAATATATTTTTGTTATTTTTTTCATTTATAAAAAAAACACATATAAATTTGCTATTGCCACGCTGTGAAGACTACAATCTAAAATCGTCTGAGAATAGATAAGTTTGAATCAGAGGTAGGTTTGACTTGTGGAGTGAAAGAGTAGATTAGCGCGCATTGGGACGGAATCGGATGAAAAGGTGCAACTATTCAAGTCTTGACATGGCGTTAACCATACCGTAGCATGGAGGAATCAAGGGCCCGCCTTTTTATTCTAAATGAACAGTTGTAGCAACTCGCAGATCTCAACACGTGCATGGCGCTCGGCTACCGGTACGCCCCTCGTCTGGGGTTCAGGGGCTGATCAAACGTCACAGGTTAAGCATCCGAACACAATACTTGGTACGCATACTTTTCATCCACAATTCTCCGACAAACCAGTGATCACTTCCAAAAGTATGGCAAATATCATGCTTTACTCGTTCGCTTCTGGCATTAGATCTGGACATACGACGAACTCTGATGGGCGTCTGACGGTCTGATGCGCTTGAGACGATACGATGGTGTAACAACTCGTGATGAAACTCAAGACTGGATGAAAAGCTCAGACTCCAAGCGAAGTAAATACAAAAGGACGTTGCAATCCAGAGAACAACTGCTCGAACATCATCCAACACATCTTCCGCTCTCTTCCATCAGCAACGACCCGGTGTCACATATTTCTTTTTTCACTATCTTCTTGTAAATACACATTCTTTTGACCCGGCGTCAACCAAAAACCCTCTTTTTAATACCCCCAATCAATCCATACCCCAACAAAAACATCAAAATGGTTCGCATCAGCAGCATCGCAGCAACACTCGCCCGTAAGTTCCCTCGAACCCCCCCTCAAGAACCAATTCATTCATGCTAATCCCACCAAGTGGCCATGAGCGTCTTCGCCCTCACCCCCAACACAGCAGGCGCCAAGAGCGTAGGCGCAGGAAACGGCACCCAGTTCACGACCGGCGGTTGCGTCGCCGACGCAGACTGCCAGTCCGCATGCTGCGCGGGCATCACCGGTAGCGCGGTGGGCATCTGCTCTGCTGCAGCGGCTTCGACGCAGAATGGGAAGACGGGCTGTGGGTTCGTGGATCCGAATGCGGCGGCTACGATTGCGGCTGCTAAGGCGCAGGTTGCGAAGCAGGGGTTCAGGAGGGTTGTGAGAGCTGTGAGAGGGGAGTAGAGTTTGGTTTTCATTCGTGGGATTGGATGCATAGGGTGGTAGATGGATGTTATGAATTGTTGACGAATTCTGGGGATTCTCAGAAGCTGACAGGCTTTTTTCGTCGTCGCGATGTAAAGCAAGAGAGCCATGGATAGGCTGGTGTAGAGGTAACTTTCCTAGAAGTACTATGTGGAAATGCGTTCAGTTCTTCACGGATATCTTCTTGTATTCACGGTTGTGCTGTGAAAGGATGCTGTCTCTGTGACTCGTAAACCGATGTTCAGATGCCAATGTAAGCAAAGAATTGTCCAAACTCAAGACTGCCTTTTGCCTGTTGTTGCCCCTCCCTAGATAAGAACGTTCCACCTCTTCCCCAGTTTTGATTCAGATTTAACATAACACAAAGCCTTGCTTTAGCCCCACTCACCTTTTATCTGCCGCATATATATACTTCGAGTTACTGCAGAACTGAAGATGAAAACTGGCAAAAAGGACGAGCATTGTTGCAATTCTTCATTCGTTAGCATCCATACCCACATCTAAAAGCCTTATTCAAACCCAAAACTCCATCCATCCGTCCGTATTCCAGCACTCCCACGCAATACCCATTTACAATTCCCTCGCAGCAGCAGTCGCACAGGGAAAATCGCAAGTCCACGACTCAATGCCACCCGAGAACACCACGCTCCCCGCTCCACAATCATCAGTAGTCCAGCTATACTTCTGATCCGGAATCTCAAACTTCAGCTGCACCTTGGTCTTTCCCGTATCCGGATCCGCAATCGGGGCTTCGATATCCTGCGTATCGTAATCAAACACCGGCACATTATCCACATTTGAAATCGTGATGGCGTGCGGCACGCCATCCGTGACTGTAATTGAGTCGCCCTTCCCCATGTTCTGGTTCTTCAACGTCGCGATGACGTTGGTGTCTTGACGCTGCGGCTGCGGCACGTTGTAGACTGTTACGTCCCAGAGGTTGGAGCCGCTCCAGCGCGCGAGGCCGATGCTACAGTTGACGGCATTGTCGCGGGTTGGTAGGCTGGAGATGCGGTTATTTTAGGCTACTACGCGGGCGGCATACCTAAGCTAAGGTGTGGGATTTGATAAACGTACTTTCCACTGGCAGCACAGAAGCTGCTGGATACTAATGCGATGGCGAAACTTGCGGAGAGCTTCATACTGGTGTCTGTCTTTAGGTATTAAGTTCGAAGAGTGATTTCAAGAATTGGAGATGGAGGAGAGAGATGCAGTTGAATTAATGCTGGCTGACAGGTGGATTAGAGGAGGTCTGCAGCGAGGCCTGCCAATGGACGTTCGTTCTATTTGCGTATTTGCGGCAAAGCTGACATGGCTGAAGGATCTAAGCGGCTATAATGTTTTCTTGTCCAATCAGATCGCGACCCCAGGTTTCAGGGTCTATATAACCGCCAGCTCGTAAGTGGACCAATGGATCTACGACTACAGTATGATTTATTTAATGCTCGCAAAATATCAATAGTGATGAAAGAAGTCTTGAAACATATCTCTTTTAGCCTTCATATTCATGCTCTACTTCTAAAAACGTAGAGAACAATCATTTTTAGGGCAGAGTGGCAGGGGATATTGGAATATCAGAATGCGGGGTTATAATCCTATAAGGGAGAATTTACACACCTTAAGCTTTGACAACACTTTCAAGATTTTGCATAGCAATCATGATGTACAAAGTCAAAAGATGACTTGCAAGGACTATTATCTTTCGAATATATTTCTTGCTATATAGTCCAAGTTTCGAAAAAGGTCCGGCAATTCTATATTATTATTAAGTAAATGAGGACTTAATTACCGCCCGCCCATCCAGAAATCATCAACAAGCGAGTTTCAGCTCTTCGCCCAATTATGACATTCCTCCTTAATTAGAGGATTTCTATTTACATAAGTATCCTTAAACTCCAGAATCGACCAGGAATTAATTATCATTAAATTCAATACGGAATCCAAGGGTGCCGGTACCCCTATCCTCAAGTCTACATCTTGGATCAGGGCTTCGCTTTCGCCTTCTTGCCCGTACTCACTTCTCTGGAATCCTGATCGGCCTTCGATTTTCACTTGATATGTGCTTGCAGATCCAAAGAGAGACAATCTTGAGAGAACTTTCTGGAAGACGGCATCCGCAGTTGGTGGAAAGCGTTTCTGGGATGGGGTCGCTGGTAGTTCAAATCAGTAGGAAATTTCTCCTTTCACCCTCATCCACTGCGACGACCGCTTAACAAGTAAGTATTTCCACCACTAATCCAGAGACCAAACATGCAAATCAAAACATAGTACTTATATTATAATCTCAAACTAAAGTAGCACGCAGTCACCCACCCAGTCATTATATAAAGAAAAAGAAATCTGCCAAAAAGAAAACCTCTCAAGTCCCCGACGGACCAGTATTGCCCCCCTCCTCCACAGCCGGCACCACCCTCCCCACCTCCTCCGCCCCAATCCTCCTCCCGGGAAACTCCTTCCGATCCGCCTGCCTCCTCAAAACCATGCCCTCAATCTCACTCGACTCATCGATCAAGCGATAAGAATACGAGAGCGGATTCCGCTGTCCAATCCGATGAACGCGCGCATACCCTTGCAACTCACGCACGAAATGGTGATCCGGTTCCATCAGCACGATATTGGAAGCACGCGTTAGCTGGAGGCCGACGCCTAGGAGCCGCGTGGTGCCGATTAGGATCTGCACGTCGCGCTTGGAGGCCGTTTTCTCTTTGCCGGTGAAGGCGTTGATGGTTTCGGATTTCTCTTTCAGCGTCATGCGCCCGGTTACGAGGCCGACGCGGTCTTTTTTGTCGGGGAAGTAGGCTCTGATGAACTGTGCGGTGTAAGTTGGTATGTTATGTCAATGATGGGTTGGGGGGTGAAGACTGCTTACCAAATTCAGAATAAATGCTATTTGAGGGAACTGTGTGATGATGAGGAGTTTTTCTTCTTCCCCGTTGACGTCTTTTTTACCCTCAAGGCTGTGGATGAACTCATATAGCCACAAGGCCTTTGGACTGTGTTCGGTGATGCTTACGAGGTTTCTGAAGTATCCGTTGTCTTTTTCCTTGTTGTCGGATCCCCTCAGGAACAAAGCTTCTTGGTCTGTCAAGGACATTTTGGTATCGGGGCCTGAAGTAGCGACGTTTAAGAGGAAGGGAAAGGTTGCTAAGAGACTCGATCTCCATGACTTTGCGCATAGTGTGTTGAAAGCTAGTTGTGTAGGTCGAGTATTAGAGCGCCTTGCGTCGGGCTCTTTATCGAACTTCTCCTGCAGCTTGGCGAGCAGCTCATCCTTCTCAGCTTGATAGCTTGCCTCAAAAGCTTCGATCTCCTGGGGAGTAAACAATGGATTATTTTGCTTGACTCTTATGTCTTGATGGATATGCGGCTTGAGTTTGATGAGTGGATGACCAAACCACTTCGTATTTTGATCTCTTCTCAGCACAAACGTTCGCAAGAAAGGCTTGAATTCTTCCAGGACTCTGTCGATCCCGTCGTTGCTTATTTTCTTGAGATCCTTCTGGTTGTTGAAATCCAGACTAATCTGGTTAAGCCTTGCCCATGAAAACTGTGGGTAATTGGAATGTTTCGCTCCATGGCTCTGCGTGTGCCTCTCGATCGCCCAGAGCACACCCTCTAAGCCTCTCGGAGATTGTGAAATCGGTGTTCCAGAGTATCCCCAAACAAAAGGACTGTTGGCCGGTGGAAGATCAAGGAGAATCTTGTTCCGACCTGTATTCCGGGTGAGATCTTCATGGCATTCGTCAATCATGGCGATTCCGAACACAAGATTAACTCTTTTGCCTTTCTTCCAGTTGCCGGCTCCATCGGCTTTGACGAGGCCATCATACTGAAAGTTCTTGACCCAAGTTGGGAAGTTCTCTTTGGTAGTCAGTACCAACCATCCGTCTTGATAAGGCTTCGCGGTGTCATCTCCTTGACCACCTCTCCCCTTGAATCTGTCTGCCGTGGGTCTGGTCCGCGATCTCCCACTATCGCTTTTACTGAGCAAGTCCTCCGACGAGGTGTTGTTATCAAATGCCCCTTTATGGTCAACAATGATGTTCAACGCAAGCTCAGCCACACCTGTATCGACATGTGTCTTCCATTGCTCCCACCATGAGCGTACGAGCGCGCTAGGGACACAAGCGAGGCGCAGACCAGACTTAGGTCGTAGTCGGGATGTCAAACTCGAACGACTGCATGGGCAAGTGATCCAGCCGGCTTTTGATCCCGAAGGGCAAGGGGCTGCGCTTTTCTCATCTTCTGGAAGATGCTGCCCGTTCTTTAGCTGTCTTGATTTCTGGACCTGCTGCCATAGATATGATAGCTGTCTCTCAACAACCATGTAGGCGATAAAGGAGAGTGTCTTTCCGAGTCCCATGTCATCGGTCACAAAACCACCCCCAACCTGTCTAGATGTCATCATTTGCCAGCTAAGAACAAGTTAGCGAGTGCTCCAGTAGAGGTTAAGGAAGTCAAAGCAATATTTTAAAGGGATGCCTATGGCAACTGCTGAACAGAGGAAAGTGAGAAGAATACATACTAAATCCCAAACGCTTGATATTGGTAGATCTTCGTCTTCAGGCCGGCGATAGTGACAAGCTCCTCAATGCCCGTCTTTTTCGGCTCAATGCCGAACAGCTCACAACACTCATGCCAGCGATACAGGTTGTCTTCTGGATGTTTTGGGTCTTGAAGCTGAGCTAGCTCTGGCAGACTAAGCAATCCTTGAAGCCTTTCGACTCGTCAGCTTTGCAATCTAATGAATAATTTGAAAATGGAAAGATAACTAATGGTGGCTTGCACCAGTAGTTGCATTCGCAGCTTTCGATGGATTCAGAAAATCAACGGGGTAGACTTACTTTGTGATCGCTCGGTCTTCTTGGGGGATATCGTCGTCTGCCTCTTCGACTTCAGCTCCATCCTCATCATCATCCTTTTCAATGGCAGCAATCACACTGATACTATCATCTTCCACCTCTTTCTCTCCTCCTTTCGTGAAGACAACCCTCTCCTCCTCTTCCCAAAGACACTTCAACCGCTCGCGTCTCTCCGCCGGCGTTTCTCGCCCTGTAACCCGTTTCTTGATCTTACTTCCGACCACAATCAGAGTATCGCTAAGCCTGGGTCTCGGGCGGTCTTCGCCGGACTTCCTCTTCACGGGGCTTTGAGGTGAGCGCGGTGAAGTAGGTACAGATGGAGCTGTGCTCTGCGAGCTCAGGGGCCGTCGTTGATCTGGATCTGGATCGGTCGCAAAATGTGTGCCAAATGAGTCGAGTTGCAGAGACGAAGGACTCAGCGGGTTGTCAGATAGGTGATCTTGAAGGTCTAGTCCAAGACCTTTCGGACTACCGGACTGTGCTTCGGCGGCCGCCATATCGAACTCTGCCTTCTCGATGGCTTGAAGACGCAATATCTCCGCTTTTTCAGTCTCGGCTTTGAACGTAAATGGCAGTATCTCATCCTCATCACGCTTGTGGAAGAGATGATTGATAGCAACCTCAAAGGAGACTTGGTCATAGACCGGTCTCTGGTCCATGCCATCCCTAGTAACATACTCAAAGGTGCCATACTCCATGTTCAGAGGTCGTCCGGTTATGATTTCATTGATTTTCTCTTGCATGACGCTTTTGAAAAGCCCATAGCTGTAGCTGGTGGCAACATTGGCCGCGTATTCTTTGCCAGGAACCAGAAATCTGGCGAAAGCAATCTCATACGGCAACGCGGCGATGCCTGATCCTTGGTAAACTCCAATGCCAACCGTCATTTTGCCAAGCTCCGTATACCTGACATTATTCTCGAAAACTTCAATTTCGTGGCTCCGGTAATATTTATCTTTCTCTTTCTGTTTCTGTTCTTCCTTCTTTTTGGAGGAGGAGCCAAGCTCCCTGAACCTTCTCAACATGTTGTTGACCAAGGAAATTTGACTGCAAAGGATATTATTCTTATTGCTGTCTCTCTCTTGACCTTGTGAATCCGTAAAAGAGTCAGTTTCACCGATGGGAAAAGTGCAAAATTATGTTTGTAAAGTTTCTAGAGAAAGAAGTATGTCCAAGAAGATGCGGATGCTTTGTACTCGATTTTCAAAGCCTTAACACTTCCAGTGACTCAATAGAAAGGGAATCATCTTTGAAATGCAGCTTAGGTTCGCTGCGTTCGGAAGTGCTCTCGTATAACAAAGGACGGTTAAACGCATTTTGTACATATCAAAGACTGCAAGGTACGCGGAAAGTACATTTGGACAACAAAGAAAAAAAATCACAGGAAAGCAGCAAGTGTAATCGGGATTGAAAGATGTGAAAGAAAGGAAGGTTGGGGTCTGTAATAAAGGCATCACTTGAAACTAGTTGGAAGGTCGATTTTGGGGGTATCATGTGACCGAGGTTGACAAATATGAAAAGAAAAAGATATATGAATGTGATACTGTACTGTACGATCCAGCAATTCTAAAAAGTCGGTTGCGAAGAATGAAGAAGCACTGACAGAAATAGAGGTTGATCAATAAGTCGTGAAGAGAAAGGAGAAAAGATTATATCTATCGCGGGCATTCAAGCACGTCCCTGGCAAGGAGAGGCAGAAACTCCTTAGCCCAATCAATCTCCAATGGGAATACGTCTGGCACGAGACTGTTTAGCGCTTGCTTATCATGCGCATGGACAAGTAAAAAGTATTGTGATGAAAATAGGTATTGGTCGATGCTCTGACTGGCCCTCCTGCTCCTACCGCGCAACGCCGCACTACGCAAGCTCGGGCGGCGATGCCAAGTCGATCTATTTCTCAATAGGGGCAAACCCACAAGTGACAATGGCTTCATTTTATCCGACCTCTCTCAATCCACAATTTCTGAGGCTAAGTGAACAATTGATTGCTCTGTTTCCGAGTTCCTTCTGGTGTTCCATAAACCGGGGTTATGCGTCCCCAGCGAAGTTATCATCAACATCGTCAACCCGGGGCTTTGCAAGGCTCGGCTCTACAGCGAGATGTGACGAGATCGTGTCTGCAAATACAGCTATCTGTGGGTCGTTCGTAGCATATCGGTGAGCAGTTGCGATAATGATAACCCTGTACAAGACGGCGTTATTCAGGCGCTTGGATGATACTTCTTCGGTTGTATGTAGTTTCCGCCCATCAAGAGTCCGACTAATCTTGAGCTTTCTTTTCGTGATGTTTGAGCCCTATAGGTCAATTTTAGAACTGCGTAATGTCTGCAGTAGGTTTTCAGTTGCGTTTTTAAATCCATCCTTTCCACCTTGATCATGCATCACGTCAATCCATAGATACCGCTTCAATTTGTCTCTGACGGCTTCCCATTTTGTCAGAGCAAGAGCCCCAAGAGTCTTCTTTAATTCAGCCCTAATCCAAGGATTCTGTTTGGTTGCGCCGCCAGGCATCCGCGCAACGAACAAGAGCCACAACTTGAGCTCTGCCATAGCATCATCCCCAAGTCCTTGTAGCCCAAATACACACCCCCTCAGCCGCGCAGACAAATTGTCAAATCTCACGGCGAGCCCCTGCATCTGCAAGAAGATATTCGTCGCAAAAGCCAGCATGCCAACAAGCACCACTTCATCCAATGAACCAGCGCTCACATCGAGAAGCAGCAGCCGGTACTGAACCGAGACCAGGATCTCCTGGAAAAGAATGCAGTCTATTTTTTGCCCAGTCTGGAACGCCAGATTTGCGGACTTGGTGAACTCTCGAAGATCAGCCCAGATGTGTAGGAGATTGCTATCCAATGCCGCCATGTGCGGGGGGAGAGTCTTGCGAGAGGCGTTCTTCGCAATGTACGGCTCCCAGCAAATGCCGTCTGAGAAGAACAATGGCTTGCGATTTGTAAGAATCGCCATGGTGAGATCGGCTCTGGGAACAGACAGTCTTGTCAGTATGATGTGAAGTGTAGCAAGCGGATACGTACCTGCACATCTTAAGCTGGATCTGGGTATTACCCCCAAACGCCCTCACGCCGCCCCGCATCTCCACCATCTTATGCAAGCCCCTCACATGCTTCCTCGCAGACTTGTAATCGCCCACAACGGCATTCATCATAATCAAGCTCACCACAACCACAATAGTAACATCCGAAGTAGCCAGCTCAGCATCAAGGGTCAAGCGTTCTCGTAGCCCTACCAGCGTCTGATGCGCATGTTGTATTTGAATTGGCGAGACTCCAGAGCCCTTTAACCAATCGAAATATGTCTGCGTTGTCCATAGCAGGGAGTGGCAGTATAAGGGATCGAGAGCGAGGTATTGGATCCATACCGAGTGCTGGAGGTCAAATGACAGACACAGCTCAATGGGGTACATTTGCTGCAAGACGACCGTAAAAACTATCAGCCAGTATATTAGCATAGGAATCCCATATCTGATACTTGCAATACGTGAAGTCTAGATTTACATTTATAGACAAGATCCAAAGCATAAGGTGGCATATCACATGCAAGCTGAGTCATCGGCATGCCGGAGCCTATATGCACAGGGAGAGGGAAATAAAGAGCAGAAACGGCAAGAGATCTCTGGCTACTCTCTTCATTTATCCATGACTTTACTTTGGATGCATCGGCGGGTGGTTTGCGTCGGTTTTTGTCGCGCATGACATGGCTTCTGATGAGCTGTCGAGCCTTTGCATCAGGCTTGTCTATGGAGCTGTTGACGATAAATGCTAGCTTGTGTCGCTCTATATATGGATTAACTAATGCTTGCTATGGCATCTCTGTATGTCTGTAGGACTTACTTGGCCTAGGTGAGATGGTGGTGACCATATTTGTGGTTATTTGATGTAGGAATAAGGTGTTGTGTCTTCTGGAAGTCTATGTTGATCCCGGCCCGGCCCGAGTAAAATCCGGTGGACTAGTATCATGCTCCTCAACCTCCTTTTAATAAATTAAAAGAATAAGATTTGAAAAGAGTTTTACATCTGAATATCTCCCTCCCAAGAATGTAACCATACCTTCACTCCAGCAGCCTGGCCCTACAAGCAGCCCATTACATTCTTAGTCTAGAATAGATCATATAATACCCAACAAAGAAATAAAAGCTGAATCCCACATTTCTTTATCTCAGCAACTCTTTACACCCAGAAAATCCGCGAAAAGCGCCCCTTTGCAAAGCGAGACAGACGGATAGAACGTCTACTCATAAATTACTCTAGTTTCAGCAATCTATCTGGTTTATCACTCGAAACATATTTTCCCCTCTATTTTCCCAACTATCCTTTTACTCCCCACCCTCGCACCCTCGTACCCATCAGCCATTCCATGAACTCCATACCCATAGCTTCAACTCCATTCATCCTCCCTTACCCTTCCCTTCCGAAGAGGCAGGCTGCAGACATTCAAATCAAGCCTCAAGCTCCAATTACCACTCACATCTTTCCTTTCATTTCCTTTCCTTTAACAAAAATAAAACCAAAGCATACTAAGAAACCATTCATTCTCCATTATCCGAGCCTCGTGAAATCCAACAATCCATTCATCCAGCTTACGCTCATTACATCCCATCCCATCTCTGCATCCAACGCTTCCCTTCCCTGTAAGTGGGGATGGGCTTCAATGATCAGTTGTGGCTGTGAAATGACAGACGAGTGCAGAGGGTTCGATGTGAAGGATAATGATAATATGGATGTGTATAAGCGACTGTTGACTTTTATGGGGTAACTCGTTTCATCCTTTCTAGATCTCCTACCTAAGAGGAAATTAGATGTTTTGAAAATCTTGGAGAGTTTATACGTAACGTACAAATAAAAGGAAATGCGATATCAAATCATAGTTTTCTCACTACTATCTAGAGTTATATTGCATAGTCTACCTATTTCCCTTAAACTCCAAGATCCCCCAAGAAATTCATTAACCATCAGTGCATCAAAACAGTAGTCTCAAAGGGAGGCAAAGGACTCGCAAGCGCCAAAATCCCAGAGCCAAGTACGCGCCGTTCAGTAAAACAAGTTTCTCCAAGTCATACCGGAGTACATCCCGTAAACAATTCCCTAATCTCGTCTTCCAAAGCCTGGCCCGGGAGGTTCGATTCGTAGACTTTCGGACCCGCGGCTCCAGTGAGGACGCTCGGCAGGTTATTCGAGTCGGCATAAAGGAATGTAATGGATTGCAAGGAGCGGAAGGATCGGAGCGGAGCAAGGCTAAAAAGAAGAAATGTTAGCTTAGTTTTAGTTCAGGGAAAGCTTAGGAGCAGTAGCGATAAGTTAAACAAAGGCAAGGAGAAAAGTCTGTTAGGGTGATGAGTTGAACGAGAATGGAATCCCTGCTTTTCTTACGCTTGTTGAGGTTCAATTGACCCTGGATTCTATAAACGGACTGGAATAACTTGGGGATGACGATGAGCTCGATAGATTTGATGGGCTGCTGTGAAAACGCCAAAGCAAAGAAAGTCAGCCCAGTCAGATGGTCCATTGGCTCGCCGAGGATGGATCAGGGGAGACAATCTGACGCGCGTTGCAGGTTGATGACAACTCTCCAATGTCGGATCTTTTTGGCAACAGGAAAACGGGTTTGAAATGGATGTGACATCGTAGGATTGCACCCGTATTGAAAGTACCAACTAATGGGGGATGTTTCGATGAGTACTCGTTGGCGTTCCCGCGAATCGGAAAGATAGTTGTGAGGTCCCGTAGCCACATAATGAAACTTGTTAAACTCGTATAGGACAGTGCTGGCTTCTGCGTTGACCTGGCGGCATGTTTGAAGAATTGCCGGAGACAATTTGTAGGCAACATATTTGGAGCCTGATAGTCCCGGAGGAACTACATGAACATGTGCTAGATCTTCGAGCATGGGATTGTACAGCAAGTACTTATAGACCTCGTTCCGAATCTCGATTGGAAGTTTGTCGAGAAAGCGAGAGTTGGTATTGCCGGGTTGGGTTGGGCGATAAGCTGTGTGTGCGCATCGGCCTTCATAGGCATACAGTCTACTTCCCCATGGCTAATTGCATTCATGCCCAGAGCCCATCTGTCCGGCATCGGTGCACCCAGCAGCTGATACACTGCGTCTTCCTCCATCTCTTGAAGGCTCTGTCTCTCTTCTCTCTGCTCCCTTGCCTTCTCTGCTAGCGCACGATCTTTGTGGTGATCCATTCTGACTATGTTGTTGGATGCCTCGGAAGATGTAGATGGTCAAAGCTAAAGGTGGAGCGTCTGATCCCTTGTTGACTCAGGAATGCGTCGTGTAGGGATTTGGGAAATGGTTGTGGAGATTCGAAGCATTAACTTTCGCGCGAAGTTCTCAAATGGACATTCACAGAACGGAGGTCCTACCTTCCCCCATGCTATAGATTTGTCAGCTTCAATTCACAGACCATGCCGATCTCCCACTGACAATCCAGATATCATAAGCATCACCAGATCTTACATGTACAGCCTTCTCTAGCAGCACCTTCTCCTTATCAAAGAAATCCACCTCCTTTCCCACCGGAGTGGACATCACATTCTGCAACCACTCAGCATACTCCGGAAACCCGGTAATACTCCCATAAACCCTTGTCCTCTCTACCCCCCTCACCCCCTCAAACAGCCTCAAAACCTTATAATCCGAGCTCCCATACTGCGCCTGAAAGACCTCAATTGTCAACTCCTCGACCCCAGTAAAGCTCTCCTGCGCCTTTTGGGCAGAGAAATTCGGATCGTTGTCCAAGCGGACGCGGATGTGGAAACGGCGGATTCTGGAGATAAGGATGGGGGAGCTGATGGTGGAGTAGTAGAGACGGAGTCTGGGGAGCGCAGTGAGGAGATTAGGATGTGCGAGGAAGGTGTTGCTGCCGTAGAGAATCGGATGGGTTTCGGAGTGGATTTTGCGGCAGGTGGAGAGGATGGCGGGGTAGATTGGGGGGTCGCCAAGGCGGCGCGGGGTTGAGAGAGAGGGGACGAGGAGGAGTTGGCAGTAGATTTGGTTGCGTATCTCGCCCGGGAGATCGAGGAATGTGAGAGATGGCATTGTGAATGGTGTGTATGATGTGAAATTAGAAGGTTAATTAAATGTGAAAAGAAAAGGATATAACAAGAACAAACGCTGCTGATGTTGTTATCGGACTAAAGGGGAGGGGAGAAGATGTCTCGCTTGATAAGGAAGGACCCCTGATTCGCCTCGCCCTCGCCTTTGCCCGTCACCATAAGCTAGCGTAAGGCTAAAGAAAGCTTAAAATCCTCTCCATGGGTTCTATGCTTAATAAGAATAATGGCCTCGTACTAGTAGACTGATGTGTGAACTTATTCCCCGAAATACGATAGCAGATTATATACATATAGTTTAAGTAACCAGGTATCTAAAAAGGGAGGTATGTATCAGCATTAAACCACGCTAATCGATTAGCGACGCTAGGCCACGCATAGGAGTTAAAATCACATCTTCCGCCACTCTTCGTCACTCACACGTGACAATCTCACGCCTTCCTTGAGACATTTCAAGGGTCCATTCTTGCCTTCAACATCATCCTTCAACATATATAGGTACTCCATACAGTCCCCGATGAGTTGAATTAATTCCACGCTGCCAAAATGGCAGCCTCCTTTCTCCATCTCGTATCCTCCATCTTCGGCTGGGTCTACACCATCTGCTGGTCGCTGTCCTTCTACCCACAGCCGATCCTGAACTTCCGCCGGCGGTCCACCACCGGCACAACGGTCGACTTCCCCGCCATAAACGTCGTCGGCTTCCTCGCATACTTCATCTCGAACACGGCCTTCCTATACTCGCCGCAGATCCGCAAACAGTATGCCGAGAGACATCACGGCCTGACACCCACGGTGCAGATCAATGATCTGGCCTTCGCCGCGCATGCGCTTCTGACATGCTTGGTTACCATCTCGCAGTTCGTGCCGGGCTTGTGGGGGTTTGATAGAAAGGGGAGGACGGGACCCGGGGCCAGGCTTAGTACGGGGATCAAGGGCATTATTGTAGGGAGCTTTCTTGGTGTGGGTATTGTGGCTATCATTGTAGCCGCGAGGCATGATCCGGATCCGAAGACTGGATGGGCGGCGATTGATATGGTAAGCATACGATACGAAACCTATTTGTCGAATACGTACTAATAAGTTTGGGTATAGATCTACGCCGTATCTTACGTGAAACTCATCATCACGCTCGTCAAGTATATGCCTCAAGTCCTGACGAATTACCACAACAAGTCCACGCACGGCTGGTCGATCAATCAGATTCTTCTCGACTTTGTTGGCGGAATACTCTCCATCTGGCAGCTTGGCATAGATAGCTATCTGCAGGGAGACTGGTCGGGTGTGACGGGGAATCCGGTCAAGTTCGCATTGGGGAATATCAGTGTATTCTTTGATATTATCTTCATGATACAGCATTACTGTGTGTATAGAGGAAACAGGGGGATGGCCTTCTCGGAGGATGAAGAGAGACCTCTACTTAATGGGGAAGCAAATGGAGAAGCAGGTGGGGAACGATCAAATGGGAATTCCTAAATCGTAAAGGTAGCATTGGATAATAGTTAGATAGACACTTATGAGCTATCATCAGCGTAGCAAAGCATCATGTTTCCCCACTATTACTGTACTAGTTGTGTATTCTTATTTTCCGCCTATTATCTCCCATCGCACCCATCGCACCCATCGCACCTATTCACACAGTTTGGAAGTTTCCACTTCATTATACTCTATACAATATCTACTCCAGTCTTTAGTCCACGAGTACTTTATTACGCATCTCTCACCATCCAATCTTTCATATCCATACCTACACATAGCACCCCATTCATATCTTATGATCTCAACGTCATTAATTATTTATTACCCAAGCCCAATCCCATCCGATCCTAACCTATTATCCATCTATCTATCACACACCCCTCCCTAACCCCCATCTCTATCTCTATCCTATTTTATCCATTCTATCTATCACATATCTCTCCCCAACCATCTCCAGCGCCCTCCCCCAAGTCCCCTCAAAAACCCCCTCCACATTCCCCACCTCACTCTCGAGCACCTCGCGATAAAACGCCCAGCACTGTTTCAGATCCCCGATAATCCGTTCCCACTCCCTGCAACTATGCTCTGCTTTTCTGCGGGTCATATGCATATGCATATCCACATCCTCATCCTCATCTGCAAAACCATCCCCATCTTCCCCCGTAAAGCTATGCAACATTGCGAATTCGCGCTGTTGTAGTATAGTAGCTTTCTCGATCGCATCTTCGAGGCGTTTGGAAAAACTGGCTGGTTCTGAACTAGAACTAGAACCAGAACTCATTTCCACCCCCTCTACTTCCATCTGCGCCCCCCTCTCAAACCCCCAAATCACCCTCCCTGACTCCCCCAACGTGTCCCTCATGCACTCCCCAATCCGCCCTTCCATATCTTCATTCCCACTCTCCCGCGCCTCTGCCAACTGTCGCTCGAACATCCTTACCTGCTCCCCGTACATCCGTCGTGCTTGCTCGTACTCCTGCCCCTCGAGTAGCTTGCGCTTGTTGCAGCCTGGGCAGAGGCCTGGTGTGCGTTCTTGGAGTGAGGCGATGTTAGCATCGGTGTCTGTGTCTGTGTCATTAGTGGTGGAGGAGGAGTTGGAGGTTGAGGTGGAAGTGGAGGAAGTAGGGGTCGACAGGATGTAATCTGGTATCCCTTGCAGGAGTTTATGCCCGCAGTGGAAGACCCAGATCGTGTTATTTGAAGAGGTGTAGCGATGGCGATGGCGGTGGCGTGCTAAGTCCTGACTTCCCCTTCCCTGTGATCCAGGTCCAGCACTAACACCGCTGCCTGGTTGTTGTGCTTGTGCTTGCGATTGCGGTAGCGGTCGTGTATGGTTACGTGGTAAGAAACTCGCTTCTGTGCTGCTTACTTCTAGAACCAAGCGGGATGTACTGTAGCCCGGTAGGGCAAAACATGACGCTGGCGCTGGCGAGGCGTCACGGCTGGATGACTCGGGCGTTGGGGCACATGAGAAGGACGGGTGGGATAGCGTGAAGGTTGGTATGTTGCTCATGCTCATGCTAGCCAGTGACCCATAAGTGGATGTCGGCGAGGGTGGCTCGGAGCTTGGTTCTAGGATAGAGGCAGAGAATATAGAGGCGCTTAATGAAGGAGCATGGCTGGCGTGAACGGTGGGTTCGAGAGATGGGGTATAGTCGTTTTCTATTTTGGATGGGTTAGGCGGGAGGATTCCTGATGTGGTGGACGAGTAGCTGGTGTCTCTTATGCGGGAGTGCGATCTGACGTATAAGGGATGCGTATAGAAGATGGGGGGTGGTGTGCTTTTAGTCATTTTGCGGATGATACTGGGGAGAGTCCGCGGCAGTGTTTGATGTTGATGGCTAGGCAAATGGTGTAAAAATATGAGGATTAAATATGTTTGAGAAGACAGGAGAATAGCTTCAACTGTGCGCGCGTTTGCACAGCCCCGTTCATGCAAGGAACTTATATCCGATTTAGGGAATGCTTTGGTAGTTGACAACCAAAGTGCATGAAGCAATTGAATGCAAGGACGTTTTGCGGCTCGTTGACTTACCCCTATTCTTAGACTCAACCGAGCAGATCTCGCTTGTAGGTTGTCATGGTGCAGTGGGCGTTTATCATACTTAAAGACTTGTTTTCTATTCTGATTCTGATATAGAACAAAGTAGATATTCTCGCGTATTCTTTCCAAGTTTGCATGCTACGTGAAGAGAACATGAACATCCCACAACCGCTTTTCAAAACGCTACACATTAGGTACTTAAACAATACTTCCCAAAAACTCAATAATCCTCTCCTGACAAGCCTCCGTACATCTCTCCATCTCCTCCCTAACAACCTTCCGAACATTCTCATCCCAATCCCTATACATACCCCTCCTCTCCTCCCTCCATCTCTCCCCCTCCTTCGCCCCACTCCCACTCCCACTCCCACCCCCCATCATCACCGCATCCCCCCTCTGATCAATCAGCCTCCTCGTCCCATCATTAACCTTAACAACCCTCTCCTGCACCCTCTCCACCCCGCCCACAACCCCCTCCACCAAACCCCTCGCCACCACGCCCTCCATTCCCCTAAGTCTCAACTTCGCCGGCAGCTCTCCCTTCAGCTCGCTCACCTCGGAGCTCTTAGCGCGCAACGCCGCTTCCAGGTTCGCGTTCCGTGTCTCCAGATCCCAGATGTGCGAATCTTGCGCGAGGAGCGCGCTGCAGTCGCTGCAGGCGCCGGGCGCGCAGACGGATTGCGGGAAGTTGATGAAATCTTGGCAGCCGGGTGAGGAGCAGCGGGTTGTTAGGCGCGTGGTTATGTGCGAGCAGGCTGTGTAGGGTTGGTTGGTTCCTTGGCACATGGTTGCGTGGTGGTCCGGGTGTGAATATGTATGTGCGTGGTGGGTGGCAGTTTCGTGTTTCGCTGAGGTAGCTGAGGTCTTGTGGGTTAGTTGGAGCGAAGGAAGGGGAGGGGGATAGGTACTTACATGCTGAGAGAGAGCTCTGTCGTCGTCGACGATGTATTGGTCTTTTGACATGAAAACTTGAAGGATTTTATAAAGACACAGCAAAGGCTAGCGCTTTACCATGTGCGTGATTGTTCGGATTCTTCCGTTCACTATTTGAGCTAGGGTATAGGTCTATTCATTGGGGGTTCGCTACGAATGTACCCTTTTTGAACTGCGCGGTGCATTATCGTCAGTCCTTTGCAAACCTAGTAGTTTACACGCTTGATTGTGTGAGTATTCATCAACTCCAAAGGATAGAAAGGGGGGAAGATCACGTGCCATCGTACCCCGAATTTGTAAGCTGGGAAAGAACAGGTGGTGTATTGCGTATAGGATACCACATCGAATAGATGTCTTCAATTAAGATGTGCTAACTAAAGAAATAAATGCATTTGAAGTAAGGCTAGACTCGCACTAGTAAATTTCCAAAAAAGAAAACCATTGAATTGATGTTGGGATATCTGCAGAATACTAAAGCTAATCAACTGAATAAAATTTTACCTTGAACTTTCATGGATATCGTATCTAGGTGGGATGGGTAAATTCTGGATATGACGATATAATGCATTATGTAGATCAAAGAGATACACTTGACAATCCTGTGTTCCTAGCTCACTCGCACAAATCTCCAAAACAGAAACTTTCCTACGTTCATAACCTACCTCCAGCACCCAGTATACATCAATATCCAAGATCTCCTCGTCCGTCGCCTGCACAGTAGTCGGGGTATCTATAATATGAGCCGGCACATCAGGAGTAGTATATCCCGGAAGGAACCTCGCTGGCACAATCGGCAAACCATCATGATCATGCTCTATGAACGGAGTTCTCACAAGCGCAGAGGAATAGAGTTCGTTAGCAGTATGATCATCGACTTTCAATCCCCGATTTCTAGGCATATGCTGCGTGAAGCGTACATCGGCGGGATAGCCGTTGGCGGGCTTTACGGCAATGTATTCTCCATCCTCGAACTGCAGCATAAACACCTGTCGAGTATTGTGGTCGCCCGCACGACCCATGGACGATATGCCCTCTTGCCGGGGCTAAGTTGCACGAATTGGTCTTGGATGACAATCAGCTCGACGTGGAAGACATCTGGAGCGAGTTGTTTTTCGAAATCGTGAATAGGGTATGCGGGTTGTATGGGAGCGGTCCCGCGCCTTTTAGCTTCTACATTCAAGGCAACGTATACGTCATATCGAGGATGATCGGGTAACTCCTGGATTTCATGGTAGTAGTGTCTTGCATCGGCCTTGAATTTGGCCCCTAAGTGGATGCAATTAGCCAACGCAATGAGAATTAGAAAGGTGAAACTTTACAAAATCTATCTGCTCCGGTAAGTGCTAAAGATAGAGCAAGCCAGAACGTGTTCTGTCTCTTGCGACAAAAGTTCTCGGGCAAAATCTGTTCGAAAGCGATCTTGGGAATTAAATGAACATCGGAAAAGTAATACCGCCAGGGATACTGAATAATTTCTTGATGAGCTTCTCGAGGTAAAGTCTGAGGCATCGTGTTGTTAAAAAAGGGGACTTGAACATCCATAATATCATAATCAAGGTCCCAAGGGTTCTTGTGCTCAATCGCTCTCATCCAAGCTTCGTCCCCAGATGGTCGATTCTCTACAGAAAAATCACCAGTATGAATAGAAGAGTGGATGTCAAAATTGTATTTCGACTTTGGATTTGCAGAATTCAAATTGTTCCATAATTACTAAAGAAAATAAGCATACCTCTAAACTTTTATGATATGGAAAGGGTGAATCGCTTACTCGTCAAAACTTTCGCCCTTCGAGCTTTGCAAATACATGGCTGGTCAGGATCGGGAGCGAGCCAGTCTGCAAGAGCACGGGCATTGTCGATGTGTTCTTGCCACGATTTGTATTCTGGTAATCGGAGGATATCATATATAGTGGGCTGGGCAAATAGTGATTCAGTTCTGCTAACGATATCGTACATCAAAGCATGGACATCATGCTCCTCACACTCTGGATCTTGCGGGGGAACACTAGGGGGTGGAGTTTGCAGGCGTGGTCTGTTGATTAGTTCGTCGGCCATCATGAAAGATCAGCGCATATGATAAGAACAGTATAAGGATCCTCTAAAACAGGGTCAAGGTGATTCACGCGTAGTGCGAGCCTTGAAAATGGAGAGGGTTGGTGATAACAAAGCTGAGCAAAGGTGAGGTGTAAGACTAACACAGATGCAAACAGCAATTTGGGCAAAAAGAAAAACGGTGCCCACTTGAAGGCATCGGCATTCTTTATTGCAAGTTGCAATCTCGCTTTCTCTTGAGAGTTCGGAAGAAAGAATTGCATTGAATGAAAGAGATATCCATCCATGCTCAACCGTTTGTGGGGCACACCTCAGTAACGACGGGAATCACTCGAATCCTGTAATACCAGATCTCGTTGTGAGGAAACGAGAACTATTCCTTTGTCGAACTCTTGTAGCCTCAGCTGCATACAGCCCCAAGGTCGCGATCAGAGGTTGGCAATCGAGATATTTGCTCCTAGCGGGTGCTTCTCTTTTCTAACTCCCTCGCATAGCCATGCAGTTTACATGTAAGATCTTACCATTTGATGGCTATAGGATCGTATTGATCTTGTGACCTCGACAAGTCGTCGGAAAGGACAATTGGGAGATGTAGATGTGGCCTTCGCTATTGTTTCACCCTTGTCCCGTATGGACGACATTCGGAAGACAATACATTTAATTGGTATGCAGGATGGTTTATGTTGAAGGTTGCACGGTGAAGCAACGGGAACGGTGAAATCGTTAACGTCTAGGACGTTCTGAACTATACGCGTAAGGCTGCAAAGTCGCGTACACTTGAGTACGATCATGTAAAGACTTAACGTCAACCTCTGTATTCCAAACACACACACAGTACTGACAGCAAAGCTAGAACAGGTATATTCGACATGTCTCTCGAATTCTAAGGTCTGGTATGTCGTGATAGTATGGTATTTCGTGGTGAAATATGCACCCAGATCCTGCCTGATCTCTCACCCTACGTTCCGTTAAAGTTGAACAGTTCAAGTTTGTTGTTGGTGCCGGGCTGTATCACCGCAAGATGCTCCTTTATGCGTGCTTTACTACTTAATGAACAGATTATGATATCTTATCTAAGGCTGTGAAGATCACCTGTATTTTCAAATTCATAATAGAGATTATTACTATAAGCCAGCTCGTTGTCTTATGGTTTACTTTACTTTAAGCACATGTTTTCACATTGCATTTATCACATCAAGTCACAATTCTTAAGTCAAAGGGGGTCAAATATTTTGGTGCAATTTCTTGTATTTATGAGAGTCTGTTGTGTGTTCTTTGTAAAATGCAACGCTGCCAAAGAAAAACCTCGAGCCACTTGGCCACAGGTCATTTCTTCTGATTTCCGAAAAGACAAACCGGGCCACCCATGTTTTTTTGTTTTTTTGTTTTCTTGATCAATGACTGTGTTCTCTCTTTGTAAGAATCATCCCAAAAGACAAACTCCGCGCAAGAGCCACCCAAAGAAAGCAAGGTACCCACAATTTGGTGCTACCGACGACAAAGGAAGGAGAGATGTCATCCCATGCATGAGCTTACGCATTGTCAAAGTCGCGGTATACGGATCCGTCTTGGAACCCATGGGATAACAGGGGAGTCTCCCGACGCTTAGGCTCGTCTACCGTGTCTACTACCATACTATCAAGTAGATCAATAATATTAGCAATATCTTGATCATGCTTCAAATAACGCGGCGCGGAATCGGCATTAATATCCATGGAGCTTTCAGAAGGCCTCATAAGCATCCACTCGAGTTCATCTTGCAAGGTTACACACTTCTCTCTAACCTCATTGGCATGCTTCTTAAGTTGCTCGATGGACTGCTCAAGACCTACAATCTTGCTCTTCAGGGCATCTTCCTCCACCTTTGCCGTCTCTATGTCGGCCTTGAGGTATTGGACGAGGAAGTTTAGGTTGCTAAATTGCTCTTCATAGTTTTCAGCCTCCACAGTCTCAGAGCGTTGCGAACCATTTCCTAGGTCCGCATTGGACTGTTCCAGAATTGCGTTCATTCTTTCTGCGCTCTCTAATCGGTCCATGAGCTTTAGGACGATGTGCCGTAGCCTCGCAATCACCGCCATCGGTTCCTCCGACGCGATGACGGAAATAGTGCTCGAGCTATGATCCCCTGCTATATCACCAGTCGGATTTCCTAGTGTAGGCCTACCGAACATTGGAGTCGAAGAGGTTGATACCCCTGGATGTGCAGCCAGATCTCCTGGTGAAGGAGACCTACCATACATCGGAATGGGATAATTTGGCCCATTGTTATAGAACATCATCGGATTTCGGGATGGTGCACCAGACATCGAAGTTGAAGGCCCACGAGAATCCAAATCAGTCAATTGCTCATCAGTCGCCGTCTTCTGCAGTTCATCATTGAAGTACCCCGCCGACATGTTGCGTGTGTTGATTGTGTTGCTCAAGGTTTTGGTGTGCTGATGTGTTGGTGTGCGTAAGGAGCTGTGTGTGTTCGTGTTTGTGTGGTGGGGAAGAAGTTTTGAATGGATCTCAATGAAAAGTCGAGGGTATTTATATGACATAGCTCTCTACTGTTCGGCACTGAACAGGCTGCTCTGAGAATGTTAGTGTCTAAAAAATCGCGTAAACAGCTTATACTAGCGCCTAATGCCTAGAAGCAAGTGCTGTTTGCTTGTTGTTCCGGTTACTGTTTATGATAAACAAGTATAAGAGCCACTATGCTAGATGGGTTTGAAGCAAGAACAGAAGCGAGACTAGAAGTTCACTATCTTGGAACAGTTAGAACATACTTTTATTTCGAAAGAAGTATGCGTAGAAGTAAGGGTGAACCAAAATAGCAGAATGAACCTGCTCTATTTTGACCCCATCCCCTCCCCTTAAGTAGCCCAAAAAGGGATAAGACTGCTAGTTAATTGTAGTTCTTTATTTAGTTAGGCGCTGATATACAACCACTTGTTCTCTGACTAGTTTGGGAAATCCATATAGTTTAGACTTCATCTCCACTTCACATCCACATCCACTACTATATCTGTATCTGTCTCTCGATTATCGACTACCCTATTCTATACACACTCAAGCACACTCTCATATGAATTATCTACTATACATCCATTAACCCGGGTCTGTGCGGTGCCGCAAATTACGCCATACGCACCAAGCAGCCAAGCTCTAGACTGCGCCATCAGTAGTGAGTACTAATATCGCGAATAATGAACCGCTCCTCAACAATCAAAAAAGCAGCTTCGATCGATTCTTCTAACGCATTACCATAAGGCATTTGCCGATATATAATCATCTTACCCAGGTAGATTTGCCGAAAGAAAACCATGTGAGGAGCTCTTTTACTTGAAAGGTAAGCCGTGTTCTTCACTTAAAAAGTGCCTTGAGATCCTTCGTCGTGCTAGTTTTAATGGTATGTAAAACAGTAAGCATAACATTGCGCTCTCTATTTATAACTATTTGTATGCAAGGGTTACCTGCTTCTATGACTAGATATCGTCATTTTAAAGATCCGAAGTAATCCACTTGCCATACTAGTCATCGACTTTCACCCAGCTATCTTGGCTCATCGAACTTTCCTTCTCAACAACTTCAGACACGCCACCACCTTCCTCTAATTGCCCATTCTGTGACTCATCGTCTTCATCGTTACCGCTATCATCCTTGTCCTCATCCTCATCTTCACCTTCAGACTGATCAGCCAACTCACCCCTAGCAACCATCATTTCCACCTCCTCTACACAGCAAGCAACCCAATCTCTAATCGAGTCATATCTATTCATCCCTGGTTGCCAATATGCTGCGTTCCAGTATTGATATTCGCCATCCTTAACTTGCCTGCCTACAATATTCTCCTTCCAAGTCTTCGGAGGGATGATATAATGTTGGAAGCAATCGCACTCATTCCCAGGCTCCAGTTGAATCATCTCGTCAGAATGAACACCGTCTTGTTTCATACCTAGATGGTCGAAATCTGAGGTAACATTGTGCAGATCTTGGTCAGTGCTTGTGGTGAGGTTTCGGATGCCAGCGATCCCACCGCTGAGGAAATGCCACCCTCCTTGGAACCTATTACAGGCCTTAGATTAGGCATGTTTTTTTCTATATCAGAGCACTGTGAAGATGACTTACCCATTCGCAATGCGGACCATGTCTTTAAAATCGGCTGGTAGCTCCCCGATTTCTTTCTCGGCTGCTTCGATCTCCTCTTCAGTCGCAGGCGGATACAGTATATCCTCCGCTCGCCTGATGCCATTCCGCTTATAGAAAGGTCGATTGACCTTCCATGCCCCCACAGAGAGTCTCCTCAACAGTTCTTCCCAGCCCACTTTCTCCGGCGCCAGTGACCACTGCCTCCCGTTCCTAGCTCTCAGCTCTATCGCCTGAATTACTTCCTTGATCAACACTTCCGCATCCTCTTGCTCAATATAAAATGGGTTTGCATCCTTGCCCCTTTGGGCTAATAAAGGCAAAACATCCCAAATGTCCGGCAACGCAAGGTACTCTGTAACATCAGTTCCATTAGACGTGTTAAACCCATCAAGTCGCAGCCCCATCCCCAGCACATCCGCCGCAGTTTCCAACTCTCCTACCCGTATCGCAAGCTCCACGACCAGCCGCCAGTACAGCAGCTGCCCGTGTCTCCTCACACCGCTCTCGAACTTCCATTCCGTGATGGGTACTTGCGGCTGCGCATACAATTTCTTCGCCACCTCAAGCGCCTCCCTCAGGCGTTCTTGAGACGGGTACTGCCCTGCCGTCTTTTCTTTCGCGAGCAGACGGCAACACATGGCCAGAACGGTCGGGTCTTCTGTCTTTTGCCATATGTGCGGATTGGCGGGCTCGGGGAGCTTGCAGTGCTCCAGCATCCAGCCCGTGCGGGTGCACTCGCGGTATTTTCCCCATTGGTTGCGTGCTAGGTCTCCGGTGACATATTGGGGGTTTGGAGGCTTGGGGTATTCAGGGTGAGACGTCCAGAAGTTCTCTAGCGCAAGAGATGAGATGAGGGGTGATGTTTGGTATGGGCGTAGGGGGACAATATGGTCTGCATGTTTGGAGAGAGCATCTATTAATTGATGCGCAAGGGAAAGGTGATTGGATAGCAAGAGAACATGAGCTAGCCGTAGACTTTTTCTAATTGCGGGAGAAGGGTCTTCGGGATCTAGAAAGGAGGTGATGAGCTTAGAGAGACTATGTTTCGTGAACGGGCCAGAGTTATCCGTGTCAATGTATGAGATGGACATTCTGAGGTTGGAAGAATATAGTCGGCTTGAGTATAAGCATTGGATATATCTGAAGGACAAAACTTTCTATCGTTGTCTTGAAGAGGTGTCAGACGATAGTATAAGGTTGTTTAGTGGGGGTCAAGGTATCGTTACCGTTGCCTAACTTTTAGCGCTCCTAAGGAGCCTAAAATAAGCGAGCCCCGCGCATGTTCCAGGCACCAACCCCCTCTGCCCCTATATCCAAGCTGTCGCCTTACACAGCTTCAAGGTACCTCGGTACCTATTTAGCGACGGACTTCCTAAGTGACATACTACAGAGTTCTGCTAAAGTTGATATGGTATCCCCTTGATATCCTCTTCTATTTCCCCTGTGGTTCTTGGGTATCTAGTTCTAATTTTAGAAATTTAGATCTTGTTCGAGTATATATTTACATACACTATTAGGTATCTAAAGGTAACACATTCTATTTATTATATTATAGAACAATAGTATAAAACGCCTACCCTAGGTTATTAATCTGATCTAATACCGATAATAATATATTAAGACCGGTTACTAGCGAATCTATATTCAACCTGCTGGAAGCCTTTTCGGGTGATACTTCTCACTTGAATATTCGCGGGTTAGGCCGAATTCATTAGGAAGGCGTTGTTATATCTTTTTAATCTAGGCCTAGGTTCTTTACATTACAAAGCAATCTGAGAGGCTCTAGGAAATAGGAATACCGCCTATAAAGGCATGTCCAGAGGAAATGTCAAGGTCAATATGCCGGTAATCTATGCAGCTTATACATATTTCGATACTTTCTGACAACGAGTGACAGATAGCCTGAATGAACGCCAGGGTCCCAATTTCTAGATCAAAGTACTCAGTCAGGCAGACGGAGGCAATCCCATTCGCGAGCGAATGAAGCAAGTGACAGGGTAGCGTGAATCCTCTTATACGCATCCTTGTACATATGAGGACCAGAATGCTGTGCAGTACTATCAAATACAGCAATTCGCCTCTCAGCAAAGCACGTCAACGGCGATCAAAAGACCTAATCAATATCATAGCATATTTCTAGAAGGTTCCATAGGCAGCAACTTTGTCTATCTGCTGTTCTGCGAGATCTCTCACTCGTTCTTCTCTTCTATCACATCGCCATTATTGAACTAGGAGAATGTAAAATATATAATGCCCTATCAAAGAAAGGTAAGGTCGCCCGCACCACCATCTTCTATCGTGAACATGGACGACCCTCAAAAGTAACCAAAGCCTAAAAACAACAGTAACTCACCCCACCCCAAGAGAAATCCCTCGTTAAGTATTTAACACAAATTTCAATATCGGATTCCCCATTCCGGTAAAGTATATCCGTTTACTTACATTCCATATTGCGCGTGGTAGAACGCCTCCAAGCAAGAATGCGAGTTTCGGAGGAGGCCGGATTAATCTTCACAATTGGAGCTTATTAGTAGGTGGTGGGTTGAGATTCTAGCCGCCGAGGTGGGAGAGGAAGAGTTGGCCAATAATCCGCTAGGAAATGCGGCGTATTTTAATCAGATGCATAGCTATCCAAGGGGTAAATTTTGATACGACGTGAAGCTCTCTCTGCAGAGGGAACATAGTGTATTATGTAACTAATAAAGTACCTAGTAATGCTATAATATCCCTGGAGCTGGGATTTCCCATCTTACGGGAGTCAGTATCTACCGTTCCAAACTTATTAAAACCCTGAAAGCTACCCAAGTATAATTATCATCTTCAAAGATCCCACTCCCCAGAGAGAGATCTCTAGCGTGCTTGGTGTTCTTGCAGTATTCGTACATATTTGGTGGGGCATATATTAGGCACCAACGGAAATCATGCAAACTTGATATATGGAATCCGATATGGGCGTAAATCTTGCGCAATTCACAAATAAACGTTCCAAGCGCCGGTTAAATTGGTGATCTTTCGTCATGAATTCCCACTTCTTATCTTGTCTTTCGTATTCTTGTGTTTTGATGTCTTAATCCATTTGCTATGATATTTCGCTCACAACTCCCCCGAAGCTGGGCTAGTACACCGCAGCAAATCATTTTAAAACTTCCAACCTCCAAATCATTTTCCTCGCTCCTCACCTGTACTTGCATGAACCATCCAGAATGATGAAAACAGAAAAGGATGAAGGGAGTCATCCGCAAAACGATGTCGCGGCGGAAGTCGATCCCGAGCAACAACCAGATTCTTCAACGTTGACGGCCGATCCCGGGCAACCTGCGCCCAAGTATGAATATATCACCGGCGTGAAGCTATGGCTCGTTTTCATATCGGTCACGCTTACTGTATTTCTCCTCATGGTGGATGAGAGCATCATCGTCACCGTGAGTTCAATCTGTCCAAATGAGCAAACGTTCGGGTCTTGAACCATTTCGCACAAATGCGGAATATCGGAGCTGCACCGTTGCATTCAGTGTATGCTAACTCATGTCCAGGCCATTCCCAGAATCACTAGTGACTTTCATGCCTTGTCTGATGTTGGATGGTATGGCAGTGCGTATCTACTCTCAATGTAAATTCAGGCTTCAAACTTTAGCGCTTGGTAGACTAACTGCATGATTAGTTGTGTTCTTCAGCCGCTGACAGGAAAAATATGTTCTCAATTCAGCTCCAAGGTCAGTCAATTGGTCCAATATAATTTCCTTGCATATTCATCCACAATGTTATCAAGTGTTCCAAGCCTTCAATAGCCTCTTGGCTATTTGAAGTTTGATATCTTTCTAGCCTAAGACTGTTCCGAAGAAAGTATTATTGCTTCAGACTTCGCTGGCTTTTCATAGTACTCGTTCTTGTGCTTCCTAGCCGTGTTCGAACTAGGTTCGGTTCTATGTGGCGCTGCCCGTTCTTCTGCAATGCTCATAATTGGCCGGGCAGTAGCCGGAATGGGAGGATCTGGTTTGACAAATGGAGCATTCACAATTATTGGAGCTTCGGTCCCTATGGAGAAACGACCGGCGATGCAAGGGATTATGATATCAATATCCCAGAGTGGTAGAGTTATGCTCCGATGCTCGGAGGGGCCTTGGCGCAATACTCAACTTGGAGATGGTGTATGTTCCTGATATCGATATGACATGCAATTGTACTAATATTTTAGGCTTCTACCTCAACCTGCCAATCGGCGGCCTGCCTGCCCTCTTCCTCCTCCTAATCAAACTACCCGATCGAATTGATCGTACCAATAATGCTCCTCGTCTTACCATTGTCGGTCTCGCAAAGAAACTCGACATCGCAGGATTCCTAATATTCGCACCTGCAATAGTTATGCTACTCATGGCTCTTCAATGGGGTGGGACGGATTACCCATGGAACAGTGCGACAATCATCGGGTTCTTCTGTGGAGCGGGTGTTACATTGATACCTTTCGTAATTTGGGACTATTATGTGGGAGACGACGCCATGATCCCCGTTTCAATCGTCGGCCATCGAGTGGTCTGGTCCGGTTGTATTTATGCAGGACTCTTCTTTGGTGCGGTAATGACCTTCACATACTACATGCCGATATATTTCCAAGCCGTAAGAGGTATTTCCCCGTCGTTAAGTGGCGTATACATGTTACCAAGCATCCTGAGCCAGATGATTGCCGCGGCCGTGTCAGGCGTTATAGGTCAGTCTAGAAGTCGATGCTATTATGAAAACACTAATGTCATCGCAGCTGGCAAGATACACTATTACTACCCTTTTAGCATGGTCAGCGGGATATTTCTTGCTATCGGCAGCGGCTTACTATCAATGCTAAGTCCAAGTACGCCATCTTCCAAGTGGATAGGCTACCAGATACTGTTGGGTATCGGACGTGGATTTGGCATTCAAATGGTAAATCGCCCTTGTGAGAAATTATTCAAACAATCGTTGTACTAATCTGTTAATCTAGCCAATCGTTGCGGTTCAAAACATTCTGCAGCCACAACAAAATCCAATTGGTAGGTGACCATAGAGCATAGGCGCCATACAAGTCAGAGACGAGAACTCCAGTGCTGTTGAGTATATTTGAAAGCTCCCGACAAGTTGAAATCTAAACATTGCCAAGGGCTTTTGATATGCTTGATTAGAACATTGTGTGACGGCGTTTCAAGATTTTGGGGTTTCCACTATTAGCTATTCAGTCGAGAATTTGCCAATGACTCTATATATTCTGACTTGTCAACTTCTAGGCATTGCCCGTATAGTCTTTTCCAAAACCCTGGGTGGATCAGTCTTCCTCGCTTTCGCCCAGACAATCTTCAGTCATAGTCTTATAACCAATTTGGCTAGATACGCATCAACAGTCAGTGTACGTATAGCAAAGTTCCACATCTCATAGCTTTCTCTCCCTGTACAATCAGAGTCACTCAAGATCATATCAACACTTCCAGTTGAATAAGAACAAATACTCACTTCCACACTTCACATTTAGGCTCATACGGTCCAAGAGGCTGGTGCAGTGGCAATTCGTCAAGTGGTGGACCCACAAGACCTTCCTGGCGTACTGAAGGCTTATCAGCAGGGTATTAATCTTAACTTTTATTTGGTGGCAGCAGCTTCCGCCACAACATTCTTTCTAGCATTTGCGATGGGATTGAATAGGATTAGCAAGAAAGAGGGTGGTGAGGTGGAAGAATGAATCTGAGATCAACAACTTTCTATAGAGATAGGTTGAGTCTGACCACAGAGAAAGGAATCGCGGTTAAGAGTCCTATAGTAGAATACATAAAATAAAGAGAGGCATAATTTGTAAAGTTTGCTCACCTCAGCGTTGTATCACCCCGCACATGTTCATAAGCGCAGGCTATAATTTAAGACTAACGCTTAGCAAAATAGCCCTTAGCATTTCAGTATAGTTTAGCAGCTGGCCGTTATTGCATGTCCAAAGATTAGGAGTAGTTATTCAGAAGCTGGGCCGTACAAACGTTTCCATTGAGCGAGAAAAAGACCTGTCAAAGATCTTTTAAAAAGTGCTTATGTGTAAACTAGTTATGTCAAATATGAAGAAGATATACTTATAATGTTCGTGGAATGAAGAAGGATGCAGAAGGAAAGGAGAAGTATGTTGTCGTCCGTACTAGCCAATCAGATAAAAGTGGAACCAGAAGGCTGAAATCAAAAAAGTTGTCCCCCACCAAGAGCTTCTTCTACTTCAAATCATGTATGAACCATGCAATCACACAAGACTTCACCTTCTTCCACGATAACGACAAATAGCATGCCAGTGCCGTGACATACTGTTCCCAATATTCTATCAATTGCACAAATCCACCAACCGCAACAATGCCACCGAAAGGCTCGCGAGGCAGAGGCCGAGGTCGAGGAGGGGCAACTGCAGCCTCACGAGCACCTCCACCACCACCAGCAGCGGCAGATACCCCATCTGTCGCCGAATCATCCTCCTCCCAACCTGCAGCCCCAACCACAACAAGCCCGCAAAACGACCTCCCATCCCCCAACTCCTCCCCCGCAAACATCCCCACAGAAACCCCCGCCCCAACCCCCGTCCGCGTTCCCTCCCAACGAGCGACAGGGCCTAAACCACCCACCGGGCCCAGCAAATTCAAACCCAAAGCTGTACGGAGAGGACAAGCGGAGCGGGATGAGCTGGCGAGGTTGGAGTATGAGAGGGTGAAGAAGGTGGAGGAGAGTAGGGAGAAGAAGGCGGCGTTTGCGTTAGGAAGAGGAGGGAAGGCTGGACGCGGTAGAGGGGATACAATGGGCAGGAGGTTTGTGGCTACGCGTGGGGGAAATGAGGGCATGTTTAGTACGCTGCCGGGGGCTTTGGGTATGTTATGATTTGCTTCAAGGATTATGTGACCGAACTAATGTTTGGTTTTTTATAGAGCATGGAATGCGTCCTATGGAGAGGGAGAATATCCCTGGCTCCACGAATTACGGGTCTACGGGTCCTGCGACGAGTGACTTTCTCAAGACTGATGGAGGAATTTTTGGAGGGGGTGGAGGTGGAGGTGGAGGCGGAGGAGGCGGTGGTGGAGGGGGTAGCGGGGGAGGTGGGGGAGGTGGTGGTGGTGCAAGAGATAGCAAATCGAAATACTTTGAGCCGCAATACCCAGACCAAGAATACGACGATTCGCCACGAGTCGACATCGAAGACATCAATAAGAACTACGAGAGCGACAACGATGTCGTTGTGACAGGCAGTAGAAAGGTCGACAGAAAAGGCAAAGGCTCTACTGCTACTGGCGGTCTCAAGCCCGTTCGTCTTCACCGAGAAGAGCACAAGGAGCGAGTCACAATTGTCAACACCGCGCCGGCGCCAGAAGCTCAGTCAGCTATCAAGAAAGATCCCGACGCAGTCAATATAAGCGATGACTCGGATGTCCCTATGGTCGACGAAGAGCGTTCCGGTCAACCAACCGCCCCGGGCGTCAAATCTGAACCCACCGAAGAAATTACTCTACCAGGACCTCCCTCATCTCCAGATTCAAAACGCAAAAGCAAAGGCAAAGAACCAGCTTCCGCCTTACTCGACTCCCCCAAAAAATCAAAACGCAAACCATCAGCCATCAAGAAAAAAGATGAAAAGCCAGTAATGCAAACAGATGAAGATAGAGCAGAATACGAGCGCCACCTCCTCGATGTCCAAGTCCTGGCCGAGGAGCTGGGGGGTATGCAAGCGAGGGTTCAGGAAAGTGGTGATGTGGCGATGAGTGGTGCCGAAGCTAATGCAGGAGGTGTGGATAAAAAAGACGGGAGATTATATCTCTTTCAACTCCCCGGCGTCTTAACGAAACTCTATAACCCGGCCACGAAACAGAAGAAGCCTAAAGCCCCTTCTGCATCAGAAAAGGACAGAGAAGCCGAAGTAGTTAGCTCCTCCAACAAACACGCCCCCATCAAAGTCGAAGATGGAGGCGAAGTAATCATCAAGCCAGAAGAAGACACCTCTCACCTGAACGAAGAGCCGGTTGACGAAATTGGCGCAGTTGGCAAAATGATTGTGCGCAAGAGCGGACGCGTCGAGATCCAATGGGGAAATACGGATATGCTTGTACAGAGAGGCACTGACACGGGCTTCCTAGGCGCCGGGTATGTGATTGATGGCGTGAGTGCGGTTCCGGGTGGGGAGAGGGAACAGCGGGGTGTCGGGACAGGTATGGGAATGGTGATGGGCAAGTTTGTCGTTGTGCCGGATTTTGAGAAGACTTGGTGATGTGGAGTGGAATGGATTGGAGAGATGCGCACGCTTTGATGCATTATGACCGTGGTTGGGCTGGCCTAGGATGCATTGATGGCGTTTGTTTGTTTGTATGCGTAGAAGCGGCGTTGTGGTTGGAAAAGTCATAAGGCTATATATGTAGGTAGATATTACAATAAATGTCCATGTCACACAAGGGCTACAGCCCCCTGATCTCGCGACAAATTCGTTAATGAATAGAGATTATTTCGAAAGTGAAACAAACGACCACTTTCACTACGATGACATGAACGTTTGGGGAGGCTTTAAATTCATTCAACAAGGAGTTTGGGTTATTGCGTCTTGCATTGTGCAATGTTTGTATCCAATTCTGAAGATTGAGCGATCTTTTTATTAATCATTTATTCCTGGTACGCCATGCCCACCGACCTGCTTAGTGTTTTCGATATTAAGTGAACATATTTAGGAAGTAGCGACCTGAACTTTCTTGCACATGGGAAATGATTATAGCTGAATATATGGCAAAGATTCTTGAGTAAGTGAAATGGTTCTGATTGCGAGATGCGGTTTGGGCTAATATACGTTAAAGGTGTGGACTCGAACGCGAGCCGCGAATGAAGGCACGGCGGAGAGAAATGCAAGAACGGCACGCACCGAAAACGAGAATCGTAAATACTGCGATGGAACTATGTCGAGAAGTATCTTTAGATCTCTTTGGCCAAGGAACAGGCAGTACTATACTATAGTGCGATTTGAGGCAATAATAGAAGTAGAAGCAGACAGCTTGCGCCTACAGTCTTCATAGCATGATTTTCGTTTCTCCTCTGTTAAACATATTTCAACCTCCCATTCCCCGATTAATCCGTCGCGGGAAGCGCCGCAGCGATCTTTTCTGTACTTCTTCTTTCTCCTTTACTCCTTAATCGTCGGTTTCTAATTTAATATACCTCAACTCTATAGTTTCCTTCAGCTCTAGTCTATCTATATCTTCATAAGCTTTAATCAAAGCGTCGATGAAATTGACTACCCATCGACCCCAACCTTGCTCGGTTGCAAAAGACATTGAACAGCCATGTCATTTGGCAGTAGTCAAGCTAGACTCTCTGCCGATTGTCCAGGCAGAAGAAGGCCAAGATACCCATTCCAAAACGGTTTGTCAGCTTCTGCAGCCTGAGTTCTAAGACAATTTTACACTAGAGTACCCTTATGGCTATCCTATGCTAATCGTAGTTGATCACATCTGCAGACGTTTTCAGGACCTGGGCGAAAATCTCTCGAACGAGCTTTGTGTTGGTTCTAGGCTGTGTATGCAATGCTTGAAGCTATATTTTCAGGGTGCAAAAGCTTGAATTGACTACTGTTCTACAGTGGGAAGTACGCTGTATATATAGGGCTCTCCAAGCCCTATTTCTAAGCAGGTGGCGATGCTTAGAAATAGCTATTTCTAAGCATTTGCCACAGCGCATATACGCTATTTCTAAGCATTTGTCATAGCGTATATACGCTATTTGTAAGCTTTGCCACCTGCCACTTACAGGCTACAACACTTTGGCTTGATCATAGTCGGAGCCTGGGGTTTATCCACAAGTCGCAGATATACTAGCGCCAGCTGCTACCTAAGCAGATCCACTATTGACGGCCCCTTATACGCAGTAGACGCTTTTAATAGACGATACAAGTCATGGTAGAGACATCGAACATGAAGCACGACAGGTTGAAGGGTATCGCTGTCGGGTGCGGCTGCCGGATAGTAATATGATTCGGTCTTCAAGTCGTTATCGGTAATCCGGTCACTTTACTTGACAGCCTCCTGGACCTTAAGTATCTTCCTAATAGGTTGCTTCAGACCTGTATAACGTTTCCTCCATAGGCCGATAAGTTGGGATTTGGTTCTTCTACTTCCTGCAGGATATGAATGACCATGCGGTCGAAACCCATTGGAATCCTACCATACACCCGGCGTCTGATCGGGAAAGGAACGCCCCGAATAGCACTAACCTGCGGGCGATAGCGATTATGGATGTTGTTCAGGCATTGTTGTTATTCCATAGAGTGCAGCAGAAGGTCGATTAGGACCCTGGTACTCAGGGATGCTTTCTCCCAGAGCAAACTCTCCAGGACAATAGTCTCTTGTACCATCAGTTGTATTGGGCTAACGCACTTGCAGAAGCTTGACAACACTAAAGTACCGGTTTTTGATGGCTTTCGGCCGACCTGTTCTGGATTCTTCGGGACCAGATACTTCGGCAGCAGGCAGCAGAGACGATTTGTAACCTTAAGTGATAACAAATGGTGGCATTAATATACGTGTTGCTATCTTATGAGTTGAGCCAAGTGTGTTGAAGAAGATCGTCGGCAGTCGGTCGCATCTCAGGATCCACCTGTAAAACGTCTCTGACGAATGCCCAGTCTGCTTCCGGGACCTCAAAAATTTCTCCTATGAAAGACAATGTGATAGGTACCCCAGTCGGCGCCAGTCTTGGCGAAAAGGACGAAATCTCGTCTTGCCATCTCTTGGGTGCCCGATCTAGAAACGTTTTGGGAAACGGAATGATCGTCCACAGTGAGCGTAAGAACTCTCGCTCCCGTTCCTCAACGGATACACAAACATGACCACCCATAGGTTGGAATAGCTTCGCGCTAGGTTCCATAAGTAGGGAGCCAATCTAGACCACAAAACAGATTTAGTGCTCAATAAAAAGAGGGCAAGGATAATAAACTTCTTACAACTGCTCCAAAGGACCAAATATCAGCAGGCGTCCCCCAGGGCATTCCAATCCAAGACTCAGGACTCCGCCAGTATAGATTTGTTATCATACGATGTCGGTCTTCATCTTGTTGCGAAGCTGTAAGGATATTAGCCCTAGCACTGCAGCTCTCTACTGTGCCACAATATACCAACTCCGAAATCGATGATCTTAACCAACATATCTGATGCGGTCGAGTTTGCAAGCCACGAGAATACGATGTTCTCAGGCTTCAGGTCTTCAATACATTATTAGCCCTCTGTGGTATAAATGGTGAAGGGAAGTTCTAAGCTGTATGAGCAATGTTTTGCTTATGCGTATTTGAGAGAGCTGTCAAGATTTGTCGAGCAATTGACTTGATTGTAGACGTGATAATCGATTTTTCTGGGTTAAGTAGTACTTATGAAGATCGAAGTCTAGATGTTCGAAGACACCTACTCGTGAGTATTTATCAAGTCCCTCTGTCAAAACAACCTGATCGACAAGTTGCCGGATGCCCTCGGTATTTTTAAGCGGACCGCTGAGAATCGTTATCTCGGTATCGAGCTGACGCATAGCCTTTCTCTGCTCATGGTCTTGGGCACGCAATGGAGACTTGATAATGACTTGACCTCCATCACTAGTACATTCATCGGTCAACATATTGTAAACGCAGCAAGTATAGTTGTGATATCGCTACCTCTCTGAGCGACCGAGCCAAACATGTGGATGGTGAGTGCTGGCAGATTCGATGAGACGATATCTATGCCTTGAGACTGCAGTCAAGAGTTGTGCTTGTTGAAAGTGTCGGACGGATAGAGAGCTCATCGTATAGCGTGGGGGTCTTCGTGGGTGAGTTGTGCGTCGTGAAGAGTATGGATTCAAAGTTGTTAAGAAGGGCATTCTCGATCGGAGGTTCAGCCACGCCTAATTAAAGTAAGTCACAAATTAGATTTTGTAACTCTTCACCGAGGTCTCCTTGGCTGATATATGCTATACTGAATTAATACTTCTCGGACTTGCAAGATTTGATTCACGTGCATGGTCACGGGGTAAGTACTTGCTACTACGACGTCCGAGTGAAGTCAGGGATTAAAATCTGCTCTCGCTGCGGTTTTATTTTGTATCTCTCTTCAGATAATATAACCTTCTAAATGAGCTTCACACGTGACGTTTCACGTAAACTCGTGCTGACAGCCTCGTCAGCAAGAGGCGCAGATCATCCGTTAATACTCCACAGAGCTAATCTACAACCTTGAAATAGACTTGAGACGAGATAGTAAATACTGTACAAGTATACTTTTTCTGTCCATGCGCACTTTTGAACATTTCAGAAAACATGGGAAGGGGAAATACAGCATCACTAGAACTAACGAATCGACCGCGCCGCAGAAGAAGACCTAATGCGTCGGGTTTCGCAAAGGCGGATTGCCATACTTGTGAGCAGGACTCGAGGATCTGCGATCGCTTGCTTCCGAGGTGTGGAACTTGCTTAAACGAGGGAGCTGTATGTGGAGGATATGTGGTTGATTTGAAATGGAGTGAGGGACCGGTGGTGGTGACCAAGGTGAAGAAGAGTGGGACCCTGGAAGAGGACACCAATTCAGATGCAGGTACTTCTACAAACTCAACACCTCCTACGAATTTGGAGTTGCTATCAATACCTATAGGAAAACAGATCAAGTTCAAGGTTGGGAAGCCAAGGACGAAGAGACCGAAGTTCAAAGATCACGTGGGCAGTGAGGGAAAAGGGGGGAGCAAGCTGGCCGTAGTGAAGAATGGGCAATCTTCACGTGCTCGTATACACGGAGATGAGTTGGTACCAGTGGATGAATTACAACGAGAAGGGTGCTACTCTCCAATCTCCATGAGTATCGGGTCTTCTCGACCCCCTTCTCCGTTCGGGCTTTCTCCTAGCGTGGAGTACTCGACTCTTGCAAGTAGAATGAGCGGCGTGCTTGAGATGTGTGAGTAGCCTCTCAATTCTTTGTGGAATGACTTTCTGATTCTTGGAATAGATGATCGAGAGTTTTGCGTTGTGCACTTGACGACCGACATTGCGCTGAACCCATTTCGATGCCGCAATATCAACGCGCCAAACTCCCAATTTCTTTTGCACGCTATACTGGCCATGTCTTCCTTACATATGGCAAGATTCAATGACGACCAGCAGCTTTCATTGTCGATGATGGATCATAAAAATACATCGCTTCGTCTTTTTTGTGAGGCACTACCAAATGCGGGGAGGATAGCACTTACCCTCCTCGATACTGTCCTCATTCTGTTTTCTGTTGACGTGAGTAAGCATGCATCAGATCCGAGAAGAAATGTGTTAAGAAGTGGAAATAGGCTGCACTATCCGCCCTTGGTCCTTGGCGACTTCATCTGCATGGAGCTTACAATATTCTGGAAAGCTCGGGGGGCATCAGACTTCTTGGAAGGCTTCCAGAAATTCGACCAAAAGTAGCTGTATTCTTGTGGTATGTTCTCGTTCTATTTGTGGATTGAATCGCTGCTGACTGAATGTAGGTGGGATGTCATGGTATGCCTCATCTCCCGCAAACCCATGATATTCCCGATCAACTATCTGAGGCCAACACTTTGCAACACCGCCGCCGATGGCTGGTCAATGTTTGACTTGCACGGTATCCCCGAGACGCTCTTCGTCGCCATGGTGAAAATCACTCTACTCCATGGAAATCCTGACATTCCCCAACGCCGATCACTGCTCCGTGAAATAGATGACATGGTACAAGGATGGATAAATACAGAGGAAGCCTTTGGAACGGATCATACAGTTCATGCCATCGACAAATCAGACAGATATCACCTTGCCGAGACCTGGCGATGTGGAATTCAGCTCTACCTCTCCCGCGCATTTCCCAGTCATTCTCCAGCGAGCAGGATAGCCAATGCTGTGTCCCTCGCAAACAGCACACTCAGCCACATTGCGTGCATCAACAGCGAGACCACCATCCGCAAACAGATATTCCTTCCGCTGTTTCTCGCTGGATCAGAGGTAGATTTCTCTGTTAGCCGAGACTTTTGTCGCGAGTACTGCCGCTTTTTCAGTGGTTCTCGGGGGTATAAAGACCTTGAGAATTCGTGTGGGTACGGCATGTTTGCTAATGCTGCAGAGTTGTTGGAGGAGATCTGGGCTGAGAGAGACGCGGTTGGAGATCAGGGGCTATGGTGGGGTGATGTTGTGGACAGGAATACGAAGGATTTCAACGGCTTGGAATCTCAGTTTCTATTCGGCTGATCCGCAAACATATCGAAGTTGTATTGTGTCAAATCGTTGTCACGTGGGCAGGCTTCAACCCATCGTTTTCCGTGACCTGGGTGAAACAGGAGCAGAACAATGGAACTGCCTTCTGGTCGCAGAGTTTCGGAAGCTTCAATTGAATCTGGGAGAAGCTACATCTTGAAAGTGCTCGCGTGAGGGTAGGCATTAAGTGAATTTTTCACCAGACTTGATTCTTTTTTATTTACACACCAACAGTGTTGCTTAATCTTTCATGAGCATCAAGGGTGTTGCCCATGCAAAACAACAAGCCGATACTCCTCTATTTCGAGAGTATGGTTTCCTTTATCTAAGTACTAGTCCCTCTCGATATTCTGTCCCGGTAAGAGTCTCATCTTCAACCCCAAATTCTTCGATCTTGCTTGTATTCACTCCAATACTTTCCACCCGGCGACCTGTCAACCCCCACCTTCACGAATTGACTATAACTTTTCACTGACAATCTCGACCAGATCCTTGCCACACCCAACTCCAAGCATAACACCCTGATCCTTAGCAACTTGAGGCTTCTCGCACATTAATCATCCTCCAGCCCACAACCCGACGAACTGCCACAATGTCTTCTTTTGCTTCTTCTTCCTCGAATACTCCTTGGCCCACAAATCCCTCCAACGAAGATGAATCAGAGAACGAGGAACTGGAAAATGACGAGGAGGCACAATCTTCAACATTGGGCTTTGAAGATGACCTGAAGACTGGCACAATCTGTCTCGGCTTATACAGGAAGTATTGCGAGCCGGCATGGCAGCCTCGTCATGGATGGAGAGAGTTCTATCAGAATTGGTAAGTCGTTCAATCCGAGACTGTTTCTGGCAGTATTTCTAATGGGTTTCATATCAGGATAGATGCCATCAAAGACACAAACTCACTTAAATCATTCATCATAAAGGACGAGCACGACACCCAGAAAGGTTTCTTGACCTTCAAAGCTATTCATCCAACCTTGGGACAAGAGCTTGGCCACATTCGGTATTCCAATAATGCAGGTACCCTTGAGCTAGTGAACTACAATGCCAGATTAAGTGGCAAGACACTCGGCCTAGGCTTCACTTCAAAGAAACTGAATATCAACTTAGCTGGAGCTCATGGGGAAGGCTACAAGATTGCATGTCTAACTATGATACGCAACGACTACAACGTTAACTTCAAGGCATCCTCTGCCTATTGGAATTTCCATATCCCCAAAAAGGGTGGGAGTAATGGACGCTATTTAGGCTATTTATGCTGCACCGTCAAACGGGCTCAAAGTTCAGATATTGAGAAAAGGAAAGCTGCCGAGCAAAAGAAGGGAGCTCCAGCACATCTTCGTGCTCGCCTCTGGTCTGATGTATGCGTCAAGATTGGTGGTGGCAGTGGAGCGAAGATCCCCTTGGAACACTTCAATTTATGGATGAAGCAGTCGCTAGACTTGGAGCCCCCTTCCAGGGTCATTGAGACCAAGAAAGGAAACATCATTCTAGATGATACTTTCAAAAACACTCTCTATCTCAAAGGCCTTCTCGAACGAAACCCCAACGCCAAAGCATTCAAATTTGGATACAATTTTGCTCAAGGAAAAGTGAATCGAGATCGAGCCTCTTTGGCAAACCCAGTAGAGCAAGGGGCCATATTGGCTGGCATCTGGGAAGAAGCGATCAAGAATGCAGGAGCCGGTCCTCTGATCAATTATTTTGGCATGCTCCAAGAGGAACAGGAGTGGGCCGATGTTCAGTTCGCGGATGATAATATTTCACTCGATACTGCACGTAAGATTCGGCAACATCTTCGCGACCAGGACCCAGAAAACAGGAAGTTCTACTTTTACAACAAAGGAGGCCAGGTAAGAAATTCCTCGCATTGTATAGGCTGTTGCCAAATAGCAAACTAATACTCGTACAGAACGTGGAGATCATTATCAAGTCTCTAAAAAAGGAACCTGCTGGTCTAAGCACATTCATGTGGAAACCTTTGCGGAGACATGGCCTTTTACGTACCGTTGATGAACAACGGGTTCATTTGCTTCTCGATGCACCCCCATCTGCCCTCGATGACACTGTTTATTCCACTGGGATGAAGAGAGCATTGAAAGCTGCTCTGGCGCTTGATTCCAAAACCCAGAATCTTGAATTGTGTTTCAAAAGTGGGGATAGCGCAGAGTTGGATTTACTCCTTAGGGACAATCGGCTCTTGATCAACGACAAGTGGATGGTCTTCCATAGGAGTCACGACTGTGACCCTTCATTTTTCCCTCTCCGTAATCAAGCGTCGGGTGGCAAGATTCAGATTGATGATATCTTCACCTGTGGCCACATTGTTGAGACACTTTACGCCTTGATCCTCGACGAGCTTTCTAGGGGTCCGAAAAAATATCCAATAGCTCTTTTGGACAACGACCACAACCTCCGCCTGAAATTAAGCGAAAAGATCGTCCAAACACCGCACAGAGTGGAATTGGAATGTAGCAATGCTGGTGAGATCCAGGTGTCTTGGGTAGACCCAGAGAGACACAGTACCTGGGAAGTGCACAAGGTAACATGTCGAGGCCGTGTCACTCTACATCGTGTGATCACTTGCGTTGATAAGCAGAAAGATCTCTTAGCGTCATGTAAGCTCATTGTCAAATCTTTCAAGAATACCCCCTAAGATATAATCACAGATGCATCTGATCAACAATCCCCCGGATTGTCACTCGAGACAAATCTTGCTGCGACATGTGGATGTCCAATGCAAGATATTCTTTTGAAGGACACTGCGGTTACATTCAGGGGCTTAGACCACGAGGAGGAATACTTTGCGATGGTTTCCGCAGCTCATGACCAAGCATTCTTCAGTCTGCCCCCTTGTCCGATACGCCCAGCGCCACCTCCAGCACAAAGCAACAGCAGCCAGGCGTTCGACAAACCAGCTTCGATATCACAGCCTTCCTCGGCATCGCAGTCGTCAACACAGGCATCTTTAAGCACTCCCTCAAAATACAGCTCCCCGGAGAGTAATTACTCTGACGAAGATATATATGGTGTCTCTGATGATGAAGACTATGGGGGTAATATGGCTTTGGATGAGGGCAGTCCTGCGCCTAGCTCACTGAGACAGAATCCAGAAGCCTTGCGACCTTGGGAAGCTCGGAATACTGGGACTTTAACTTTAGTAAGTAAAAAGCTTTGTTACCGTAATGAGCCAGACCTATCAGCTAATTACTCATAGAACCAGACTGAATCTCAACAAGCCTCTAACGTGGAAACGCAGCTCCAAGAAGTCCAAACACAACTCGATGTAGCGCTATCAATTCAGAACAAGCTTAAGGCACAAATTGCGCACCTTGTATCTACGGATGCTGAGTTACAAGACGTTCGTGATCAGCTCACTGCTGCACAAGAAAAGCACGAGCGACTTGAAGCTCAGCTTCAGAGTTCTAAATCCACACAGACAGAATGTCAAACAGTGAAATCCCAATTGCTTGAGGCTGTTGAAAGCCAGAAGAAGCTCAAGGCCCAGGTCTCGAGACTCATTGATAGGGAAGCCGAATTGTCCAAAGATCTTGCGGAAAAGAAACAGATCCAGGAACAGCTCACCAGTCGTATTTCAGACCTGCTAAAGAATACAGCTGATCCGGAGCGAGGACAGATTCTCGATAATGCAAACATGGCACGCATGGCATTAGAAGATGAGGTTGCACGTCTGAAGGTAATGAACATTACTCCACAGCATATGAAATTTGAGTTAACCCATTCCTTAGGGAGAAAACAAGGACTTAGATAAGCGTCTTGACTTTGCTATCGACTTGCAAACGGAAGCAGAAAGACGTTGCGGTGCAGTCCAGGAAAAGAGTAATGCCCGCAAGACCACGATCGATAATGTCCGCTCCGATATCAAGAATCTTCAAGACGACCTTGACAAGGCCACTAAAGCACTCCAAGAAAAGGATATCGAGATCCAACAGGCAATTGGACGGCTCGAAGGAACCCATCCAGAAGCTCTCACGAATGGGGAAGCCTCGAATACCTCCAATTCCCCCGAAGTCAACCAAGAACTGAAATACAAGGATATTAAATTCAAAGGATTGCTAAAGGAGAATGGGAGGCTAATGGCTATGATCAAAGAGAAAACGGATGAACGTGCGGTCCTAGCCAGTACGCTAAATAGTGTCTTGGGTCTGATACAGGCTGTGCTGATGCTGAATCCGAGGATATCCATCAGGACTCCACTTGAAGACGCGAGGACGTTGATCCGTGGAAGATTGGATTTGGGTGCTGGGACTAGACGGGCCAGGGATGGTGATGATAATGGATCTGAGGAAGATCGGCCGGCAAAACAGGCGAAGGTCGAGAACCTAATTGAGGTTGATTAAGCTAGGGGTAGGAATAGACTAAAGTTATATTGCTCTATGAAATTATCATAAAAATTCAAGCTTTTGTTCTATTTCCATAATCCCCGACTCCCTTTTCTTTCATCTAGTAAGAGATTACAAGTTCCTCCTAGTTATTCACTCTCTCTTATCTATCCACAAGCATGGTTTGGTTCTGAGAGTAGCTACCCACCCCTCTAAAGCGGATACGCATTTGAATTACCTAGATAATCTGCAGCGAATCTTGCCCTCATCAAAGTCCATTTCCGTCTTTGGACCTGAGCTGTCGCTGCTCTAAGCTGAGCCGAGGGTGAGAATCGTGAGCACTCTGAATCAGCCTGAGCAGTATAGGCGGTGATCCGTTTTGACACCACGGCGGCCTGTTTTGGCTCCCTAATAGTTCGGTTGCAGTTTCCTAGAGAATTCGGCAAAGCAGGGGAACCTGCTTTGGTCCCTTAGGGTTATGGTTATGCTGCTGTTCAGTAGGCTGTAGAATTCTAATACTTAGGAAGACGGAAAAGCCAGTTCAATATGGAATAAAAGATACAGGTTGAGGATGTTGTAGTACTTCTGAGCTGGCAGTCAGGACTAGGCTGAGGACATGGTGTTGTCTAGATAAATGGGGACTAGTGTCGGGGTCACGTGCTCTGGATTATATATCCTTACTCCTGTACCCCAATTCTTAGCTCTTTGGGCAAAATTATAGGGATGCGGTTCGCAGACGTACTCCAACTCCAAAAATATAAGACTCCAACCCTACCTTTCTACAATGTGCTAGTATCTTCCGGGCTTTTGGGGGCACATCACCAACCACTGATGCCTAAGTTTAGCGAGGAACTGGAAATTATGATTGAAAGCGCTTTCTTTTGCTCCTCCTCTTCCTCTCCTATGCATTCATAAGTACCAATCTCACAAATATTCATATAAATTTTGAATTCAAACCAATTCAAAGGAAGATCAATCCGCGTCGACGTTTCGTTCGACCTCTTCACAATGTCCAACCCTGCCGGAAAATGGTCATCAGACCAGAAAAGTGGTCCAGAAGATGGCTGCACGACAAAGCCACCATCAGGAAAGCCCACTCATAGCAAACTCACTGGGAAATGGAAGATACCAGAATAACTGAAGGCAGCCACTACTCCAGCTGCGTCAACATTTAATCCATCGGACAATGACCAAAAAGACCCAACAACAACGGATGGAGGCGAAATTGATGTAGACTCGGAGAAGAAGAGGGATGCTGGAGAGCCACCTGGAAAGCTACCTCTAGGGATAGCTGTGGCAAATATTAGTGCTTATCAAGAAGTCACTCCATTCATGGACCTTGAACGCTCGAAGGGCCCGGTGGAAGGGACGATATTAAGGAATCGGCTGAGGATAGCAGAGCGCTTGGATCGGATGTGAAAGCCTGTTCCACACTATTGTTTTCAATGGAGTTACGAATTTACGATAAATTGAAGGAGTTATTGCTAGCAAATTTAGAGTCGGGGCTTGCAGGAGGTGCGATTGAACGGACAGGTCCAGCAAAATTTGAGCAAGAACAATCGGAGATAATTCGAACTCTCCGCAGCAAAACACTATTTTTGGACCTATCAGTCTCAAAATCATTTACTCGTCATTTTCACATTATCCTGACGCAGATGTTTCATTTACAGTTTGAAATTGCGAAGTCGTAAACTCTGCCTAACTCCTCGGGCACATGTTCCGTAGAGTTTGATTTACTCCGAGCACATGTACTCCATAACGCCTGGAAGTATTGAAACTCCCTAAAGTTTGACTTTTGATATCACAGATATTTTCCCCCTCTGTTCTCCACCGGAATATATTTCGTAGAGAATTTACATTGAAATGTTAACACCATCCTTGACCTCAAGTTGGAGACCGACTCGGATTTATCCATTTACCAAGTAAAAAAGTTCTGCAGCGGCGGCTCCAGATTTGGGGGGCATAGTTGTTTCTAAAGGCATCGCCCAGCCCATTCCCCAGTCTACCTTGTTCAGGCAGCACCCTACTAAGGAGCTAGGATATTCAAAAAAGCCAAAAAGATAAGGAAACAAGACAGCTGCGGTAGTCACTCACCTTCTTGGGCTTCTTCCTTCCCATATCCACGGCCAATATCATGTTAATGTTGATAACTTGTTTTTATTAGACGTTCTGATCATATATCTTCGGTCTTGCGGTTGGGCCGCAACTGGCACTTGCCGAAAGGATGCTAGGATCGCCCAAAAGCTTTATGATTTGAAGTCTAAAAGACACGAAAAGCGATATAATAGCATGGGAAACCTTCTTTGAATATGCTACTACCGATAACTTAGTCAATCAGATCCCATGGAAAGATAACAGTCTTGTACTATGTCAGTCGTCGGTTTTTCATAGCAGTTCGTCTCGAACTCTACTCCGCAAGCGGCCAAAGAGACTTCTAGTTCAGCTAAAATTGCGCGTGTAGTATATGGAAAGGCATTAATAGAAAAGTCCATACTCAGGTATTCGTAGCTGAGTTGTAGATTGTATTTACGGGAAACATCTCACGATTTTGACCTGATATCATATGATACTTTAAGATGTCTTTGCCTCTTTAGTATATAATTTCGAAAAATTTCATTAAATTATCCAATTAAGGAGGTATATCATTAAATATCCCGGTACATTTTCTGAGGGGGCGGTTCCGGGGCCCGACTTTGCCAACCTTTGGTTCCCGGCCGATATTCTAGAAACGTGATCGCCATACTGCTTTCAATCGTTTTCATAAACTGAACAGTTTCAAGAGCAGCCTTCCGGGTCTCCTCATTCAATTCTGATTTTTCCTTTCCGATTTCTTCAAACCGGCCCAGCTAGAATGCCCACCGTTGTAAGCACATCGCGGCCGGTCCATGATACAAAGTACCGCCTTCGACGTATTGTCCCTCCTCGTCTTCTGCCGTAATATTCGTATAGCCAATATTCTCCCGTGCCCACCAGAGAAGAGGCTTAGCGGCGTGTGAGATCCACTCGCAGGCAACTAGGATTTTGCATCCCGCCATGCTTATCTCAAGAAATGTGCTTAAGTCCTCATCAAGCGCTGAGCGCATAGCATACATTGCATTGCTATAAGGGCCTGCCACACCAGCTCCGAGACATCGAGCCGCGAAGGAGTTCATATTCCTCCATATCTGTGCTGCTTTTGGAGTAAATTCTCCTGATTCCGCCACATTTGACATTGGATCTTTTCGGCAAAATTAGAACCGCTTAGAACTTACTGGAAAACATACCACTAAAATACGCTTCCATACACAAAGCAAGCTGGGGAAAGTCTCTCCACACACGTAGATTTGACTGGAAGTCGACATGATTAGACTCTGCTCCAGCTAATAATAATGGATTATAATAGGCACTTACACCATAGACGTCCAGGTTCCCTTTTGCAGACTGCCGTAGAATATCAAGAATACTCACGAGCCGTATGTGAACCTCATTTGTCACATCGGGACTTCTAGCGACAGTAATCATAATCCTCCAGACCATCCATAAATAGTCGTTGGCCTCACCTTCCTGTTCAAGTGGGGGACATAAGATGTCAAACTGGTGTGCGGCTTCCGCTGCGGCTTCCGCTGTTGCAGGCTGAATTCCACGAGCGAAAACTTTAAGTATGAATGTTTCTTGTTCTGTAAGGGCGCTTTGTCTTATCAATTCGAGATGAAGTAGACTGATTTCACCCGTCGTCGTGGCTGTGTCTAGAGGCGCCATATCCTGTGTCTAACTGGGCAAGGGGGGTCTATACTTTGAATAGAGTCCCAAGGATCACACCGCCTAATCTTTCAAGTTGGTGCTGTAGATATAGGTATAGATAGAGAATTTTTTAAGAGTGAAAGATGTGCTGTACTTAAGAACTTGAGTTGTAACTTCTAAAGGTTAATAGACGACTAGCGCTACTTGAAGTCATGGGACAAAGCCCCACACTAGTCAAAGCCCTAACCAAAATCCCGGTGGACCCACTTTCTTCGGCCAACCTTACCCCGCTACTAATAGGCCAAGCCTAACCTAGGATATTTATGGCTCTCCTTTTGAGCAGTACTTCGCGCGCGGCTGCGGTTGTTATGGGGCCTTCAAGGATCTATCATCAAGCTTTTAGATTTCACGTTTTGAAGCGAATTGCCGCTATGCTCCTTAAATATGGGCTGCCCCGAAATAAGCGCAGGGAAGAGGAGGACAGCCGTTCGCGCCGGCAGTAGTGCACTTGCTAGTAAGTTCACGCCGGCCTAGACTCACATGGCAGTTTCACATCAAAGATATAATGTTAAATCATTATCCAACTGTAGCCTCCTAAGCCTAAGAACATACTTACAATTGGGACGTTGTCTAGGAGAGCCGCCAGCTGGTGACAAAGGCTAGTCTGTTGGCAGGCTGTTTCAATTGTGATCTTTCACTGCTATGAAAGGAAAATATCACCGATCAATAGAGTCTGCTGAAGATGCAGGCAAATGTGGCACAGATTTATGCAAAGGAAAGTTTCTTTAAAATATAAACACACAGCTGCCATGTCTTCACAATGACTTCTAGCAATACTCAACTTCACACTCTCATCTCCTATCAACTTACAACCCTGGTGGCTACGAGTTACTGTTCTCTTATTTATTCATTGTCTGTTGTTCTTGAGCCTCTGCATCTGCATACGCATCTCTTCTTTTGTTTCTATATCTATATAGCTTGCATTCATTCACTATGGGGCGTTTCACCCGCTCCAGATCTAGCTCTAGCAGCGGCTCATCTACTATTTCTCCGGCCCGGGCCAACCAGTACTCTTAAAATAGAGACAGCCATAGTTCGAGAATACCAACAGTTTCCATCTCGGAACAACGCGAATAACTATGTGCTGCCGATTTTCGAGATATAGATAGCCCGCCTTGAGCATTCACAAGAGCCAATTCATATGTAAGTCCCTCGAGATACCTGAGAAGGCTGAGATTGTCTCATCTGGACTTGGAGAACTCCGACTAATCTCCAATGATACAGTACCTGACTGGAGCCAGTCACTTAGACTATAAGCACCTCCAGGCATCTGATGTCCGCCGTCAAGTCCAACAGGCACCAGGATAGTAATACTCCTCAGGCGATTACCCAAAGGAGTACGGCAATCGACCACCCCAACCTTTGTCCAGTCGACCACCGTATACAAAATACCCAATCATGCCGAGTCCGCGGAACGGGTCAGCTCCTAGGAACTATGGCGGCAGCGATAGGGCTGGGCCTGTAAGAGCCTTCTATAATAACAATGAGAAAAGGGAGTTTGATGTCGGTTACCACAATCCAGCAAGAGCCCCTGTTGCTCCGCGAAACGGGAGGCCGTACTCGAGCACACCTTATAATCTAGCAGAATACGTTCCCGGTCCAACGTACACCAAGGTTCGCACTCTTAGGCGCTCTTAAGTCTCGCACTTGTAAGGTTAACTTTGCAAGGTATAATTTATCTCTCAAAACGAGCTTCTGTTGGAACCTGGTGACGTGTAGGAATGCCATCTGGGCTCCTATTAGAGGCCAGTGGCAAGGGGATTAATTGGATATACTAGAATGCCAGCTGGAGCGATATGTGGAATTTCCTTCTATATTAAGCATATTTATTTCTTGCTTAGATAATATAAGTTTATTTATTATAATTAAGTTATATAATCAGCTATAGATCTCTTATATATAGATGAAATAGAATCAAATCCAGAGCAAATCAGTTTATAAGGAATCATATATCACCTTTCAAGAGGATATACTTAATTATAGTACTATGAATTTCAGTTCTAACTACTTGAATTATCACTTGTCTTAAACTATTCATATTTAGCTGAGAAGCCTAGCCGGCTTACTTTTAAATAAGTACTTCTCTAGGGCAGCGGATCAATCCATTCAAGGTTGAATTAGAGCTGCTGCCTAGATTGCGCGTTACATCTCGCGTAGAATTGCAAAAGAATCCCTTGTATTGCGCAATGTCCGCCCGCATATCCCGTAACTCAACGATGATCCATCTTCTCATCGAATTCAGAGTTACATTAGCAAATTCAACTCCAGGGTTGATTACATATTATATGTACAGCTATACTTGATCGTGTACCCTTTGTTATGCTCTAGAGGTATTGCAACAAAAAAAATATGTTACCTGATGCTCAGTTTGCTGTCGTGAACAGCACAGGAGGATTTGATTTCACGCCCGCCTTCGAAGATGCTGTTCTACGTATCCTCCCTTCTGGCCTCTTCCTGGTTGTGGCCCTCCAGCGGCTTTTCTGGCTTGCAAGACAGCCTCGCAAAGTCGCCAAAAGCCACCAGCAAACTGTTAAGCTGGCACGTGATAAGTTCTACAACCCCGACACCACCAAGCCGTCTCATGTATTCTGCAGAGGATTCGGCTTACCCATTCCCGATTTTATGAGGAAATGCCGGCTAACTAGTCTGTTTGTTGCAGATATTGATCGGCCTCTATACGGCTCTACAACTTGCAGTCTTGTTGTACTGGGCTCTGCATCCACACCAGCGACCATTTGCTCAGTTGCATACATCAGCCGCCGTGTTGGCTTTTGTCGATGGAATTCTGCTCTTATTTCTGTCCCATGCTGAGCATGCGCGCTCGGTGCGACCATCTACTATAATCAACGTTCATCTGCTCTTCACTTTGCTGTTCGACTGCGTTGTGGTCAGGACCCTGTGGGCCACCGATTATGACTTGACCCTCTCCGGACTCTTCACCTCGACGGCGGCCATCAAACTCTGCGTGTTGACCTCGGAAGCTTGGGACAAGAGACCTATACTGCTGTCACAATACCGCCATCTCTCTCCAGAAGCTACCAGTGGAATACTCGCTCGAAGTGTCTTCTGGTGGTTAAATGCGTTGTTGCAAACCGGCTTCGCTCGCTCCCTCACCGACCACGATTTATTTCCCATTCACCACAACCTTGCAGCACGAACATTACTTCCAAAGGTAAAATCTTCGTTTGCTTCATCAAATCAGAGGAACCGTAATGCGTTGGCTTTCTCCACATTATGGGCCACAAACCTCATATTTCTGGTCGGCATCCCCCCGCGCCTTGCATTGGCAGCTTTCAAGTACACTTTGCCCTTCCTCATCTCTTGGACGACTGCTTGGACTGCAGATCCTTCTCAGTCAGAAGATATTGGATGGGGACTGACAGGCGCATGGCTACTAGTCTTTCTTGGGCAAGCCATTTCCAATGGCTTCTATTATCAGATGACGTATCGCTTCGTCACTTCAGTGCGTGGCAGTCTTTGCAGCTTGATCTACACAAAGACACTGGATCTCGGTAGCACGGCGCTCGACGAGTCTGTAGCGGTGTCACTCATGTCCACCGACACTGAGAGCATCTGTCAGAGCGCTGCAACCTTGCACGAGCTTTGGGCCTCGCCAATTGAGTCTGCAGTCGCCATATTTCTCCTGTACAGACAGCTTGGCCTTGCTGCTCTGGCTCCAGTCGTGGTAGGAATTATTGCCACTCTGAGTATGCTGCAGCTTGCCCAGTTCATTGGCTCATCGAAGAAGAAATGGATGAGGGGCATTCAAACTCGAGTCGATGTTACAGCTTCTATTCTTGCATCGATGAAGGTCAGTTCTACTCCAACGGGAAGACCCCACGACGGAAATGGTTCCTCTTCTAGATGGCTACAGTGCTGACCAATTGTTTGCAGGAGGTCAAAATGCTCGGTTTATCAGATCTTGTCACCAACATGATCCAGAACCTCCGCGTAGCGGAACTGGACTTGTCTAAGCAGTTTCGAAGACTTTTGGCGATACAAACGTTCTTTGGTGTGTACCTCGTTTATAAGCTCTTTCCATGCCGCGATTCGAACGTAGCTCCAAGATACTGCTGCTGACTGCCTCGTTCGATCAGCAATGAACACGGCGACCATTGCCCCACTGGCTACATTTGCAACTTTTGTAATAGCATCCAAAGCCACTGGTCAACCCCTGAATACCAATTCTGCTTATACTTCACTTTCGCTGATATACCTCTTGTCGCAACCCTTGGCTGTCGTATTCCGTACGATTCCATCTGTCAGCGCTGCGCTTGCGTGTTTTTCTCGAATCCAGAATTATTTATTGTCGGAAAGTTACTGCGATTACAGAGTCGCCACGAGCAATGATGAGAAGAACGACGTGCTTGTGACAATATCAAGAGCCACTTTTGGCTGGATCAAAGGAGAGCCGGACATACTTAAAGACGTTACCGTCACCATCCGGAGGTCCTGCTTCACCTTTATTATTGGCCCAGTGGGCTCGGGAAAAAGCACTTTTATGCGAGCCCTCCTCGGCGAAGTCCCGCTGCGTGCGGGTGCAGTTCACGCCAACCTCGACAACATTGCGTTTGTGAGTCAGGATCCCTGGATCCAGAATCTGACGATACGTCAGAACATTCTAGGCGGTGCCAGCTTTGACGCGGACTGGTACAGCAAAGTTGTCTATGTAACCGGGCTGCAGCAAGACATTGGCGAGTTTCCAGAAGGAGATGCGACCATGGCGGGCAGCGCGGGGTTTTCATTGAGCGGCGGCCAAAAGCAGCGATTGGCTCTGGCCCGAGCTATATACTCCAAGGAAAAGACAGTTTTGTTGGACGACATCTTTGCAGGACAGGATGGATCGACTGAAGAGCACGTCTTCCAGAACCTTTTTGCCGAGACGGGTCTCTTCCGGCAGATGAGCACCACTGTTGTCTGTGTCACGAATGCCATTCATAGACTCGCGTATGCCGATCATGTGATTTCATTGGACATGGGCGGTCATATCGTGCACCAGGGCTCGTTTTCTCAACTGCAATCTGACACAGATTATCTGCATGGACTAGCAGTAGAGCAAAATGGTGCCAAAGATGCGCAAAACACAGCCAAGTCATCGATGCAGCATCCTCATGAAGGTATTCCGAACATGCCCATGACAGAACACGGTGCCGAACAGAACACAAACGGCAATGGAACACATGCCAGTCGAGTACTGGGAGAATCTGCCACATATTCGTATTATTTTAGCACCGTCCCTATATGGCACACGTTGCTGTTCACTGCTCTCATCATCATGTATGCGGGAGGTTATCGGATGACGTCCCTCGTACTCAGTTTCTGGACAGGCACTGCGGAAGAAACAGGACAAGCTACCAACGACTATTTCCTCGGGTTATATGGAATGCTCACTTGCATCGCCGTCTTTGGGATCACGGGTGCAGCCTACTTTTTTCTGGTCATCATGGTACCTTTGAGCTCCGAGGTTCTCCATGCTCGTCTTTTACATTCCGTCATCAACGCCCCGGTGGCATTTTTCTCGCGCACCGACGTAGGAGTTATCACAAATCGCTTCAGTCAGGACATGTCTGTCATTGACACTGAGCTACCCTTCGCCTTTGTGGATTTCTGCGTCAACTTTACCCTCATCATCATGTCGGTCATCCTCATGTGCGTATTCTCTGGCTATTTTGCCGCCGCGCTTGTGCCATTCGTAACCTTCTGCTGGTGTGAGTTTTGACATCCCCCCAAGCCTCCAATGACCCTGGCATTTTTTGAGCTAACATATCCACGTGGCAAAAGTGCTGCAAAGGTTCTACGTGCGGACGTCTCGGCAAATTCGATTGTTCGATCTCGAAGCCAAGTCCCCCTTATTCACGCAGTTTCTGGACCTTCTCCGTGGTCTTTCGACAGTGAGGGCGTTCGCGTGGGGGCCGCGCTTCACCGAGCAATATTTGGACCTTCTCGATGCCTCGCAACGCCCCTATTATCTTCTCTTTTGCATTCAGCGGTGGCTGGGCCTTGTTCTTGATCTGATGACAGCTCTCCTCGTAACCATCATGATGGTTCTAGTTGTGAAACTGCGAGCGCAGCTGTCTGCGCAATACGTGGCCCTGGCCTTTGTGCAAATAATGTCATTCGGCCAATCACTTGCCCACGTAATTCAGGACTGGACGCAACTGGAGACGTCCTTTAGTGCCGTTGCACGCGTCAAGACGTTCTGCGAAGACACCGAGTCTGAAAACCAACCCACCGAGAAGGAGACCGTGCCCGAAAATTGGCCAGCTCATGGCCACGTCAAAATGGAGAATATTGTAGCCTCGTACAATGCAAACGGCGAGAGCGAGCCCGTACTACAGGGCGTGAGCCTCGATATTCCCGCTGGTGCCAAGGTTGGCATCTGTGGTCGCAGCGGGAGCGGCAAGAGCTCGCTCCTAGGCTGTATTCTTCGACTCCTTGAAGTCAATGCCGGCTCGCGCATCACCATCGACGAAATCGACATAAATACTTTGCCACGCCACGCTGTACGTGCCGCCGTAGCCGTCGTGCCGCAACAGCCCTTCTTTCTCAAGCACACGAGCCTCCGGGACAACCTCGTTGTTCTTCAGCACCAGAAGCAGCAGCAGCAGCAGCAGCAGCAGCAGCAGCCCGACGATGAAAAGATCCTCCAAGTTTTGCGTCTACTCAAACTGGATCTTGTCGTGGATCAACTGGGTGGTCTAGATAGCCCGCTGGACGCCGACCGGCTCTCACAGGGCCAGCGCCAGCTCTTGTGCATCGCGCGAGCTATGCTGGCAAATAAGCGCATCATCCTCATTGACGAGGCCAGCAGCAACGTCGATGAGCGGTCCGAGAGGCTTATTAGGGATGCCATGCGCGAGCAGTTTGCCAGCTGCACTGTCATTGCCATTGCGCATCGTCTCGGTGCACTCATCGACTTTGACTATGTTGCTGTCATGGGCGGTGGTCGTCTCATAGAATGGGGCAGTCCTGCTTCTCTTCTGAAACGAGATAGCGAGTTTAAGAGGCTTTGGGATCTTGGTACAAATTAGATTAGGTTGGTAGTGTTACGCAAGAATACGTCCAGAGAGCTCAAGTCAAAAGGGTTAAATTGTCTATCTCCGTAAAAGTAAAGTAAAGTAAAGAGCGTAGTAATAAACAAGTAGAGCTCGTCCGAGCGCTGTATACATGCTAGAGTTGATTAGGCGAGCTAGGTATTATAATGCCGTAGCTCTCACCGCCTATTCACGTGTTATCCGTAAGCGAGGTGCCTGATAACGTGACAGGTAGTCAGATCAAGATGCTGTGTGTGTTTGATAGATGAAAGCCCAGACTAAGATGGGTATGCAACGGGTGTCGTTAGTACAGAATTATTCCTCAGTCAAGATTCAATCTAGTGTACACAGTATGCTGTGATAGAATCCTGGAATCATCTGGGTCTCTAACCGGATTGGTGTGTTTTTTCTACCCGCAATATTTGAAAGGGGTGAAATGGCGGTGAAATGGCGCTGATTTTACTTATCAGACGGTGTTGCTCCCGAGGTATCCTATAAGAATGTAGCCGCAGTCATGGAGTTTCCTCTTTAAATTCGGTCCTTCATACTCTTTTCGTATCTTCACTGCTATTATAACCTAGCGAGGAGCGCTGCTGACGCTTTGACCATAAGTTATATATTATCACGGTTTTGACCGAAGGTATTAGGCAGTAGAATTGAAGGTTCACTGAGGTTGTAGCTAACATTCCTCCCTGCGTAACGCAAAGCACTCCGTGCCGCAAAATATTTATCGTAGAAGCATCTCAACCATCGTCCCCACAATATATCAACCTAGAATTATCATAATCCTCATCTTTTAAGGACCTCCTCAAGCTACTGGCATGTAACTAAAAAAATTACAGCAACCTTACTTATGCTGTTGTTCCTGCCTCTAAGCGCACCTTGAACCTCATCTGCTTCACACGCCCACAACAAGATAATCTTTTGAAATTAGAGTTCGGAGGATCTGAGCGATAGCTCAATCGTATTATACTTAATGCTATACCTAACCAGTACAAGTGTCTGCGCTACTCTAAACATGTCCAACAATGGAATGTTCTTTTACTCGATCTTTCGTAGCCTTCAGAATCGGCCCGCTTGCCAAGACTCCATACAGCCATAGGCCATACGACCATTGTAAGTAATTATCACCGTAATGATTATGTAGGACCAGCGAGCCGTAATAGGCGATAACTTCGGATAGAGGTACTGGTTGGCGTCACGACCTCGCACGAATTTGTGCGTTGCAGTAATCACAGGGCTAATAGAATACATAGCAGCATTTTAGGAAGGTTGTAAGGGACAGAGAAGACCTTTATGACGTGGTGTAACGAACTCGCCGATTGACCAGATTAGTGGTCCTAGCAAACGCAAAGGTGATAAGCAATGAGGAACTCGAGAGGGTACGAACAAAGCGTGTTGCGAAAGAGAACGGGCTCGCAAGAGCGAAAAGCCAAAGTGGCACGGAAAGCGAAGCACCAGAGTCAGCGACGCCCCCGGTGGTGCGTCCGTGCTTCAAGAGGTGGGAGGATCTCGAATCCTAGATCGATAATTCGATAGCACGTCTTCCTTAATGCTAAGGTCGAGACCAATTTTTGGGGTTCCCTCTCCAGCCGCCATTACCAGGTGCTTATTCCCGTTTCTAATCAAAAGATCCAGACTGAAAGATGCTCGTACAATTTTTGTTTCAAATAGGGACTATAGGCTAAGTCTAAACGGGACGTTCTCTCTTAGTTTTCGTCGCTCTTCACTAAACGCAGGACACGCTAGTATAAGGCGCTGTGAGCAGGAATGCCTAAATTGAAGTCGTAGAAACGCTAAAAACTCGAATTTAGGCTATAGACCAAAGAACTAGCAACAGAAGCATTTTTTAAGATTTTCTATTAAACCAGATAAATATAAACACTATAACTAATTAAAGATCCGAAAAAGTATATTTCTTTTAAGCTGTTTATTAGCTTTTTTTTTATCTTATATAATTTCCTTGAAAATAAGATAAACCACGTCTGAAATCACCTTAATAATATGGTCCACGTCCTTCTCCTAGATAGTATATGAAGGTGCAAGGATAATATAGTCTCTACGGACACAATCGATAGTATCTGTTCTTGGGTAGACTGTTATATTGAATGGTAGTGAAATAGCCAAGTCGAGGATTTTTTGAGTAACCCTAAATTTAGGCTTGAAAGACTCCTTAGTACCTTTGTCTTTAACGAATTCCAGACCCTAGAAAAGACCCCGTTCCTTAATATCTCCAACATTAGGATGGTCGCCCAGCATAGCATTCAGACGTTTTTCCAGGTAGGCACCCTGTTTAGTGACATTATCCATCAAATTACCTTCCCGTATAATTTTTTGGACTTCCAGAGCAGCAGCCGCCTGTATAGGCATGCTCTGATATGTTTAAGCGTGGACGAGCTGTCCACTTCCTTCCTTTATCACCTTGAAAACCCTTTGGGAGAACAATACAGCAGCAATAGGTTGGTACCCTGCGCCAAGTCCCTTACCCATGGTTTGTAAATCAGGTACAACACCCTCTTCTTGCTATGCATGCAAAGTGCCAGTCTGACCCATTCCACATATGACTTCGTCGAGTATAAAAAGAGCACCGTATTTGTGACAAACATCTCGCATTGCTTTGAGATAGCCTGGAAGTTGGTGCATCGATTATTTAAGAAGCCTTTTTAAGATAATACACTCTTGAAAAGCTTTTATAGAAGATCCTAAGCATCGAGAGCATGGCTGAGGAAGGCTAATACCGCGGGAGTGAAGTGTATAAGCGAGAATATGCGATGGTCGAGTAAAAGGCGGTGTAGAATTTAAAAGGATAGGAGTATTATTAGATAAATGCCTATTTGGAATAAAAGGAGAGCTATTAAGCTGTCAGATTTGTGATAAAGGAGGCATTCTCAAGATTCAATGGATTACCTTCCCGGATAACTACCCGAATCTCCCGCCTATACAGACATGCTCTGGTAAGTTTAGGCGTGGACGAATTCCTCTTTCTAAGTATTTCTTCCACTTCACATGACAACCTTGCACCGCCGGCACAGCACACCACATCGGGCAGCTCAAGAAGAAGCTCCCCGTCTCCTCGTGTTGGAGTTCTTCTCCAGCACTCCAATAATATGCGTAATTCGTAAAACCTTTTGGGGAAGCTCGAAAGGTTGTTGATGTGTTTCCTCGCTATCGCAAAGGGAACAGTTCCTGTAATGCGTCGCGTTGTTGCATTCGATTCAATACAATCCCATGCAATGGATCTCGTTCAGTCGCTCGCGGTGGTGGCTTTTGATCGCGAAACGTGGTTGGACTTGCAAGTTTGAGTCTATTTGCTTGAACATATGATGACGCGCTAGTGAGGCTGTAAAAAAGAATTAGACGGTGAAATACATCGTGGGTGGATAATGAGTGCATACCGAGTTGGATGTTTTTGTCCACGACGCCTCAGAAAGGGCGTGTGGTGCTCGCGTCTGTAGGGATTCGAGTAGTATGGTCATCGACAGAACGGCCTTCACCGACTCTCTATCTCTCTCTCTTCCTCCTCCTACGTGCACCACCTGCACGGCACCCACGCATCAGCACCACATTTGGGATTCGGGGGCTGATGCGTGGTTGAAGAGAGAAGAAGAATGAGGGGAGATGGGGTAAGGCAAGCTTTTATCGAATGCCACCACTCGACCCCTCCATGTAAGCGTGATGCGAAGAATACCGTGCTCAGATATCCTGGTGGGTATTGACCGGCATTCATGGCGTTCCAACTTCCGAGGGGACGAATCGTTACTTTGGCCGATATTGAACTTGCGTATATGCCACTGTGTATGGTTGGATCGGTGGACATTGAGTAGCATTGCATCGACGATGGGATTCCGGCTATTCTCATTGCCACCCGCCTTCTCTTCGAAAGATGACAGCAGCTCATCCGCCAGAAAGGCCTGATCACGGAGTCGAGGCCATTAAAGGGATCAAAGGATACAAAAATATATTTTCCTAGCAACAGCATAAGTAATGTTGGTTTGAGTCGGAATCTTCAGCCCCTACGTTCTCTTTTCATGCATACCTGACTGGTTTTTAATTTGGTTGGATGCGTAGGTTGTCACCTGCGTTGATATATCACGACTCGAATTAAGAGCGATTTCGCATATTAGTTGCTGGTCAATTTCACCGGCACGATGAATACCAGGTGGTATTGTGTTCATAATGAGGGAATAGCTCTTTTTCTTCTTCATTGCCAACTTTCTTCCTTTGGAGTCCCGTTTTCCAGCATCATTTCATGTGACTTACGTATAAAATCAAGTGTTTTTCGGAAACTTGCGGATTCTATGCTATGCATCTCTCTCTCCTTTCTCCTATGTTAATTCGTCCAACTTCAAATTATTTCATTTCTAATACTGTGAAGCTTGATGTTCGATGAAGCTGCTTTTCGGTCGCAGAGTGACAAGCATAGGAGTTGTGGGACATCTAAGTCAGCATTCCTCAGGCTGCATCACTCGAACTGATATACCATACGCTGTCGCTCGACTTTTGTTTCAGATGCAGAGTACGGAGCAGACTTGTAAGGTCATTTCGGCCGATTGTAGTGATCCTCCTCGCACACATACTCCCTTGTGATTGATTATAGGCGGGGTACCGTTAAGCTTGTACTCTTTCATCTCGTCTGTGTTACGCACATGACGATGCAACTGTTTGATTGCGATTTTTATCACTATAAGCGTAAGGGTTTGACCCTTTATCTCCTCCGGACTTTTGAGAATCATATCCACACCTTCAAGGAAATCTGACACCTCAAATACATCACCTGCAGCCCTCAACCTCACCTGCTCCGAACCACACAATGTACTTGAAATTCCTTGGCTGGAGTGCATTACTGCCGCTCAGCAGCCTATCCACCGTGCTGTCACATACCTCTGCCCATCCATCACCAACCTTCGTCACCCCACCAGGACCCGGCGAAAGTTCGTTGTCCCCTTAACTTCCCGCTGCCTTTTCCACTCTCCCCTTCCTTCATCGTCCCACATCAAACTAACATGCCCAAGCATACGCAATAGGCTTCCCCCTCTGCGATATACCCGGTTACACCGTAGTCCCCGGCAACTACACGGAAACCACCGAGCAAGAATCCAACAGCACCCTCAAATGCTGCCGCGACCAATGCCGAGCCGTCTATCCCGCTTGCCAGAGCATTGCGTTCCACAAGAGGTATACGGAGTGTTTGTTCTTCGATCAGGTGGTGGAGGATACGCAGTTGGAAATAGATATTACGAGTGAGTTTGTGCATTATGATTTGGGCTGTCATGTTAGGTAGATGGGATGGGAAAGGGTTGATTGGAATGAAGGGGGTTACCTGACACGGGGGATGACTTAACTGGGGGGTAGGCTTATTGGCTTTCCTGTGGTAGCTGTTCGTTATTAACTGTGTACCTTGGGAGTCAGGACTGTAGACGTGCTCTGATTGGGATTTAATACAAAATGAAGTTTCATCCATGAAACCGACCCGCATATATTTGAAAACCACATGGTATGTCTGCGCATATGTTATGCTTAGGAAGAATAATGAAATCGCACGGTACTTTGTCAGCTGTGAGATGCAAAAACAACTAGATAATGCATTTAGAAGCTAATGCTAACACCCGAAGGGCATGTTTCAACCCTTATCTTGTCCTCTCTCGGCCTCAGGCCGCCACTAGATATATAACGGCAACGGCCCCTGCCCCACTTTGTACATTGCAGCCACACCTCTTTCTCCACATCGCATCCATCCTTGGGCGAATCTAACCCACATTCGCTTACATACACGTGGGTTCTACTTATACCTTGTCTTTACTTCATGATCCGCGACACATCAAGAGACGGATATCCTCTATCAGATTTCATGTCGACCTTTCACGATGAGGCCGAGCAGCCTCTCATGGGCGGTGGTCCAAACCATGACATCTCGCAAATCGAGCCCCCGAAGGCTGCTGATGGAAAGCGTGATTATCGAGCTATAGCTCGATTTGTTGGGTGTTGTGTCTCTGCTACATCACTCGGCTGGCACGATGGGTGCATAGGCGCCCTCATTCCGTACTTACAGCTCTACTACGGCGACGTTACAGACGAAAAGGTCTCCCTCGTCTTCATCGGATCATTCACGGGATACTCTCTCGCATCTCTCCTTAACGTCGCCATGAGCAGCCGCCTCGCACTTGGCCGTCTCATTATCCTCGGAGCTGTGATTCAAGCAGTGGCATCAATGATAATCACGCTCAGGCCGCCTTTCATCGCTATCGCCGTGTGCTATGTGATGGCAGGCTTCGGTCTTGCACTCCAGGATACCCAGCTCAATACCTATGTTGCGCGCCTCCCTGGCGCCGCCACGAAGCTGGGAATCGTGCATGCGGCGTATGGAGTTGGCGCATTGCTGTCGCCCACTATAGCTACAGTGCTCATGCAAGCGAAACTCGCTCCTCCGCTCTTCTACTTCACCAATCTCGCTTGGTGCGTTGCGAGTGTAGCTGCGCTCTTAACGGGCTTCGGAATCAGCGGGCGCGCTTCTCTCAAAGCTCCGTCTCAGGCTACTTCTTCCGGGGAGAGAAACGAGGAGATTGCGTCTTTGAAAACTGTCGTTTCATCTCGTGCCGTGTGGGCGGCAATGCTTTTCAACAGCTTGTACTGCGGGACTGAAAGCGGCGAAGCTGGGTGGATTGTTACTTTTCTCATGAGGGAACGGGACGGAGGAGCTGCGTCTGGATACGCTTCTTCTGCGTTCTATTGTGGTCTTACATCCAGTCGCGTGATGCTTCTGCCTGTCACAGCTTACATTACAGAGAAAAGAGCGGTGGCTTTGTATGCGGTGATTGCTCTGGCCATGCAAGTCCTTATCTGGACCTCGCCATTATTCATTGTCGATTTCATCGCCATAGCCACATGTGGATTTGTCATGGGTCCAATTTATCCCATCACGGTATCCCTTGTTACACAAGCTACGCCCCACGGATATCACCCCGGAGCCTTGAGTCTCTTAGCTTGCCTCGGACAGTCTGGTGGTGCCTTGTTCCCATTTATAGTAGGGTCACTTGCCGACAAGTACAGTATCAAAGTATTACAGCCGGTTCTTGTAACACTCTTCGTCCTAATGATCTTGCTCTGGCAACTGATGCCATCCCCAAAAGCGGGATTGCGCCTCGCGCCCAAAACTGCGTCAAATGAAGAAGATGTCGATTCCAACGACCATGAGAGCTAGATGAAATAATGGCCGTCACAAAGTTCTACACCAGTCCTTAATTCTTCTCGGCGGTTCAGTGGCTTTGCCTGTTAGGAATGATACATGCCCGCACGAACAACAGGAATGGTTTGAAGACGTTGGTTTGAATTTCAGCACCTGCAACGCGAGTACATACAACGCCGTCCTCGTAGGGTTTTGACATATTGGCAGCAGATTATCTTCGAGATCGGAACTTGGCTCCAGACACGCTTGTTTCGAATCCAAAGATGGAACAATCACCAGCTATCCACAGTGACTGGGATAATCCGATCACAATCTTCAACAAGAAAAACGTCCGTGACTGGATGGCGAAGGCTGAACCCAATTCGCAAAGCTGGGACCGATTATTCCACGTCTTAGAAATGTCCACTGCAATTGGTCCTAAGTCAAGGTGGCGAGTCTGCTGCGAGCCTTCGCAGAATGGTTATCTGGGTGGATAACAGAAATGCAGCGGATTTTGACAGTGCCGTATTCATGGAAATTACTACCTATCTCGTTGGAAGTGGATTATCCACGGAACAATTACCCGTAAGTCTGGTAGGGGAACAGAGGGGGTTGTTGAAGTGGTGTTGGAGCACGGAGCTTGGAGTCGCTGTATGGAGTCTTGTTATGGGCCGAGAGGCCGATGGGGAAGGTAGAGAGGAGGTTTCGCACCTAGTTTCAATTGATCAACTTGGATGTCATGTTGGAAGAAACGCGCTTAGCAGGTTGCTGAACAGAAAGGCTGGAGAATACAGAATTGCCTTCAATGCGACATCTTCATTTACTCGAGTAGCTCTCTTTTTGGTTGAAATTGTAAATTGGTCCTACACTTGGCCTGTGTTGGCTTGGATGATATCTTACGTGCAATCAATCTAGGAAAATAACAAGAATTTCAATAGATGTGAAATAAATTACTGAGTATAAGTGAAGGCTGTCGGGAAAACCCCGCCGCAAACATTTGCCCCGCCAAAATTCTTTTAGCGCGACCTCCAAATATCAAGACCACCAGCCTTGTCATCTTCACATCACAATACCAACCGCACCTGTCATCTTTTGGATACGGCTATCACTGTGAAATATCTCCCTTTATATGGATACCCATACAAACTCTTTGTATTTGACCGAAGATGGTCAAGAAAGGGCAGTCCAAGGGGGGCAAGCCCGGAGGCGGGGGAGGCGCCAAAAAGCCTTCTCCAGCAACGACTACAGGTGATGATAGCTTCATCGTCTTTTCGAACTCGGACAAAGAACCGAAACCAAAGAAACAACCGGCAGATGGAGCTGCTGGGTCCTCTGCTCTGGACGGGCCTGCTCTTGCAGGAGAGGCGCCAAAGCGACCCGATGTCAAGAAGTTGATCGGAGGGGCATCGTGGACGGGGAAGCTACCGGTCAATATGCTGTCCGAGCATTGCCAGAAGCAGAAATGGGAGAAGCCAGAGTATACAATGGTAAGTACATACGATATATCAAGGGATTCTGCTCATTGTTTCGTCTGTTTCTAGTCCAAGACTCCCGAAGGCTACTCCTCGATGGTGATCCTCAAATCGAAGAATCCGAAGACACAGGAGCTCGTCCAGTTACAGCCCTTCAAATTGCCTCCTTCCCACAAACATCTTGGCGCGAAGCCTACGGCTCTCGAAGCCAGGCATTTCGCTGCCACATACGGACTTTTCCGGGTCTGCAGCATGCGAAACATACACATGATGATGCCGCCAGATTATCGAGATCTGTGGAAGGGAGAATTTGAGGTCCTGAAAAAAGAAGATGTCAGGGAAGGCCGCGCTTGGATGTATGAAGCAGACCCATTTGCAGCCCTTCGAGAGAGGGAGGAAGCCAAGGCCGTGATGGAAAAGAAACGTGCTGAGAGGGACAAGGCTCGAGAGAAGGCGGCCAGTACTCCGGGTGCTCCTGGTGGTGTTGGTTTGGCGCTTCGGAATAATGGCCAAAGCGGTACGGGTTCTGGATCCCACAATATCCATAGAGGATGGACTCGTGTACCTAAAATCGAAATGGGCAAACGGACCCGTGCACAAATTGAGGCATTGATACGGAAACACGCGATCTGGAACCCTCATGATGTGAAAATGTCGGGGTTTCAGAAGCATTCCATCATCAACGAATTCAAAAACCTTGACTTTCGGCAGAGCCATGTCGAGGAAGCGGTTGAAGAATGTAAGGACCGAGAGGAGACTCTTGAATGGCTTCTCATCCACGTGCCCGAAGATGATCTGCCGCGTTGGGCATTGCCCGAGGGCTACACAGCTGGAATCAGTATGGGAAGCAACGACCTTAAAAGGGAGGGCGCCATCAAGCGTCTAGCTGAAGCTGGCTATGCTACGGATTTGTGTAAACAAATCTTCGATGTCACGAATGATGAGGGGAAAGCTGCAGAAGCTCTGCAGGAAATTTTATTGTCTAGTGGACAAGATTCGGATGTTTCTCCTCCCGAAGAAGAGTCATGGGCCGCCCAAGATGCCGAAGAAAGCTCTGAAAGCATTTGGGAAGAAGAATTAATCAGTCTTCAATCAGTCTTCGGTGAACAATATGAGAGACCCTCCAAAGATGTCTGTAGGATAACCATCAAACCGGCGAATCGAGGCCGAAACAAAGAGGTACAGCCAATCTTACAGATCAGGCGATCTCAAGAGTATCCTCAAAAGGTTCCAGTAGTATCCATTGAAGCTGCCCTCCCTTCATATATACGCCTAAGTGTGATGAAGCAAGCTTTGAATCATGCGAAAGATAACTGGCTTGGCGAGCAAATGTCATTCTATCTCGTGGATTGGGTCGAGCAAAATCTGTACAGCATTATCGAGAGACCTGGCAAGCTCCGTGAGATTTCTGCTGCCGCTTCAACAACCAGCGAAGTGCGGCCCATCCATCGAAAGAGACAGAACTTTTCGAGGCACCCAAGAGCAATTACTTGGACACCTAATCCTAAGAGCAAGGATGATTGGACAAGGCGGCAGCTAGATCCAAAGTTGCAGACCCGGATACAGGAGCGGAGAAAATTACCTGCGTGGGAGATGAGAGAAATTATCATCGACACGGTCACTGCCCACCAAGTAACCATTATTTCTGGTGAGACTGGATCGGGTAAATCCACTCAGTCTGCTCAATTCATCCTCGATGATCTATACCAGCGAGCGTTAGGCGATTGCACCAAAATCATGTAAGTATATATCGGTCTATACTCTTGAAAACTGCTAACATATACCCAGTTGTACACAGCCTCGAAGGATCTCAGCGCTGGGTCTAGCTGATCGTGTAAGTGACGAGCGATGCTCTTCAGTTGGCCAAGAAGTTGGCTATATCATTCGTGGCGAATCTAAAACTACCCCAAACACCAAAATCACATTTGTTACGACTGGTGTGCTTCTCAGGAGGCTTCAGACATCTGGCGGAAGTAGCGAGGATGTGGTCGCAAGCTTGGCGGATGTCAGCCATGTGATCATTGATGAGGTTCACGAACGGAGTCTTGACACCGACTTCTTACTGGTGTTGCTCAGGGATGTGCTGAGGAAGAGAAAAGATCTGAAACTTATCCTCATGAGTGCTACATTGGATGCTGGCGTCTTCGAACAATATTTCAAAAGTAATGGCAAAGTCGGCAGAGTCGAGATTAGCGGCAGAACGTATCCTGTGGAGGATTACTACCTTGATGACGTTATTCGGATGACGGGTTTCAATGCGGGGCGCGGTGGCAGACGAGACGAAGAAGATGCCGAGACTGCTGGCATGGATGCGGATGTCGCTACTGCTATCCAGAGCATTGGCATGAGAATTAATTATGACTTGGTTATGCAGACTGTCAAGGAGATCGATGCGGACCTTACCCATCTCAAGCAAGACGGCGGCATACTTATTTTTATGCCCGGTGTGGTTGAGATCAGTCGTACTATTGATTATTTACGATCGATACCGAACCTTCATACTCTTCCATTGCATGCCTCTTTACAATCGTCGGACCAAAGACGAGTATTTCCTCATGCTCCGCACGGGAAACGGAAAGTCATCGTGGCGACAAACGTAGCGGAGACCTCTATCACGATCGATGATATTGTTGCTGTTATTGACAGTGGGCGAGTGAAGGAAACGAGCTATGACCCGCAGAACAATATGCGCAAGCTCGAGGAAGTATGGGCATCACGTGCAGCATGTAAACAGAGACGTGGTCGGGCTGGACGAGTGCAAGCCGGGAAATGCTACAAGCTTTACACTCGGAACGCAGAAATGTCCAAGATGATGGAGAGACCGGAGCCTGAGATTCGAAGAGTTCCACTAGAGCAGCTTTGTCTTTCGGTCCGAGCCATGGGCATCAAGGAAGTTGCTGCTTTCTTGGCTAGTGCTCTGACACCACCGGAAAGTATTGCTGTTGACGGTGCAATGGACCTTTTGGGAAGGATGGGTGCTTTAGATGGTGATGATCTTACTGCGCTTGGTCGCCATCTATCAATGATTCCCGCAGATCTTCGATGTGGTAAATTAATGGTATACGGAGCCATGTTTGGCTGTCTGGATGGATGTGTCACTATCGCAGCTATTCTTACTGTCAAGTCGCCATTCGTATCCCCGCAAGAGAAAAGGGACGAAGCCAAGGCTGCAAGAGCGAAATTCGCAAAGAACCAGGGTGACCTGATAGGAGATTTGAAAGCTTTTGAGCAGTGGGACGAAATGATGAGCAACCGAGGGTAAGTCTATCTTCTGGTCAGTGAAAAGTATCTACTAATATATCCCCAGTGTTCGACAAGGTGAAGTCCGTAACTGGTGCGGCGAAAACTACCTCAACTACCAAACCCTATCCGACATCGCCTCCAACCGCACGCAATACCTTTCCTCCCTCCGCGAACTATCCTTCATCCCCCACTCCCCCGCCGCGCTCCAATCCCTCAACAAACACAACAGCAACACTCCCCTCCTCCGCTCCCTCTGCGCCGGCGCCTTCAACCCCCAACTAGCACGCATCGATTTCCCCGACAAGAAATTCGCGCCTTCGGTATCTGGGGCCGTGGAGCTGGATCCGGAAGCGAGGACGATCAAGTATTTCAACCAGGAAAATGGACGCGTATTTGTTCATCCTAGCTCGACGATTTTCGACGCGCAGACTTTCCCTGGGAATAGTGTTTACATGAGTTATTTCAATAAAATGGCTACTTCCAAAGTTTTCATCAGAGACCTCACACGTACGTATCTCTTATCTCTTATTCCCCCTCCATGAATTTCATTACATGAGTAAGTAGCTGATAAAAGAACACAGCATTCAACGCCTACACAGCCCTCCTCTTCTCCGGCCCCATCACCCTCGATACCCTAGGCCGCGGCCTCATTGTCGACGGCTGGCTGCGTCTCCGCGGATGGGCACGAATCGGCGTCTTGGTTAGTAGGCTCAGGGGTATGCTTGACGACGTGCTAGCGAGGAAGATCGACGAGCCGAGCATGGACCTCGCGGGGAATGAAGTCGTGGAGGCTGTTATGCGGCTCGTGGAGTTGGATGGGCTGGATCAGTAAGGGGGCGGGCTTGGCATGTGCATGGGTTTGTGGATGGGAGGGCGTAATTGCTACGGCTACGCGGATAGGTGCGCATCGGTGTCTTGGTTAGTAGGCTCAAGGCTATGCTTGACGATGTGTTGGCGAGGAAGATCGACGAGCCGATATGGATCTTGCGGGGCATAAAGTCGTGGGGGCTGTTATGCGGCTCGTGCAATCGGATAGGCTGTATCAGTGAGGCGGGCGGGCTTGGGGTTGCATGGGTTGGGGGATGGGAGGGCGTATTTTGGATTAAGCTTATGAGTGTGGAGGTACGGGATGGGAGCATATAGATGGCGTTGTCCCCAGTCTCGAAGTCTATCTTTCTCGCAGTGTTTTTGCGCTTTGTTACACGACACGAGAAACTCGCCTGTCAGCCTTACCTTCCGGATCCTTGTCCTCGCCCTCTCACCCTCTCGCCCTCTTCGCCCTCATCATGCAGGCTCAACATCACGATGTAGATTTGGCCAACCAGATGGATACACAATACCACTTCAGCCAGTCTACCTACCCTGACATGGGTTTGGGAGGCTTGGCTGAGGGCGGGTGAGTTTTTTTTTGCCCGCTGATTGTAAGAATGCCATAAAGCACCCAACACCTACCCACTATCTCTGCCTTGAAACATCATCACTCGCTTGATCATCACTCGCTTCATTTCTACTTTCCTGCAGTATTACACGAGAGTCAGCCCGATATTCCCCTCAATCACGTGAACACTTGCCGCCGGGGTGTCTTAGGGGTACCTACGACAGCTGTGCCTGCCACCAGTAACATCTCCCATGATGTCGCTCACCAAATTAACCTGCCACTTCCAGCCGGAGCCTTGTTTTATGCTCCGACGCCGAATGGAATCGACTATGGATACTCCTCTCAGGATCATGGATTCATGAACGTTGAGGATGGTTCATCCGGCAATTTCACTTCTCGGTACCCAACATTCGCGGGTGGACACAGTGCCACGATGCCAAACTTCATCTCCGCTACCAACGACCAAGGTACTTCTGGTGTTCAGATGGGCTTTCCCGTCAATCAATCAACTACTTTGAATGGCCCACAGACCAGCCAATACTGTGCCCTACCGTGGAATGCGATGGGTGGAGTTATGCCTGACGCATTTTCCATTGCTAAAACTGAAGCTGCCGGAAACCCTCCTTCTCGGTGGGACAACATGGACTTCATGGACGACATGCTAGCAGACTTGACTGTGGTGTCCGGTTCAGGATCTGTCGATGATGATGTCGCCGTACAGACTTTTGCTCCCGCAGCAACTCCAGCAGTAGCTCCAGTTGCAGCTCGTCCGCTGGCAAACACTCGCATCCCATGCACATTCTGTACCCAGACCTTCGTCCGCGCCTCAGACCGCATCCGCCATGAAAACAGCAAGCATCTCAACATCCCTGGAGCGCATCTGTGCCCAGTTCTTGGATGCATCAAAAGCCATGGTGGGGGCTTCAGTCGTGCTGATAAGTTGACTGAGCATTTGTGGAAGAAACATGCTGGTTTGGGCTATGTCAAACGCGTTTAGGGGGGTGTACTCACGTGCCTGACGATGATGAGGGAGAAGGATTGGAGGAGATTGGTTATGGGTTTCCTTTGTGCTTTTTACTAGCTAGGTAATGGTGTGTCTTTTGAATTAAACATATTGCGGAATGTTTCTACAATAAGTGAGATTGTTCGCGGAGCTTGCTTAGAGGGATAGCTGATAGAAGCCTTACTACCGACGCCCTGCAGATAAAAGAGAGCTAGGCTTTATCGAGTTGTATTATAAGCAGATGCTTTATTATTTGATGTAGTGCCGGATGAGTTATGAAGGTGTTATTTTATTTCGTGGCACTAGTCACATGTTCTGCGCTGATTATGTGAGTCTCTCAGCGCTAGTTATATATGCTTAGCTGCTACTATAAATGCGGGAGCGAGACAATTCAGCCGAGTGATCATTCCCTCCCCCCAACGGCATTGGAATTTTGACAAAGGACAGCTAAACTGTATTTATCTTTCGTTTACATTTCAAGTTACCATAAATTTAGTATTGGAGATTTATCATGACTCTGTACGGACTTTTCAATCGTGAGATCGAGTTCACTGCCCGTAGTGATCCGTTTAGTCAATGCTGCGTTTTATTACTAAAGTTCTTTTTCATAATTACATGCTACTTTATATTTGGCTGAAGGCAAAAGCTCCTGCTATAATTGCTTCGGCATTTCCCTGTCTCAAAAGCATATCCTATGCTCCAGGTTTCCCAAAGGCTATGGACCTCCCCCTAATCTTCTCTTCTGCTTGTCATTGGGATCGAAATCATTTATTATCCATCCCATGGTATCTGATGGGCCATCGGGAGAGGGACCACCAAATGGTGTCTTGCCACCTTCATATAGAAACTTGGACACCTCATCACAAACTGTCGCTCGTAGCGTAGAGTATTCAATACATCGAATCGTGATGCTGGGATGGCGTTGTTTCCAAGCACCGTCCTCAGCATCCACCAGGTTTCGCTTTAGATCCTCAAGTAGCAATCGATAACCACCGGACATTTTGCGGAATGCAAGTGTATCGAAATCCACGGTTCGAAGACTCGGCAGGGTGGAAAGAGTTTTATAGAGACTTTCCGGAGTAGTGAATATATTAGCCAGGCCGAAGTGCTCGAGATGAGGGAGTTTGTCGGAATGTGGGACTGGAAGAATGCTCTGGAGAGATATCCAAAATGAAGGGAGATCATCCACCTTGTGAGGCTTGAAGCTTGTAGGCATGTTGGCATGAATGGACAAATGCTTCAGATGAGCAAGCTTAGATAAAGCGTTCTGTAATAGTCCATTTCGAAAGCAAGGGAATCGGCCAGCCATAGTAGGTTCCACGTTAAGTGCCAAATCGAGACGCGTCAGGTTTAGCGTGTCGAAAAGCTCTACAGTATTACTATAATCAGGGTTCGGTGCAGCAAATAATTGGTGGCAAATTCCCGTGGACTCGCGGTGAACATCAATGACGAATTCGCTGACATGATGCCTTGATGTAGTTGCAAGAAGCTCCGAGACAACGATAGTATAGCCTCGCCACTCGGTGTGTGGCTCCTCCCAAGGAGTAATAAGATCTCTATAAGCAAATGCGCTTGCATTTTCCGAGTCTGAAGAATATTGGCCATGCCACGGCCAAGGAAGTGGAAAACGAAATCCTGGGGGGAATGATCTGAAGAAGGGTGATTCGTATAAAGGGAAGAGTTGTGCCCGCCTCCATGCTTTGCTCGTGAGCGTTACGCGTTTCAAAGCTGGCAAAGTGATCAACCCTAGTCTCAGAGTCTTGATATCCTCGCCACTCTCCATGATTCGTTGCTGCTCCTCATATAGTCCTTGGTAGATTCGAAAGCTTTCCTCGTCGTCTACTAACTGCGTACCTTCCCCCCAAAGTTCTCTTTTGCGTTCGGCGACCTGGTCATCATCCATCAGCTCATCCATACTTGCATCTCTCAAGAACTGTTCCAAGCCCGTCATATACCCATCAACATAACACTGCAAACGTGCATCATCCCAAACAATCTCCTCAACTCCTTGCTTGAACTCTTCATGCTCTATGATGTTTTGGAAGACATCTATGTTGGTCCGGTTTGGCGAAATAATAATGCGCGTGATGCAGAGCTTCGTTTTGGCTTTTATGGCTTTCGAGACAAGGCGCAACTGCTTGAGGTCTTTCGGGGCGAGTGAGAGAGAGATAGGAGCAAACAACTCGATTGGAAGTTCGGTGAGACTCATTTTAGCATTGAGTGTGGGATTCTTGGAGATGTCGGTATTTGTGGTGCTACGAGGTTAAGGAATCTAAGAAATTCATTCGAAAATCTTCCCTCCGTTAATACTTTCTTGTTTATCGCAACCTTAGGACGCCTTCACCAATCTAAAGTCCTTATGCAATATTGAAAATCATGATAGTACATCTTCAACGAAAAAAGCTACCGGGCAAAGCTCAAATACCTCACCTAGTTTCACACAGTAAATATGACCAAAAACGTCTTCTGACAAACTTGGCAGGCCCTTTTCCAAGTCATCATAGTCGTGTCGCGTAGGATATTTCAGCTCATCCACGTGTCAGCTTATGATATCAAATGGTAAACTACAACTACCTTATATCAAAGAGGAATACCTAATAACTTTATTTCAATAGGTCCTGAATGTGAGCGGGAGCTCATAGGATAGGGAGGAGAGGTTATAATAAGGTTTTGCAGATTATGAGCGAGTTTAGGTTGAGTGCCTCAGGCATCATTGTCGGCAAATACCGAGGTCGCCTTTTTCTACTTGTAAACAATCGAAACCTTTAACGCGAGCTCTTATTTTTCAGCCATCTTCCGCATTGAAATATCAAACAAGACCTTGATTCGGAGGCGCATTGATGCGACTACGATGAATCAAAATGAATAATCTTCCACCACGTTCAGATAAAGAAATCCGGCAACTTCTCCATAAGCGGACAAAAAGAGCCAGGACCAGCTGCTATCCTTGTCGGACGAGGAAAGTGAAGTGCGACAAGGGCTTGCCATGTGAGAATTGCTCCAAAAGGGGATATCCCGAATTGTGTTCTTTTACCGGCCCCAATGAAGTTAGCAACGATCCTACTCCATCATCTAATCATCTTGCAACTCAAGGCGCCGAACATCGATTGGTTCATCATCTTGCGCAACAACCTTCACCCAGGCCATGGATGCATGAAGCAGCCGACTCTGGCAATGATATGATCTCTGAAACACAAGAACTGCATTCACCATCCTTGCTCAGAGACGCACGTGTCGATGCTGTTTCCGTTTCCAGCGGAGCATCTCGGCTAAGAGCTAGGAGCAACATATCAACATCGGCCGAGCAAGACAGTGACTTCCGCTTCGCGGCTGATGATGGGGGGCAAGAGCAGCGAGAATCTTTCCTAGGAAGCAACTCCATCCCGGCATTCCTCAGGGATCAATCCTCACATGCCGGCTCCATTCACAACTCTCCGATCCACCCCGTTGAAGATGCCATCCTACCGATCCTGGGTCTGAAGGGACCAAAGTCTACCTATCCTTTTCTACCACACCCAGAGACATCAACGGAAAGAATAGATTCAGAGCTCTACCAAGCGTTACCTACGGACCACGAGATAATAAGGTAGGCGGCATCCACTATTTCTAATTATGCTCGAGATATGGTGCCAGTGTATCCATATCAATTTAGCTGCTTTCAATACCAAAGATTTGAAATATGTCGACATTTGACTATTCTCATAGTTCTAGGTTATTCTATGATTTTTGGAAGTTGCTCTTCTCTTCTCTTATTTCATATTCCGAGACTACATGTTCTTACACCTGCTCAGGTTATTCGAACGCTATAAACTAAGTGCGCATTTATTCACTCCGATCATCCCAGACATGGAAGATTTTGAAGCTGGGCTCTGCCAGTACCTCGAAGAACGCGCGCTACAAAAGCGGCAGTCGTATATTCGTGATCCTGGTGCTCATGCACCTGAGCATTCAAGACCAATATCATGGATTGCCTCACTTTTTGCGATACTAGCGTCTGGAGCGCAATATTCTCATAATTCTTCCGAAGAAAGGCAGGTCAAGTCTCGATTATATGGTGAGTTGAAGACTTGAAGCTCTGTACTTGATTTTGCCTCCAGTCATCCCGTGCTAAAGATCAAACTCAGCTCGATGCTCGTTTCAATGTCTCAGAATGGCAAATTTTCTGGTACGACCGTCATTGTCGTGTATCTTGACATTGTTGGTACTCGGAACTGTTCTGCAGAATGACATGAAGCCCGAGGCTGCGTGGATGCTGTTGGGTACAACTGCGAGAATGGCGCAGAGCCTTGGTCTACATGAAAAGCAAAAGGACAGTCCCTCGCCACGGACAAAGCTTTGGTACAATGGGAGATTGCTAAAAACCCCTATAGTAGTTGCTAACTTCTACTAGGGAAGCTCTTGTGTGGCAGGATAGCCTTTTATCGTTATGCTTTGATCGCCCTCCTGTCACAACTCCATCGATATCCGATACGCAGCTAGTTAGCGAACTTCGGTATCAAGATGCGATGAACCTACTCTGCGACGGAACCCTTCGCGCTATCAGGGACAGAGCAAATGGCAACGCACCCAATTTCGTAGCTATACTGGAAAATGTTTACAGGATAGAAGAAATCTACCAGAACAGCATCGCCAGTACCGGAATTCAATCTCGCTTGTCCATATCGAAGCGCAGCGAGATGTTTGCTCTGCGCTTACACATTTTCTTCGTTATAGCTTGGATCTGCCGGCCTGCACTCGCAAATAGTCGCAGCCCTGAACGAAGGACTGAAATCCAACTAATTCTTATTGAGAAATGCCATACGAACTTACTCGGATGTATTCGTGCATTTGTTCGCTTACATTCTGTCAATAGCCTTGCATCTAGATCATGGCCCATCATTCATAATGGGCTCAGCTCGGCATTGTTATTGGGACTTCTCGGTGCCACTAACACGAATTTGGAGGTGCGACAATTGCAGGGCGAGATTCTGGATATTCTGTCAGCAGAATCTAATAATGACAACGGCCAGGAACAAGGCGTCTGCGGAAATGTTGAGTTATCGGCACCCCATGTTAGGGCGCTTGCCGTACTTAGGAGGTTATACAATAACCGTCCAGCTGATCCTGTTCCGCATGACGCACTCGATGGCGGAACACTAAATCAAGAGGACCAGTTCCAACCGACTTCGAATGCCTCAAATGCCTTTCTGTAAGTCCTTGCGCGCCACACATATAAGAACCAACGTCAGGCTGACCATATAAGTGATGACAGCGGAAATGCAAACTTCTCGAGCATTGCGGATATGTCCCAGCTGAATGCGTCAGTTGATGCAAGCATGGAAGACATGTCTCCACTTGAAATGTTTAACTCTATTATATGGGGTAGCTAGCTGTTCCTTCAATTCCAATGAGGGGTTATTGACAATAAATACAGATCCAGTGAGCGAAGAATCAGCACCCCAGTGCGACCTTTCCACATCTGAGCCTTGGATTTTCTAAACTTGCGATGCGAGTGAGTCTCGGGATATTTTAGAAAACCTCTTCTATTCTATTAAGTCACACCTAATCTCAAGCATCAATGAGATGCTGCTAACAACACCCATATGCCATTTGAAAAACATTCCCATGACGCCTCCAGACCAATTCCCGCTCATCGTTCAATGCTTTTCAAACCCATTCCATCGTTGGAAATCTCCGGTATCCAAATCGAACAGGTCAAGCAACCGTCCGACCATTTGATCCACCAAATCATCAATCGAACCCGGTTTCGTATAGAACGCTGGCATAGATGGACAGATGATGGCGCCTGCTCTTGTAACTTCCAGCATATTCCTCAAATGTATCTCGCTCAGTGGAGTCTCTCTGACCGCTAAGACAAGCCTTCTCCGCTCCTTCAACATCACATCCGCCGCCCTCGAGATCAGGTCATCGCAATACCCGGCATGCACTGCAGCCAGAGTCTTCATACTGCAAGGCAGGATGATCATGCCGTCCGCACGAAACGATCCGGAGGAAATAGGAGCGGATTGGTCGTGATTCGAATGTACGTGATCAGCCAGTGCACGCACATTGGCGGGCGTGTAATCTGTTTCGTACCGGATTGTTTCTTCGGCCCAGTGACTGAGAATGAGATGCGTTTCGACGTTTAGTCGACGGAGGACGGTGAGGAGCCTGATGCCGAGACATGCGCCTGTCGCACCGGTCATACCAATCACAATACGTTTTCGCCGGGGGTGGGTGCCATTTGTGGAGGATAGTTCGGGCATGGTGAAAACCGGTATTTGATTCTTTGAATATTTGATTCCAATTGTGATCCTTGGTTGACTTTTCCGAAAATTAGGTGTCACTCTGAAAGATGCTCGGATGTGCTTCGATATTTGACAATGCGGAGAACAGAAACTTCTTGCTGAAAATGGGACTGAAGGGCCGTCAAGTTCATATATATGGATATATATATGTTCCTTCACTTCTTGATGACAATCACAATTTGAGCGCTGATGCGAAATACCTCCGAACCTCATCACTTGTTCGCACCGGACTCGCCACACCTGACTCGCCCTTGCCGAACTCCATCGTGGAGCCTCCAGGACCCTCTCTAATCCAACTCCATCGAAAGACAGCCCCATACAGCCCCGAATTTTGGCTGTCGTGGCGTTGCCGGGCGCGTTTCCGGATGTTTTTAGTATTTTAGTGGGTCCTCCGAGGGTCACCGAATGAATCCGAACATATCCGAGAGCTCTCTTGCCCCGAAACTCGTATATAGTAGACAGATTAACTCTTGTCCGAAACAAACTATATAAGTACAATCCCGCGCTTATTTGATAGCTCATTAGCAATACCATAAATACCCACTACATCTACATCAACTTTTCGCCATCCAAAAAAACATCAATCAATAACACAACGTCAATCTCCATTATGTCAACAGACAAAAGCTACCACCTTTCCAAGTCCAATCAGGACTTGCCTCATATGAATTTCCGTTCTTTTGTCGAAGCACTTAAAGAGGATGGCGACTTGATCGAAATCAATGAAGAGATCGACCCTCATCTCGAGGCGGGGGCTATCATTCGCAAAGTCTGCGAGACCAACGACAAAGCTCCGCTTTTTAATAACATGAAGGGCGCGAAAGATGGACTCTGGCGTCTTCTTGGAGCTCCAGCATCCCTACGCCGCAATCCCGAGGAAAAGTACGGCCGCATCGCTCGCCATCTCGCACTTCCGCCCACGGCGTCTATGAAGGATATCATCGATAAAATGTTGTCTGCCGCTCACACCGAGCCCATCCCTCCAAACGTTGTGGGGGACGGACCAGTCAAGGAGAACAAGCTATTCGGTGATGATTTCGACCTCGATTCCCTTCCCGCGCCACATCTTCACCAAGCAGACGGTGGAAAATACGTCCAGACATACGGCATGCACATTGTGCAAACACCAGACAAGTCATGGACCAATTGGTCCATAGCTCGAGCCATGGTGCATGACAAAAACCATCTCACTGGTCTAGTTATCGAGCCGCAACACCTATGGCAGATTCATCAAATGTGGAAGAAAGAGAGGAAAGACGTACCATGGGCACTTGCGTTCGGCGTCCCACCTGCTGCAATCATGGCCTCTTCCATGCCCATTCCCGACGGTGTCACCGAAGCAGGCTACATTGGTGCTATGACCGGCAACGCGCTGGATGTCGTGAAATGTGAGACGAACGATCTCTACGTACCTGCTAACGCCGAGATCGTCTTTGAGGGCACGCTTTCCATTACCGAGACGGGCCCTGAAGGGCCATTTGGTGAAATGCACGGATACGTTTTCCCTAGAGACACACACCCGTGGCCCAAGTACAAGGTGAATGCCATCACCTACCGGAATGGGGCTATCATGCCGGTCTCGAATTGTGGGCGCATCACCGACGAGACACATACCTTGATCGGCTCCCTTGCTGCTGCAGAAATCCGTCGAGTGTGCCAGGATGCCGGACTTCCGATCACAGATGCTTTCGCGCCGTTCGAGACGCAGGTAACGTGGGTGGCGCTCAAAGTGGATATCCAGAAGCTCAAGACTATGAACACCACGCCCGAGGACTTCCGCAAGAAGGTGGGAGACTTGGTCTTTGCCCACAAAGCGGGATATACGATCCATCGACTCGTACTCGTTGGAAATGATATTGATGTGTATGAGTGGAAAGATATCATGTATGCCTTCAGCACTCGATGTCGACCGAATAAGGACGAGACATTCTTTGAGGATTGCAGAGGCTTCCCGCTGATTCCATATATGAGTCATGGGACAGGAAACCCTGTGAAGGGTGGGAAGGTCGTGAGTGATGCGCTGATGCCGAGCGAATATAAGGGCGAGCAGGATTGGCAGCAAGCTAGTTTCAAGCACTCGTATCCGGAGAAGCTGCAAGAGAGTGTCAATGCTAGGTGGTCGGAGACTTGGGGGTTTTCGGCGGAAAAATAGACTAAACAGCTAAATTATCAAAAATACAAATACCATAATCTTGTTAGCAAAAGACTTTTCAATCATTTACTACTGAAAAGTCAAAGCAAAATCCGGGAAGATATGTTGTAAGCTAATCGATTTGTTTATAAATTAGTTAGATTGAATTATACCTTGTATTAATAAAAGATACTTCACGACTATATTGAGAAGATATAAGCGTCGCATTAGAAAATACAAATGAAGATCAGAAGAGATGAATATGGAGCGAGAAACCAAGTATATTTACAAAATACTGGAGTCAGTTACTACAGCAACACGTTTGCGATACCGTAAACGCGGCTGGAAAGCCTCGTCAAAGTAGAGTCGTCGCTGCCAAATAACAAAGCACAACATCCAACATCGAACAACGCTTAACTCCATAAACCATACAAAACCACCAGAAAGCCCCTCTAACCATCTGCCACTCCCAAAATGCCACCATCAAAGCCCGAACAAGCCAACCCCACAGAAGAAATACCCAGCACCACACCTACAGCCTCGTCTTCATCCTCAGCCTCGCGCCCAAACGCCTGTACGTCCCCTTCTCCCGCCCTACCTTCCCCCAAACTATCCATACATACTAACCCCTCCCACAGTCACAACCCTCATGTCCCGCAAACGCCCCTCCACCACCTCACCCACCACGCAATCGCAACCCCCCAAACGCACCCCTCCCTCCCGCGACGGTCTCCTCCCCTACATCACCCACCCCTCCTCCTACCCCTCCACGCGCGTCATCTACCACAATCCCTCCTTCGTCGCCATCCACGACCTATACCCGAAATCCAGCGTCCACACACTACTCCTCCCACGCTCAGAAACACACATGCTTATGCACCCCTGCGACGCGTTTGACGATGCGGAGTTCCTCGCGGGTGTGAAGGCTGAGGCTGCAAAGCTGAAGGTGCTGGTTGCGAGGGAGTTGAGGAGGGTGTATGGGCCTGGGTCGAAGGCGGATGAGGAGAGGGAGAGGGTTTTGAATGGGGATGTTGAAGCGGACGGGGATGTGGATGTGGATGTAGATGTGGATGCAGACTTACCACAAGGACGGGATTGGGAAAAGGAGGTCATGGTGGGTGTTCATGCTGGACCTAGTATGAATCATTTACACGTACATGTCCTGAGCGTTGATCGGTATTCGGAGTGCTTGAAACATCGGAAGCATTATAACAGCTTTGCGACGGAGTTCTTTGTGCCGTTGGAGGAGTTCCCGCTGGGCAGGGAAGCGGTAAGGAGAAGGTCGAATACGATTAGTGGGGATATGAAGTGTTGGAGGTGTGGGGAGAATTTCGGGAACAGGTTCAAGGAGCTAAAGGCGCATTTGAAGGCGGAATTTGAGGCGTGGAAGAGGGAATGAGGAGAGGGAATTGAGCAAGGACAATGGAGGTTGTCCTGTCATTAATATCAAAAAGGCAGGCAGATGCATCAAAGGCTAGAAGGTAGTTGGAGGGGGGTATAAGGCAAAACCCCTCTTAATCCTTAAGCCAACTGGATATCTCTGGCTCTATGCTGCTGATGTGCACGTTGAATGAATAATAATAGTAGAAGAGATGATATACTATTTCGGTATTAGATCGCAGGATCTATACTAGGGGGTTTAGTCTATCTGGACTGTTTGCGCGGACAAACACTAGATATAGTTGGTAAATAGACCTAGCAATCTTTATATACCGCAAGATCCTTCAAGGCAAAGTATCTAAACAGACCAGTTCTCGTCCGAAGCCAAAGGTTTCCAAATCAACAACCCTGGCATATGAAGTGGAAGAAGTGGTCCAGGAGCCAAGCAAGTCTATGTCACCACCGCCACGAACGCCGCGAGCTGGAAAGCCAAGCTCGATTGGGACGAAGAGAAAGCGAGCACGTTTATCTGATCCGAAGATGAATACAATTGCCGCTTCTGCTCATGGGTGTTCTCTGACGGTCGCGACTCTGTGAACGAAAATATAGAGACACATACTTTCACAGAAGGCCCTCGGGTCTGGGAAAAACCAAGGACCTGCCATGATTGTGGGAAAGAGGAGCGAAGATTGAGGCGAAAGTAGTTCGTGAGGGTGACTACCGTTGAAGAAAGCGACCTCACACAAGACAACGAATTTATTGATGGCAATGTTCCAAATTCCATTAAGTGGCGTGTTCAGCAAAATACTTTGCGGCTTGGTCCCCCGCTTTCCTTCCAAAAACCACGCATTCCAATAGCGACGAGCCACCGAGACGATTATCTCCGTGAATCCCACCAGTCACCTCTCCAGCAGCCCAAAGGCCCTTGATGGGATTGCCTGCCTTATCCAACACCTCACTTTGAGGACTAATCACTACACCACCCATCGTGAAATGCACAGCCGGTGTCACCCTGCCTACGTACACAACCGAATCTGGAGAGACATCACGCAGCTTCCAGTGTCCGAAAGTATCTCTACCTAGCGGATCCACACTGGCTCCAGCAACAATATCCGCATACGCCTGGATTCCTGCAATAGCACCGTCGCCAAGGTCCGCAACCGTTGTCTTACGCATCAATCCCTTCCAAAGATAGAAACCGACATGTGAAGCTGTACGTTCATATACACCTTCGTCAAGCACAAGCAGGACATCCCATTGCCTCGGTAGGTTATCTGTCGCCGGGACGCTAGTGACAGCAGCCGTAACAACTTTCCTCGTCAACATCTCATTGACAAATCTCTTCCCATCCCGCAACATCAATCCACCTTCGCCCCGCAGCATCTCAGCAGCAAGGAACTTCGCTGGACTCAATACATTCTTCGGGTCCACAAAACTGGTGGGGTGAACTTGTACTAAGTCCATGTCGAGAAGCTGTGCTCCAACATGGGTGAGTAGGCCCTGAGATCCGGGACGTGGATCGTTGGTTGATGGGAAGCCGGCGAGGTCGGGCCGGTACGTACTTAACATGCCCTCTGCATCGCCACCAAACCCACCACTAGCGAAGACAACTGGACCATTTAGGACCTTGGTCTCCTCCCCACAGGTATACTTCACGCCCGTAACTTCATCTCCAGTCTTCAGCACATCAGTCACGACACACGAAGTCTCAAGATGGAACAGCGGATTCTCTTTGAGGTTCTTCAAAAGCGTCGTTACGATCGAAGCACCAGGAGGCGTTTGTCCCGCGCCCCGATGCGTGCGCGGGAAACTGTGACCGCCTAATTGTGCAACGACAGTAAGATCAACGCCCTTCTCATCAACCAGCCACGAAACCCCATCACTTGACGAATTCGTCAGTGTTGAGATCAAGCTTTCTCTCTGCTTCGTAGCCGTGGACAGTGCCGCGCCCGCAGACTTCACCGTATCCTCGTAGAAACTGGTATCTGAGAGCGGAGGACCAGGCTGGTATTTGGTAGGTGCGCCGTTGATGCCGGATGAGGCTTTCATGGAGTTTCCGCCCGGCTTGGCAAATCGCTCGAGGAGATAGACTGGGGTTTTGTGGGCTATGAGTTGTGAGGCTGCTGAGAGCCCAGCGAGACCCGAACCTACGACGATAGCATGCTTGGTGGTGGATGTTGGGATTGGTACTTTGGACATAGTGGACATGAAATGTTTGCAGAGCATAGACGTAATAGCGAGAAGGATGGAGAATGATAGGATTTTAAAAAGACGGATTTGGTTCATGTTTCTCGAGGTTGCGGGGGGGGGGATTGTCCTTTATGTCCTGTTATCCTTCCCACTTGGGTTTGAATGCTCTCCAGATATACATAACTTTTGCTGCTTATTTAGCATAGTCGTTCGAGGAATGGGCAGATTAATCAGGTGATAAATAGATCTGACTTTCGGGGGTCTAGGAAAGGGCTGTGATAGGAATTTCTGACAGAGAATGTGTATGACTATAGTAAGAAGTATACCTGACTATGCGGACCGTAAATGATTTTAGAAATGAGACGCAGAGTGATATTATAAGAGACACGGTATGGGATTTGAGGTTGATGTTGACGTTAGGTCCGAGCCGAGCCGAGGTCCCGCAGTGCTGACTAAGCACAGAACGTTGGCTCAGACACTAATCACATGGCTGCGGAGGCTTTCTGAATTGTATCCTAAGTTATGTATTTGTTTAAAGAAGATCTTGTCACATACGACCATAGACTAAGGAACACTGGGCATCCCGTCCGCTCTGCCATACATAAGCCTTAGATCGGCAGATTAGTAGTTGGGTGGGTGACCACCAGCGAATACCTGCTGTTGTATGTTTTTGTTTTTTGCTCTTTTTTGCTTCTATGCCCGAGAGCTTCACTCAACTGCCGTACCGTGATTAGCTTCAACATCATATAGACTTCAATCTACCATTCTCTCTATAAACAACATCTTATGACCTGTACGGTCTTTTTTGCGGATGGAGTGGATAGGATGCGGCTCAAGTATACTGCTAAACGTGGGGAATGGGTGAAGTGAACAATTGTCCCTAGCGGTCTATGGAGCAGCATCTTGTGAATTCGCAGAGAGCAATGCTAGAAGGTATTCTACTTCTTACTTTATATCCTCAAAGTCCCGGGTGGCGCTAATCAACAAGCAGGGTATCTATGCTCAGAAATCGACAGCCTGCAAAACAATCCCAACCTCACCGTATCCTACTCCGAACCATTTTCCTTCTCCAGCAGAGAATCACTACGTTGCAGCCCATAAATGAACGAGCTGTTGCTCGCAGGCAGTTGAGCCTCCTCACTTGACACGTCGTGCACTTCTGCGTTTTCGCCCATCAGGTCGCCATTGCTATCACATGGCTGGAGACTAGCGGCGTTCCTTATGGCTACTTGGCTGATCCCTCTAGCTCCTGGACCAGTTCCCTTCTCGGACGGCACATGGACTTTTTTCCTGCGTTTCTTAGAGCATTCAAATTGTCCTGTAGTGATGTTCCGTTTACCGACTCTGCGCTTTCGAATCTCCACGGTACAATTTGAATCGGTTTTGTTCATGTGTTGAGAAAGCCCCTGTGGGTTTTTGAATATGCGCGAGCAGTGTTTACAAATATTCGTTTGGGGGTCACTCCTATGCTCTATATCCCGCTTTTCCTGAGTTGCTTTTTTAGAGCCTGATGGTGCACGATGCTTCTTAGCCGACTTCGTGCCAGGTGGTATTGAATCGACCATGTCAGCTGAATCCGAGACTGAATTCGAATCCTCGATTTCTTCAAACTCCATTGAACCGGCTTGCCGGAGGGAATCTCTTCTAGGGTTCTGGACTCTATGCTCTATCTCAGAAGAGGTCGACGACCCTAAAGTTGCCATAGAGCTATTTGATTCCGTGGGGTCAGAGTGGGTGCTTTGCTCGTCCTGGTCGGGTCTTCTACCCTCTTGTGTACCCAAGTGCTCGATTTCATGGTTCCTGAGCGATTTTTGGTCCGGAAGCCATTCTTTGCACTCTGGGCATTGCGAGCAAGAGTCTGGTGACTGTTAGTCGCTATTGCGCAAGAACACCTTCGAGCCGTGCAGATCGGTCCATGCCTTTAAGGTCAATGCCAGAAGCTTTTTGTGTGAGGAGGTTGTATATGTTTCGGACTCTGCTACCGAGTCGCATTACACCGTTGGTCATCCCAAGAACAGATGTGAGGCCCCCATTTCTTCTCAATTTTCCTAAGCGTCGTGTTTGTCTCTGATTTGCTTTCTAACAACGGATCTTTCTAGATGCTCAAGTGTCTGGAAAAATAATTATTGACATGACACATCTTAAGACCGAAAAAGGCCTGCGACCTACATATCCGGAGGCCGATGAGGACGGTGTTGTCCGTGGAATGCCTCACTATAGAGTCGAGTTTGATTTGTTCCCTATTGCGGAAGACAGAAACTTGAGATACGAAGCAAGGGACATCGACACGGGTGCTGTTCTTAAAACGGGTCAAATTTGTATTGCGGCAGCTTTCAAGCCCGGTACACATTGAAGGAAGTTCTTCCGTAGCTGGGTAGTTGCTCTACTTAGCTTTATAGAAACACACCAATGACTTTTGCTGGACTTTGCGTTCTGTCTACCTTGAATTGCCTTTCCATGCTCCTTATCCCATGAGACTACTGTGGTGGGGACCAAATGGGATGTCACGTGAAGTGGGGTATGCAGCTAGTACTGCACCGTACCTTATAAAATCGGGCACTTCACTGAATTTGGATCATCATCTATTCTACAACACACTCTTTTATACAATTTATTTTAATATATACATTTATACAATGATGAAACTATAAGTCAGATCCTAGCCTAGAGTCCGCGGTTGTGTTGTCTCTCCACACTACATCATGTTCCGATTGTGATTCCGCTGACACATCTCACTAATGTTGCCGTTGAATTTATCGTGCGTAGGTCTAAGAGTGGTCATCTCTTCAACATTCTGATTTCCTTGATGGTGTTGAGATGGACTTTCCAGTTGATCGATGATTGTAGTGGGAATTTCATTAGCAATATTGGAATTCTTGTTCCTAGTCAAAACATCCGGAATATTTTAGCATCTTTCTGGAAGCAGCGAACTCAAAAGAGGCTGTAGCCAGAGCTATTACCCCTGAAGTACTCCCCAATACTACCATTTTATAGCAGTAAACCGCCAAGCGATTTGGGAAGAATATCCCTAAAGCCTAGAGGTGGCGAAGGAGGCTGGGGCCGCGTATCACGCCCTACCACAGATGAGCATGGCTCACCAAATGCACGACACCGAGCACAACTCTTCCCAACTTTCTTCGCTCGCTTTTTTGCCTCGGAAAAAAGACCCCGTCACTCATCGCCCGCGCGCCGACAGCGATCACAGCCTTTACATCCAGCAAACTCCTCTCCCAAGTCCATCTCCATCTTCACCGCAGCTATTCTCCAGTTCGAATCTCTCCCAATCCCCGCCAGAAATTACTCCCCCTTGTTCCACCATCCTGCCCTCCTCGCCACGTAGCTTCGAGCGTCGCCCGCCAAAGGATGTCTCGTCGCAGATACCCCCACAACCATCTCTTTCATCTTCGGTTTTATTCTCTTCGTCGTCATATAGATGACCGGTGTTTTGAACCTCGAAATGATTTATTTTCGGACTTGTGGGCGCCCTAAAAGCCTCTACGTCCTCGGTCTTCACCGAATATTCTGGCTGGTGATATATCTCATGATCGAATTCGGTTGCCAGGCTGGTTCCTCAGAAGCATCTTCTTCGTCCACCATCCTCTGGCTTTGCAACGAGCCCGAGTGAATCGGCTGGGGGAGTGACGGGCAATAATGCTGTGGTATCCGCAACTGTGAGATCAACCTGTGCAGTCGGCTCGTTTTACAATCTCTCTACTTGATCCAACTTGATGTCAGGCTTGATAGGATCATGTCTTGACCCGAACTGTCACAAACCCTGATTGGCCTAAGTTCCTGCAAACATAATTTCAGATGCTTGGTTTGATAGCTTAGCTTGCTGTCAAGTGCTGAGGTAGTGGTAATACTCTTCCATTATGCCGTCACTTGTCACGAACGGTCTTCAGACGTCGATTCTCTGAACGAAGGCTCTCAATCAAGCCCTTGTACTCGGCTTCTCTTAGGACCATTCCACCCACTTTAGAACGCCATTCTGTTGGTATATTGTCCATTTGTACGTCTCGTAAGTCACACGGGGCTTTATTGATGTTCTGCGAATGCTATTAAAGTTGTACAATAGTTTTGGCCAAAACTATTTAGTATATGGAGCTTCCTACTTTGAAATCTTTAGAAACACCAAAGCCTTCACCCCTTGCAATTCACTTCGTGATTGAGAATCTTTTCGATGTGTATGTACGATGAGAAGATTGAATGAAAGGTATAGGCATGATTCTAGAGCTACGTAGTAATAGTCTACGCAGTATGGAATCAGCCACGTGACCCACGTGATGAAAGCCAAACCCCACAAAGGTGTGAGAGTCGCGATGTGGAGTTGAGCTGTGGTTACATTGTAAGAAGTGTCGAAAGACATAACTACCTATATACCCGTGGATGCCTCAGGCCCTTCAAAAGGCCTGCTACTCTACAGGGAAATATTCTAAACCCTGAGTTTCATCGCTTTTAATTTCAAATCAGCTGTGTGGTCCGACTCTCAGGGTCATTCCATGTATATTCTCTTTTGATATTATTGCTCAAAGTCGGTTCCTGTATGGGAAATATGACTGAAAGGGGCATAACCTCTTCGCGCAGATCCAGCATCTGGATCTGTATCGAACCAACAACCAATGCAATCGCCAAGATCCATAACCTACGGACCTACAATTGTCGTGAAGTTATCACCTTGTGATACTAACAGTTCCTGTATATCAATTATAGATAAAGTTTGAACGTCCAATTGGCTGTCATCTATTGCCCCGCGTTGCCAGATCGGACGGAAACACAAATGCCTATAAATTCCCGATTGATAGCTATCCAACATTGCCCAGTACCATACAACACAGCGGCCTAAACGCCTTGTGCGCCATGAAAACAATAACTGATGTCAAGCAGCATTGATTATCCAAAGTTTAATATATATGCACAATCGAAGTGGAAAGGAGTTCTTAATTAGCACTTGCCCCCTATTTCTGAAAAGCCGACAATCTACCCCGATCACTGCATCAGCACCAGCGCAAAAAGTGAAGAATCAAAACCATGATCCTCCGGGATATAATAGAATTAAATATACGTCTCATACTAAAACACATTCTTATTTCCTATTAGTTGAGGTTGTCAGAAACTCGCTTATTCAGAAACGCGGCACGGCTAGGCGTTAGAACGGTTATACAAGGGGAGCAAAATGTTTTTTCTTATTTTATAAGCAAGCCAGTTGTGTGAGAAGTCGTAGTCATCAAGAGAAATCCTAATAGCTACGTGAATGAGAGTCTTTTGCGGGTATGACTTCACGGATACAAGCCGAGATCCTAAATCCAAAAATCTTGAGTTTTCTTTTTCTTTTAGCAAAATACGAGATTGGTCAAATTTGTAATCTACTTAAATAGAGACTTGATTATCCCTTGACGTAACTCGCAACCAGAAATCTTGCTGAAAGAATATACCATGACATCGGCTTTTCCAAGGATTTGTTGGATTAATAACGGCAATATCATAGTTTCGGAATAACTACCACGAATATATATTAGCACTCAAGTCCAAGCTTGAAAGGGAAATTTCTCTTACCTCTACGATCGTCTTATTCAATGTCATATTAGCGATCTTTATACCCAGACAGCTCGTCCCACCGTGACCAAAAACCAACTCATGAACTCTTTCCATCCGATTCAATTTTGCAGGATCTTTTTCAAACCACCGGTCTGGTCTAAAAACATCTGCATCATGCCCAAAGACCTCATTCAGCAGAGTGCCCGCCATGTTGATGCCAATATTTGTGCCAGCAGGGACGAAATGACCGAGAATGATATCGCCTCCAGCTGGAACGGCGCGTTCTCGCAGAGATGTTATGGGAGGGAAGATCCGTAGGCCCTCTTTGATGCAGGCCTGGAGAAAGGGCAGGTTTGCCGCTTCCTCATTTGCCATGGGATTGGATATCTTACCCGTGATGGAAGCGGTTGAGATTTCATTCACGAGACGAGAATAGACTTGGGGGTTGGTGGCGATGTGGAGGATGGTACCACGGAGTGAGGTGGCGGTAGTATCAGATCCAGCGAAACTAGAGGAAACATTTATAAGACTAAGACTAAAGATGAAAGCGAAAACTTGTTCTGGAAAACTTACAGAGATATGGTAATCTCAGACTCGGCTTGTTCGCGCGGTATTTTGTTCTTCAGAAATGATCCGAGGATATCATTCCGAGGAACCGCATCGGGTTCAAAGCGCTCATCCACAACCTTACGTGAGATCTGCCACATCGGGTCCTTGTCAGAATTGGAAGAGACAGTGGTTTGTATTGGACTCTAGTACATACCCCTATAATTTTGCCAAGTCCGTCTTGATCCGTGGGTTGAGGCAAGAGTCGATTTTTCAAGAATGGAACACTGCATATAGCAGAGAGTATACGGTTCAGTTCAACAATTACGGAAAAGTTCTCGATAAAGGGTAAGCGGGATTCTAGAGTCGCTATGAAGCCGTACACGTCGTCATGTTTCTTGACGAATCCGAAAGGTTCCCCAAAGCATAAGTGCGAGATTACATCCGTGGTGAGGTACTGCATACTTCGGGCCATGTCAAACTTGACTGTTTTCGAGGCATCTGAAGCTGCGTTGCACCCGATGTATGAGATCCATTCAGCGATCCTTTCATTAATCGTCGACTCAAGCTCGTCAACATCGTTTCCGGCATACTTGAATTATGATCAGCTGTGAACACTTTTTGACATGCGTTGACTTACTCCTGCTGCCATTTGTTGACGTAAAACCCGGTGTTTCTTCTCATCTCTCTCGGTTATCAAGTTCGCCCTGTGTGGATCAATTCTCAAGGAATCATACCACGGTCCTCGTGTGTATAATGAACGTGCAGCTAGCATCTTACGGATAGCTTCTGGATCGCTAAGTAAAAGGTGATTAGGACCAATACGGGCGAGAGGTCCTACACGGTATAAGCGGCTGGGAATAAAACGATTCTTGAAGAGAAAAGTACAAACCATATTGATTGTTAACTGCCACGTATATTTTAGATGAATTCTCAGAAGCCAAAGTTCTTAACATCCAGAGCCTTGTAAAAGGTGCCCATTTTGGACCTGGTATAGTCCTTAAATAAAGGTACCGTGTAGCCAGCATGCGGCAAAAGATATATAAGAACAAGATAGCAGCAACGAGCGGAACATGTTGAACTTTAACTAGCTGTTGGACTTTGACTAGCTGAAGATCTAAAAGATGACGGGCAATCATAGCTGCGATCTTGTTCCAGTCTAGACAGAATTCTTGGATGCAAGTGCGCTGGCGGTGATAATATCAAAAAGTGGGAGGTATGACCAAATGGGATGGTCTGACAGCGGGTTATCTCGTGAGGTAATAATTATTCCTATCGTAGATCAGCAACTCCTAAAGAGACAAGACTATCCTTTTAAGCAGAAGCTCATCCAGTGGCAGTGCAGCTGAGTTCCTTATCTACGAGACGCATACACAACATCGAGGCCCATTTTCCTCAGGCATTCGACTTCTGGTATGATGCATTGCTTTGAAGTATATTTACCCCCGCTCCGTCCTCGTCCGCTATTCTTTGTTGCGTTCTCACTTCTCCGCGAACCCACCAGTAAAAATTACTAGAATATGCCAAGAACTAACACTACCGGGCTTACTTCCTCTAAGACAAAATCTGACTGCTAGTGTCAGCAGCTGCAATTGAAAATGCGCAGTAGTGGGGCATTTGACGTGTTAGGAAATACTCGAATATAGTTTGCTGCTGCACGAAATACAAGCTACTAGGCGCATTATAATTGCCGATTACTACGAAGTATGTATACTCACCTTTTATCAGGCGTTCAATCGTGGAACCCAGCAGTGGGTTTGCCTAAAATAGCCCCCAAACGATCTGGTGTTACGGAGATATATGATTTTGAAATTCCGTAGCGCGCTATATTTAGATTTCCTGCTCGCTTGAGATCTACATCATCAGACGGAAAAGGCTTATACTAATTCATCGATAGATCCAATGTGCGCATATAGAGGATTATAAAGTACCGTAACCAACTCTCATTATGCTTTGTTTGCAACATTGATTCGATCTTGGAGCTGCTTCTGACACGATTGAACAGGCACATGTGTATCGCGTACTCCGCAATCTTTACGGAAATACATCCAGCCCAAAAATCTTGTCACCGATCTTATTACTCATGGCCGAGGCCGAAGTAGTTCTTAAGTTCTTAGTGGTGCTATTACGAGCTGTAGCCAATCACCCTCAGGGATAGGCCCAGGTAGGTATAACCTTTGGCCTGTACATCTATTACTTTACATCTTATGCCCGAAAAACATCGCCGGTAGGGTACTTGTATACTTGAAGCTAGGATCTAATAAGACATAGTTACTAGCTCCTGCGTCGTTCAATATATGCAAGTATAGCATATGTTATGCTAAATTATGCAAGCATGCATAATAATGCTTGCAAGTCTCGTCTACTATCTGCAACGTTACTACTTTAAGATAAAAAACTACAGAATTCTATTTATAATAAACCTTAAACATGCTATACATATAAGTGAAGGGATTTACAGCCAAGCTCATATACCTAGCTATTAGACATAAGATGTACCAGTCACACCCTAGCAAGAAGGATTTTTTCTGCCTAATAGAGCAATTCGACGCGTATGCGGCGTGATGACATGCAAGCTTAGAGGGAAGTAAATGCATGCACTATTTTATCCATAGAGGACCCCTAGCTACAGTACCTGCAGTACTGTATTAGCCGGATAGCACCCAAAAAATCCGAACCCAAATTCTCGGCATTTCTTCGTACTCCGTACTGTAACACTGGTATTTTGGCAGATCCGGCCGTTGGGGGCGTTTTCACTAGGCTTTGATGATCCTTCCACGGGCAGACCAATCAGAAATTGAGCATCACGAACCAGGGTTTGCGAGTGATTGACCAACCCTAGACCCAGTCAAGACTCCCACACGGTGGGGGTGATACTCCACGAGCTGCCCGCGATCTTTTTTCTCTTTGGATGACCTTTCTAGCATTAATGCGAAATCTCAACCTGTTGATCAGTCAGAAGAAATCAATATGTTTTACGATTATTTGCAGCCCATTTCTGAGAATTTAGCCAAGTTGGGAGTGTCAAGTTCAGTTCTGAATAATGGTACCACTGCTCTAGTTAGCCTTGTATCACTGTGGCTTGTTTGGAGGGTTTGGAGGTTCACAATATCTGCATTTTTGTGGCCTAAAGACCCAAGCATGCTGCCTTACTCACTTCCATTGATAGGTAAAAGATTCCTGTTTGTTTTTCAAAATATATTCAGAGTAGCGGATCAATCTAATGCTCTGCAACAGGACATACTTTCCAATTCATATGGGATCCTGTGGGCACGCTTCGTCGTGGAGAGTAAGTCAAAAAATTGGAAACTTTTATAATGTATAGAAGGCTAACATATTTGAAGTCGTCATTTCGAAGGTGATGGCCCTTTTGCAATCATGGTCGGCGGGTTTCGGTTAGTCATTATTCGCAAACCGGAAGATGCACAATCGGTATGGAAAAATAGCAAAGCCCTGTCATTCGACTCCTTTATAGAAACAGCCTACAGCGGGATTGGTGTTCCAAAGGCTTCTTACCATCCATTGTTTCAAAAAAATCCAGCACAATTGTATCATGGTCCGAAGGAAGATGCACCAGCATTTGTGAAGGAAAATCCCTTGGAGAAGCGGTATGTCAACCTACAAGAAGACTGGACCCGAGAGCAATTGAGCCCTGGGGATCGTATGAAGGGAATAACAGAGATATTCTTTGGCAACCTCAACGGATCTCTTCAGCAATTGCCCACTTCGCCTAAATTCGTCCTGGCTTCAGATTCGAGCAGCAGCACAGTTAGTCTCTATGAGTGGTGCAGATATTCCTTGGTTACGGCAGGAACAAGGGCATTTCTAGGAGATGAAATCTTAGATCTAGACCCGGATATCGTGCAGCACTACATTGATTGGGAGAAAACTAGCTGGAAGGTTATACAACCGCATCCCTTCCCTGGAGACATGAAGAGAGCGACTGCAGGTATGGTCTCAACGCTTACGAACTACTATGCTCTTGAGCCTAGTCAACGACCTCATCTAAGCTGGCTTTTCGAGCGCATGCAATCCGAACAGCAGAAGCTCGGGGTGAAAGACCGCGAGGCCGCTGCTTTGGGCTTACTTATGCTTTGGGCGTACGTTAAGCCTTCTATTCTTTTTTGATACTGGACTAGCACTGACGCCGTTTATCGCACAGTGTAAATGTCAATACTTTCCGCATGCTCTTCTGGTGTCTCAGCCACATCCTTAGCGACCCCGCTCTCACAGCAACAATCCGCCAAGAGATCTCCGAAGTCCCCTGTCTGCCAAACGGTGCCATCTCCGTGCCAGACCTCGAAAAAAGCCCTATCCTTACGGCGGTCTGGCTCGAATGTTTACGTATTTATAACGCTGCGGCATTTGTTCGCGCAGCAGAGCTTCCTACAACCATTGGCGATAAGGTTGTTCGTCCGGGTGATACCATCCTTGGTCCATTTGTTCTAATGCATATGTCTACCAAAATCTTCGGTCCCGATGCGCTAACGTGGGACCATGAGAGGTGGATCAGGAACAAACGTCTTGCGACCACGAAGGGGTTTTATCCATTTGGTGGTGGACATACTTACTGTCCCGGGCGAGTGTTGGCTAAGCAGGAAGCTTTTATGTTCATGGCTATTGTGTTGGAGAAGTTCGAGATGGTGCCTTCTGATAACCGTGGCAAGGATGGCGGGTGGAAAGTCCCTGGAATTTCAAAAGAACCTGCGTTACAAACGATGGATCCTAGTGGAGACTTCCTACTTAAGGTCACTTTGAGGAAGAAGTTTTGAAGTGGGTCTTACAAACGGTTATCAAATTCAATAATAGATAAACGGAGAGCTCTTTTGACTTCAAGACTTCTTAGTTCATTGGAGAGATAATGCTAGTAATTTTTTGAACGAACATCAGGCCTAAAAGCAAAGTTGAATCGATTATCCTCACCATGATACATTCATTCTGATTGTAATTACATAAATTAAAATATTATTCCGATTAACTTTTAAACGATTGATAAGCCCTCTAGGCTTTCGAGATCTTAAAGCCCCCTGGAGCTCCAGTCTGAAATACACCAAATGGATCATACTTGTGCGAAATAGCCTTCAAATTCTGTACACTGGCCGCCCCGTAACTCGCAATGGGATTCTGCCAATAAGCCGCATAATTGAGATATTTGAATGGGCTATAATGTCCCGCTTTTTGTGTCGCAGCATCGATAGCAGCGATAAGTTTTTGGGCGGCGGCTGTAATGGCTACATCGTCGCTCTCGAGATTCCAGGAATAGGAAAGTAGAAATAGGACAAGCGGACCATTGCTGGCTGAGAGACCGAGGGAGTTGCCCGAGCCTTGCGTTTCAAATGGTTGAGGCCAAGGTTGGATGCTCATGGCCCAGTTGACGCCGTTGATGGAAGAAACGGTGGCGATGCTATCGTTCCAGAGTTGTTCGACCGTGGTGAGCACGGAAAGAGGCCCCCCAAAGGTGGTGGTTGCGAACTGATTACTGTACACAAATGAGTTACTGTGTTAATAGACGTGCTGGAATAAGCTTACCGTAAGCCTGAAGCGCCAAATTGGGCTGCTTCATTTGCAAAATCGGTAAGGTTTGAGATGCGCATTGTATTCAAGACTGAAGTGTTTGCTTGCGTGAATGGTTGGAGGATGGGTGGATTCTCAACATTCTTCGTGTACTCGACATTATTGAACAAAAAAAAGCCTTGTGCTGCGCTCCAACTGATACTCATGATGAGTGCAGCATAGGGATCAAAATTGGCAAGGAGATTTGCGAAACCCGCCAGCTGGGAACCAAGGGTTGAATAAGCTGATGCTACAACGCCTCCGTAAAATACATCTTGAGGGAAGGTGCTGATGTCGAAGCGAGTAACGATTCCAAAGTTGTTAGAGCCACCTTTCAAAGCGAGCCATAGATCCGAGTTTTCGGATTCATTGACGTTTACGATGGCGCCACTGGCAAGCACTACTTCGTAGTTGACAATGTTGTCGCAAACCAAACCTTGCCGTCCGCTAAAGTATGAGATGCCACCTAAACCTGAGTCAGCACATATGATAGATAATCAAAATTTGGGAGAAATAGAGTACCTCCAGTCGAAAGTCCCCCAACTCCAACGCTTGACACACGGCCACCAGATGTCGCTATCTTCAAAGCATCAAGGACAGGATAAACTTCACCCCATTTGGCCCCGCCACCAATCGAAGCCACAGTCTTTTGGTCATTGACTGTGACTTGGTTCATAGACCGGAGGTTAATAGTAACTCCTGAAGCAATGTTTGCAGCGCCAGCATTCAATGTGTGACCTCCGCCTCGAATTGCAAAAGGCACGTGGAATCGCGCCAAAGTCAAAACAATTAACGAGACTTCAAAGGAGGACGTAGGTGCTACCATGCATGCTGGTAACAAAGATTGTTCCTGGGCAGAGAAGTAGCTGGTGAGTGCTGTCTGGTATGCAGTGCTGCCGGGAAAGGAGGTTTTGCTTGGAAGTTCCAATGAAAGTAACAAGCACTGCAAGAAATAATTAGCACACAATCATCCAAGTTCAAGAATGATGAATACTGACGGCCCCTTCGGTATCCACAGCTGAGACTGTGTTTGTGTCTCTGGCCTTGATTTCGGTGGACATTTCTGCTGCCGCTGTTGTGGAAGTCATGGTGGCAATGGCGAGCCCCAGCACTGAAGATAATAAATGCTTCATGGCTGTGTGACAGTCGCGATTCTCTGGTGACTGCTATCTCGAAGATGCACATGAAGTACAGTGACTTGCCACGTGGAAACTTTCATCGCGTCGTCCGGATGAATTGAATATGTATAGTAAGAAGCGAAGCTACAGTAGTAGCACTAGTACAGTAAATTGGTTTGTTTTGCGCCCTGCAGTAGCGGGACCACGTAATAAAAGAGCCGCTCTATCCCTGCCACATTCTTCGGGGCAAGATGCGGTCCAATTCAATAAACTATTTCTTTAGTTGGGAAAGAAGACAAGCATCCATCCAATAGGACGGAATTCTAAAAAGACGGATGTTGGTTATTCCGCCCAGTCTGGATCTTTCTGCCAAGCGAGGGCTTTACTAGTGATGGATGCATTCGCATTCGTAGACTCGTATGACTGCGTTATTGTAGAGAACGGCTTACTGTGTCGAACAGGGAGTTACCTTACCGACATAGACCGTAGATCTGACATGCTAGATCAGGTGCTACAGCTTCCTGAATCCTCGGGCAACGATTACCTAAACTTTACCCCCTGAGGCTTTAGAGAAAAAGAGAAAATCAGCAATTAGATCTTACTGAGATATTTAATTTAAGTATTAGTATGATAAGTCTATAATTGCCTAGTAGGACTGTAAGTCTATGATTCCAATGCTCTCTTCAACTACGTTCTAAGGGAAAGTAAAGAAACGGCGACATTTAGACCAGCGAATACAGAGCTCTACGGTAAGTAATTATGGAGAACAAGGTATTTCGAACATATACCCTGTCCGACATGCTATTTCAAACAATTCTCATACTTCGCAAAAGTACTTTCTACCTTTCCTTCTGCGTTGTTTACGAAATGTTTCCATACATCTGCCAATATTGGAAGGTGGCGCACCCCTTACTACCCCACTGGGGTAGCCCTTCGTAATCAAAAACGGATAATATCTGCAATAAGGACAGGGATGGCACGCTCTCACTAATCGCGGAGTAAGAGCAGAGTGCCATCGCTCGCCATCGGTAAGACTTATAAAGAATGTTTTTCTTTTGCCAACGCCATTTCATCTACAACGGAAGGTGATGGACCGATGCTGCAGCCAGCATCCACGCACATCAGCATAAAACCCTGCTTATTACGTGTGTTTAAATTCTTACCGTAACTTTAATACATTATTATTTATCGATTGCGGGAAAACGCCTTCGTGCAGCTTGGACCAGATGATTATGCAGCGTGGCAAGAAGGTGCACGTGGCTGACCTTGAACAGTGACGGAGGGGCTTCCCGTACCCATTGCCGCATACTATAACGGTCTTACGGTATTGTTCTTTACGCCATCCTCACTGATTATTTTTAAATCCCATCTACTCTAGTGTGGGCAAGCGGCACGGCTAGGGCCGTTGTGGCTAACGAGCGCATTAATGTTTAGTGGACTAAAGTCGTAGTAAGCCCCGAGGGAACCTCTCACCACACCACCATTTTGCTGTGCCCCCATGATACACGATGTCAAAGGATGCGTGCGTCAAGTAAGCTTCAAAGCCATGGTCGAAGATGCGATGCGTCTAGGTGGATGGATGGTTGCAATCTTCCACATTTGTAAATCAAATACAAATCTTCATTCTTATGGATAACCTCAAATATTGAGTTCTTCATGATCACTTGCCAGTTTCTCTTTGTCGAAAAGTCCAACAAGTAGCTTTCTAGAGCTCTTGGAACAATGGATCCTTCCATGGATCCTACCAAGACGCCGGCGGCACGTCCGCCACCTGGCGTTATACCGAACCTCATCAACCCCCAAAATGATCAAAGGGTCTCGATCGCTGTGTGTGCTGTTATGCTTTCTTTAATCTTTATTTTCTCATCTGGTAGAGCTATCAATGTTTATTTAAATCGAACCGTGGGCCTTGACGATTGTAAGCGACCTTCCTCCTTAGATATCTCAACGTGAAGTATTAATCGTTTGCAGGGACTTGTGCAATTGCTGTAGTATGTGGTCTTCAGCGTTCTATTACCATATATAATGCTAAAGCCAAAGCGTAGATTATAACAACTGGCTTTACTGGTCTAGTTCTTCAACGTAAGGCTCTCGAGTGGCTAAACAAACTTGGTGCAACCTTCAAGTACTAACTCCATTTCCAGAGAGTTACACTTTCCAGCACCAATGGGACATGCCAATAAGTTGGTATGATGTCAAACGGGCCAAGGTATTATATTTCTCAACGCCAAATGGAATCGTAAATAACAAGCTTCCCTCCAGTACAGTTTTGCCATCAGCACCATCTTAGGCCCAGGAACCTTCTTCGCCAAAGCCTCCGTTCTATTCCTCTACCGCCGCCTCTTCAGCGGCTCTCAGAAACGCTTCAACATCATCATCTGGATTACCATGGGCTGGTGCGTTGCGCTGTACTGGGTCAACGTGCCGCTGCAGTCCGGCTTCTGCGCCCCTTTCAAGGGCCAGGGATGGGCGGATGCCTCGGTATACGCGAGGTGTTCGAGATTCCTGCCTTTTGCTATTGTGCAAGGCACATTGAATGTTGTGACGGACTTCTGGATGCTGTATATCCCACTACCGATCATTTGGAATCTGAAGATGCATCGGAATAAGAAACTTTGGATTGGAGGTATATTCCTCACTGGGATTCTGTTAGTTAGCCCCCCGTCAAATCTGGCGATGCGAAAGCCGCGGCTAATGGTCATAAAGTGGTTGTGCAGCTAGCGTTGTTGGTTTGGTTTATCGAATCAAGGTCAACTACTCGCCGGATACCTCCTGGAATACAAACATCCTATACCTTTCAATGTACGGACCCCCATTTCAACACCTTATAATTAAAATTTTGCTAACAGACCTGCGCTTAACAGTGTATGTGAGATCGACTCCGCCATAATCTGCAGCTCAATGCCAGCATTCGCATCATTAGCGAAGCGATTAATCCAAGACAAAACCCTCAGTACCGCAAAAGTTACTTCGCGGGGTCCCAGCCACTACTATCAATCAAAAGCCAGCAAGCCCAACGACGGCTCCTATCTAGAACTAGTCGGACGCGAAGGTGTGCACGCCGGAGCCACGGAGAACCATATCAGAGCGGGCTCCGAATCGGGGTCTATCTCGCAAGAGCCGCTGGCTAAGGCGTCGAATGCGGGGATCGTGAGGTCGGTCGAAGTGGATGTAGAAGTCTCGCCCTCGAAGCATATATTGAGATGATTTGTAAGGCGATTCAATATACTAATTGTTATGGAAATAGCATTCTTGTATATAGAACTTGTAGCACTGTATAATGTGTACATATGTAACACTCGATACAATTCCCGAACTACGCATTTCAAAACTGTGCAAGCCATCCAGGCAATAATTCGTAGCTTTTCCCAGTACTTATTCCTACCCTGTCCTGTCCGTCAGATAAAAGTCCGCCGACTTGATAACGATCATCGCTATCGTTCTTCTAATCTACCCCTCTTCTTATCATTCATACAGCCTATCACAGCCGCAATAGAACGACCTGTGGGCTCACTTAGTATATACGGAGTACTCTAAGAGCAAGATCTGCCTTACAGCCTATCGTAGCCACATTTGGATGAACTGTAGACCCACTTGCTATATACGGAGTATTTTAAAAGTGAGATAGTCCTGATCGTCACGATCATCCCGATCGCCTCCTATCTACGAAGTAGTCTAAGTCTACGCGTACTAGTACCGCTACGTAGACAAAGCTAGGACCTTCTATTTATAGGTACCGAATATTACAAGCAACGCAACCTTAAATCTCTACTATATACCGCGAACGTACGAAGTGACATACTACCGGTACTTGCATTAAATAGCTTCTATGCAGATACAGCCTTGTAAGCGGTGGAGTAATATTATAAACTGTTGGAAATACAGCCCTTAAGGTGTCAGGTGACGCGGCCGCTAGAGAGCGCGTACGAGGATATAAGGTCCTCGTCTTCATCTATATAGTAGCTTTTCTTCTTAAGCTAATATAACCTCTTTGATCTACTTTCTTACCTATATTCCTATCTAGTCTATACATTTTTCTAAAGGTAATAATCCTAGAAGATATATAGCTCTAATAGAGTCTACTAAATATAACTTAACTTAGAAACTTAGTAAAAGTATCTATAAGTATCTTAGATGTTAGTATATATTAGACTTTTCTTTTTCTTTATTTTAAATATATTATAAATATAGTAGTAGCTAATATTAATATGCTTTAACTACTTATAAAAATAAGGAATTTAGATTTGAAGCTAGAGCACTTTGATTATCTTTATATATATTAAGTATCTTACTATTTTCCTAACATACTTAGATATTCTAAGATTCTTAAACATCTATATAGTCTATTAGCTCTATTTAGTATAGCTTTTGCTTCATAGTTAATTATAAGCACACTTCAAAGCTGTATTAAACTATCGCAAATCGTGATTTCAGACATAAATCGCCGAGCTGGTTAACTTCTAAACATTTCCTGCGCATAGCCTGCCATCTATACTCGTGTCTTTATAGAACCATTATCTTCAGCGTTCTGTTTATATTCTCTAATAACATGAACATTTAACAGGTCGCGCTTGATATTCAGTAAGGCCAACTTAGCAGCAAAGTTAAGGAAAACATCAAGCTTGCGATCAACCTCTAAGCCCCTTAAAATCTCGTTCGCTGATGTGTAATACCTGCGGTCAAGTCCGCTGAGAACAATATCCTAAAGCTTCACTAACCACTCAAAAAAGGAATCTTGGATTGAAAGCTCTAGCCATCCTACCTAGCAACCATATTTTTACTTGGATTTCAATTTCAACCGTTGGTAGATATTCATTGTGTTTTTCGTCCAGGACGTTCCTTCGAAGCACCGGTCATAGAAGCCTTCCACATCGTAGTATACTCGCCCAGTAGGTTCTTCGAGTATTCACTGATCAACTTCGTCATGTATCTGCTCAAGCCCTCTCTAAGAAGCGGAACTAGATCGTATCGGCGTGTCATCAAAGACGATTTTCTGGAAGGCAGTTGGAGGCGTAGCAAGGTTTGATCGCGCAACCACGGAAAACACATCACTCCAAATCTTCTCGTCGGAGGCATGCGTAAAGACAAGTTCTAGCAATGTCTCCGTAGCTTTGATATCCGTCGCTGTTGGAGATATTCGGGAATACAGCGAGGCAAGGTCGCCGCTAAGAGGCCCGGTGACGTTTCTAGAAGGACGGACACGGGCAACTGCTTCACTCTGCAGAGTGAGGATCAGATCAAGCACTAGATTCTGAGCACCTTGAATTTGCTTAGAGAGAAGGGAAAATGGGTGAATATGTCACTCACGAGTATCTGAAGCGCAAGAAAGAATGGCCTGTATGATATCTTTAAGATGACAGCCTATGAACAAAATTTTCAATCAAACAATCAATCCTAGGTGCCAGTCCCTTTTTCTTTCCCAAAATCTGTCTTCTATCCTGCAGGTACTAGTATCTAAATGTTACCAACTGCTGAACTATGCGTAATTATCTACTCCTCTATCGTGGCCGATTGGCTTCTCAACTTGCTCAATCAATCTATATTACATTGCTGTTATTACTCATTACCACATTGAGTATCAGCGTCTACTTATTATATTTTATCCTCTATACTCAGAGGCGGGAAACTATAGATAATCTCCATTTAAAGGCATTTACATCGGATCTCCTTTATTGGACTGTTTCCTAACCCAAAGAACGAGTATCAGTGCAGCATCGGTATATTGGCTCAAGAATGTTGTCTCTTATCTACCTTAGAAATACCGACAGCAACCCTCTAGCAGTGTAAGTAGCCCTCCATAAAATTTAAATATCGAGGAAATCCAAACGAAGAAAAAAATCAGTCAAGGCAAAGCTAAACACCACTAGCGAAAGACAAACCCCCAGATTCTATATCAACGGTCATAGAATCCTGGAGTCCACACATATCAAAGAGTTTTAACGGGGTCAAGTCTTTCGGCGTTCCGACCACTCCTTCAGCCTTAAGTCGCTCAAGCGTAGCTTGAATAGCCACATACGCCGGGGCAATCGACGCGAATGAGAAAATCATGATTCTGAACCCCATCTCCTTTGCTTCTTTGGTAGTGATAATAGGTGTTGCACCATTCTCTACCATATTCAATAGAAGTGGCCAAGGTGCGAGGTCTTTCACCGCCTGGGCAGCCATTTCTTTTGAAGTGTAGCCTTCGAGCAGTCCCACGTCAGCACCAAGTGAGCGTGCTACTTTAAGGCGTTTGACACACTCATCGTAGCCGAGCATCTGTAGTGCATCGGTGCGAGCAATCAGCACGATGTCTGAATGCATTGCATCCTTGGCTGACTTGGCTGCACGCACGCGTGTGTAAAATTCCTCGTTGGGAACGACCTTCTTGCCTTTCAAATGACCACAACGCTTGTTCATGACCTGATCTTCGATGTGAAAACCGGCCACCCCAGCGCGAATATATGACTTGACAGAATTGGCCACCATGATTGGCCCTGATAGCAGAAAGTCAGCCAGAAAATATTCAAGGGGGTAAATGTAGTTGACCGACCTCCGTAACCAGTGTCCATGTCAGCGATAAGAGGCGGGCCATAGGGCTCCAAGTTGGCGATCATTTCAGCGTGTTCTTTCATATCATGGAGGTGGGCAATTCCTAGATCTGGCTGACCAAGACGAGAGGCTGTTGTCCCAGCACCGGTCCATACATCACAAACGTGTTAACAAACGCTGCCAATAGTGTTGCAGTATGATTAAAGCCTTACCATATACATAGCACTAAAACCCACACGCAGTGCAATACGTGCTGAAAGGCCGTCGTAAACACCGGGGCATACGATCAACTCATCGGTGTCTTCGATCATCTTCTTGAGTTTTGTTGCTGCTGACAAATTGTTCGAGACTGCAATAGGAGATTGGCTAACCCTGTTGAAGGAGACGAGAATGCTGTCCGATTCTGCAGGAACATCGACGGTGACCTTTGGGGGATCTACAGTCGTCGTAGCAGTAGGAACACTGAGAACACTAAGGAAGGGAGGCTTCTTGTCATTAGGCCGTGCAATTGTGCAAGGGTGAAATTTGAGGAATTAATACCTCTTTCTCGAGAAGGGGTTGTGTCTCTACAAGGGACATAGTCTCCATTTTGTCAGTGGTAGAAGAAGTACTCAACACCGGAAGTAGTTCCAGAAATCGATGATGAGAGCCAGAAAGTATGGATGGAGGTGTAACAGGATTTATTTCTCTCTACTGGGAGGACAGATGAGAATCGATATTGCTTTCCAGTGATGACTGTCATAAGATTATAGAACAAAGATAAAGGTAAGAGAATAGGGCGTTATATAGGTCCCTGGCTCCCAAGTCTCTACGAAGTGTGTGTATGTAATATTCAACTGCTAACTCGCGAAGATTCATAAGAGACTCGGTGCCAGTCACCTCATTTTGTCTCATCACCGTTCTCGCAGAAGCCAAGATGCACCCATACACTCAATGCAATCAATATAACGCAATCGATATATGCAATCACCACTGGAAAGCGTAGTCCATCCCGTGTACTACTACCCACTGGTTTGCCAAGCAGCAACGTTACAAAAAAAACCTTGCATATATGTAGCCAAGGTCAGTGTAGAGCTCTTATCCAGTTGTGAATGGGTATCTCGTGGCTGCAACTGAAATACCAAGGGCGGCTATTTTGAGGAGTGAGGCAATAGACTGTGGTGTGAACATATCAACCTCAAGGCCGAAATAGGCCCGGTATCTTGTACTAAATCTCTTTCTTCTCTGCAATTTGTGCTTGTGAAACCCTTGGCAATCTATTCATATTGATACTATCACCCCCCCCCCTCATAAAGAGCATTTGTGGGTTACTCTACCGTAAATACAAGAGGGCTAAGCTAATAAAATTAATATAGCTAGGCCTTAGTAAGACGTTATAGGGACTTTACAAGTACCTTTCGCCATAAATAGTAGGCCATTTATAACGGCTGTACCTAATCAGTTCTATAGATTTCTATGTATTATAGGGACGAGACCCATAAATGCTTATTAATTAAGCGGAGGGGAGTACACAGACAATGCCCGCTTAAGTGCTGGATTGCATCCAATACTTACTGCATTTAAAGTAACAATATGCCGACCTATAGGCACAGCAGCAGCAAGGCTCCTTATCTTTGGAAGGCTGAAAAAGTCGAAATTGGTGGCAAAATTTGATCAAATCAAGTAAGTGGTTAAAGTACATTATATCTCTGTCTTAAAATCAAATTTCAAAACGCTTTCATGAACTCACTAGCTTTCTACTCTCCCCCTCCCCCCTAATAAACAGCATATGTGGGTTTGACTACCGTAAATATAAAGGGGCTAAGCTAATAATATTAAGACAGCCAGGGCTTAGTAGGACCTTATAGGGACTTTATAAGTACCCTTCGCAATAATAGTGGGCCATTTATAATAGCTGTAGCTATTTAGTTCTATAGATTTCTACGTATTATAGGAATTTGACCTATAAATGCTCTTTATTAAGATGGGGGGGACGCCAGATGAATTTGATAGAGGGAAGAATTGAAGGGAAGTTCCGAAACATACTGGGCGTGCTGGCTCGAAAGGGGGATTGGTGTTTGGTGTCCTATATTACGCCGTGGGGCAATGTACCCTGGGGGCATGCTCCAATGCTTGGCGTGCGGGATGGCCCGCGGTCTAACGGCGCTCCTGCCCCAGTCGTCAATTTCCGCTCCACCTTTACCATCAATTCATCAATAATGCCAATGATGCAATGGCTTGGCTATCCACACCAGTTATCATTTGCCGCTGGGTTCAACAAATGATGTCTGATTGAGATATCAGAGACCATGCCGCGAATGCATTCTCCTGGTTGCATTCCCTTGCATATCTTAAACTGACAATATAAAGTATACTTACTGTTGGCACCGGGCTGCATCCATCGCTCTTGTGTTCGTATCTCCATTCCACACACCTAGATCTTCCCCCTCCATCGTAATAGATTCTACAGACAAGGTCTCTCTTTCTCTCTTGAACCTTCCTCGGTATCTCCCAAATCCCCCTTTCTCACAAGTTATGTCGGAAGTCGAGAATAGAACAGCTTCAGCTCTTGCGGGCCTGCCAATGTCCACATCTCCTGTGAAGCCAGAAGGGGGTCATCCAAATGAACTTGCTCAGAAATCCTCTGGACTGTCACATATACGAAGTTATTTCAGCATTGAAGTTACCACAAACCATGCCGATCTTTTGCTGTTGCTGTGCTGCTTGGTCACCGGTTTCGTGGATAGCACGTTCTACAATGGTAGAGTATTCTGTAATGAAGGTGGAATTATAGACTGACAATTCTTCCAGCATTTAGTACTTTCGTGTCCATGCAAACCGGTATGTGGAAACCCCGATTCTACGAAATTTTGGTGGACTACTTTGTGCCTCATATTGTCAACGACGACTAACTGGAAGTAGGAAATACAATATTTGTTGCTCTCGGTGCATCTGGCCAGAACACTAGGCCATACGGCTGGGCCAGATCTCTCTCATCGATTGGCTTCTTCATCATTGGATCTTCATTCTTCTCTCGGTTCAACCGCGCCTTCGGTGCTCGCCGACGTGGAACAATTGTGAGCTCTTTCCTACTACAGAGCATCTGTATACTTATCGCCAGTGGTCTGGTAGAAGGAGGAGCCATCGATGGAACGGTCCCATCAAAAACTTCAGTTGTACATTGGAACCAACTTGCTCCTATAGCACTCATGAGCTTTCAGTCTGCTGGTCAGATTGTAAGCAGTAGAGCGCTGGATGTGGGCGAGATTCCCACCGTGGTGATAACAAGTCTACTTTGCGATCTTTTCTCAGATCCATTACTGTTTGACTCACATAGTAAAAACCCCAAGAGAAATAGAAGAGCAGCTGCTTTTATACTGACCTTGGTTGGAGCGATTGTAGGTGGTTGGGTCTCTAAATCAACCGGAGGAGTTCAGACAATGCTGTGGGTTGCCGGTGCTGTCAAATTCCTGCTTTCGATGTTGTGGATATTCTGGATAAGTGCATGATACGCTGTTAGTTAATCAAACTGAGACTTATGGAGTGCTCGAGATGAGAGAAGGCACGCTGTAAAGGCGTGTATTCAACAACTTGTCATTCAAGGGCATTGGCAGGAGCTTTTTTTGCCAGCTGAAATACGGGTGTTGGTGGTGGTGACCTGGATTGAGCGATGTGATTAATTAGTTGGGTTGGCAGGTATGCAGTCACGGTCAAGTATGCAAGAGTAATCGTTATCTTGTTACCATGTATATAGTGAAATACTATATTTGAGTTTCTCTCACATGGGTCAGGCCGGCTTCTTGATGACCATGATAGATAAGCGTTCTTCTATTAGCTGTCGATATTTAGCATGTGGGCCCTGCAGGCCCTTCCGCTCCCTTATTAGCCGCGAAACTTAAGTCAGACTTAAATAGGCAAGCCGCATTTTTCAGGGTAGGTCTAGGCTTTATAGTCTCTGCGAAGCCTCTAAGATAGTATAGAAGATGGTTTGCAGAAAAGAGCGCAAATTTTAACTTTTACTTTTTAGATTTTCGCTTTTCAATCTATAAATACTAGTTCAAATCACTCTGTTATAAATTTATGGGTATAGATGAAGATAAGAAGGGTTAGTGTAAACGACTAATTAGCAAGGCAATAAAATCAACAAATTTCACTTTTGATTAGCATATACGTGATAAGAGGCTCGAAACTATGCTTCATATTCATATTCCAGCATTGGTCAAGCGCCTAATCCATCTCATAACCCATCAATCAATTTCAACTACCCCTCCCTCCCTCTCTTCCTATGCACGTATTCATTCTCCATTCCTATTCCCAATCCCAAACGCCAGACCAAAGCATCCGAACACCAAACACGTACGGTATAACAAAAGCCTCCCTCCATCCCTGAGCAAGCACGCCGCACGCATCAAAACTATTTTACAGCCCGAGCAACAGTTTCAAGACCAAAGCTACTAGTAACACTACAACACCTGCTATCGCTCTGTCTATCCACATGGGCACTCCGTCATTCGAGCGTGTTTGTGGCTGTGGTGGCTGTAGAGCTAATTGCTGAAGCGGCGCAGGAGCAGGAGCGTGATACGGCGTTTGAGGTACGAGAGGATGATGCCATGTCCGCGGCGGTTGCTGAGTAGGAGTAGGTGTAGGTGGAGGAATGTGTGCCGGCTGTACCGACTCATCGACCGGCCCAACATCAGCAGTCCTCACAAACCCCTCCGCCAACTCCGCTTCCTCTGTATCCGCTTCCTCCTTCTCCTTCTCCTTCCCCTTCCCCTTCCCCATCTCATCCTTGAACCCCATCTGCAACTCCCTCGGCACTTCCACTTCCCCTCCCCCCTTTTCCCCCTCCCGCTCCCGTTCCAATTCCATCGCCCTAAAAGCCTCCTCCCTCTCCCCCAGAATCTCCCCGTTACTCCTCCCCCCACACCCACCACATCTCCACCCCGGCGTCTCCCCCGCAATGCCCCTCCTGCCCTCCTCACTCATCTCCACCCCCCCAAGCTGCCCCTTCGCATCCGTCTCCATAAACGCTCTCAGCGCCACCAGCGCCGTGCGGATTCCCCACGCCGGCTGCCACGTCTCCTCATGGTGTCCGCTGATACTGAGACAGATCTCGCGGTTTGCTTCGAAGCGCCCGGAGGGGGTGAGGAAGCGGAATGATGGGGGACGCAGTGGGTACGTGGACGGTAGGATTATGCGCCCGTGGTAGATTCCTGAGGCGTAGGGGGAGGAGGGGGGGCCGCGCAGTGTGAAGTGCCAGTTGAATAGGTCGGCGTCGGTGGCGGGCGCGGCGTGGTAGTCGGGGGAGGGGGTGGTGGATAGTTCCGCTGCTTCGCGGACTGTGTGGTGGAGGTATTAGGTTCTTGCACTCAAACAAAGAGGAAAAGACAAGAGAATATATAACTTGATGTGCTGTGTTGTAAAGGCAGGAGAGGGAGCTTACGAATTCGTTTTATAGTGGGGGACTTTGAGTTGAATCTCGGTGCACCAGGTGTTGCCATAATCACCAATCAACGTGATAGTCTAAATTCGGGCAAGAGGAAGAATCGTTAATTGTTAATAAGAGCTGTGCATTGATTTTATCTCCTCTTATTTATGTTGTTCGTATGGATGCGATTGCGACGTGTGATGCAAAGTTGGGAACTGGAACAAACTGGACAGCTGTCGCGAGAGAGAGCTGTCGTTGGAACGGAACGGAGGAGGTCGGGGATAAGATAAGATAAGATGGGGGAGATATTATCACGTGCTGGTTATCTGTGAGTGAGCTCGAATCTTTTACGGCGGGCTTTATAATAACAAGAAACCTTATGGTGTGTGCAAGAGCGGCACTAATCTATATGATGCTAGGTGGCACAATCTATATGATGTCAGGTGGCATATAACATGAGAAGCCGATACAATCAAGTACTAGAAGCATAATCAAAAGTCTGGTGGTTTGAAAGTTTATAAATAGCAACTCTTTCATAAAGGCCGCTGTAAACACTTTAGCAGACAAGGAGAATGTATTAGAAGTCGTAATATACATGTATGTCATCTATCCATAACTAAGGGTATTCCTATTATACATCCTATGATATAACGCCGAAGTAACATCCTTGAATACTTAATCAACGCCATCATCCTGACCATCCCATCCCCGTTCATCAGTATCCTTCTGCCTCGCAAGCGTATTGCCCAATAATGTATTCGTTACTACACCCACTTTCTGAGGCCACCCCACAGCTGCTTTCCGGTCCAAAGTCTTCCGCTCAACTTCATCCTCGTCACTGCTGATCTCATATGGATCTGGCGAGCCTCGAGGTCTCATATGCTGCAGGGAGACATTGTCCATTCGAACGTCAACTCCATCTGCATACTCGGCTGGGTCCCGTCCTAGGATCTTGTCTGCTTTTGAAGTCGCTCTGCCCAAAACCCTATCGGCTTTTGATGTTGATCTTGCAGGATACGAGCCAACGTAATGCCTTGCGGCTCCATTTTGTGGCTGCACCGGGAATACCGGAGATTGTGGTTCGCCCCAGCCAGCAGCTGCCTCTCGCTGGCGTTGAGAATCTCGTTCCCGTGCTATTTTGTCTCTTGCTGCCACCCACTTCGGACTCGGTTCCCAGGCCCATCCATCTCCTGTAGTGTTGCAGACGGGGAGGAACCAGAAAGCTTTCTTCGGTCCAAAAAGATGAAGCAGATTTCTCCTCCATCCCAGGTCAAATGCACTTGGTAGCTTCTCCGAATCCTGCTCATCAAGATATTCTTCATACCTCTGACGTGCTCGCTCTCTTTCATACACATCATATTGCTGACGCTGTCCATCTTGCTGCGCGCCATTCATCTCATTCATCTGCTGTCCATGCTCCATCCCACCATTCATCCGCTGATGCTGCATCGACTTCCTCAACGGGCTCAGATACCTCGTCTTCTCCAAACACTCAATCGTAGTCTGTCCCCTACAAGCAAGCAGTATATGCCAGCCTGTAAATCCCGCCAACACCAACCCAATAATCCCGCCAATAACAGCCAGCATCACATAATTCACCGGCATCAACGACTCAGTATATTCCCCATCATTCAGAATCTCCCTCCACACCCAAGTCGCAGATACCGCGAAACATAGGAGGCAGAACACCGTCGTGTATATTAGGAAGAGCAGGAACGCTTTGTAGTTATGTAGCCCGACGCAGGTGGCCAGCCATGGACAGTGGTGATCCATTTTCAGAACGCAGGTTCGGCAGGTAGAGCAGTGGTGTGCGCGGTCTGGCTTCCGGGCCTGGCATTTCTTGCAGAAGCGCAACTCGCCATTACTTTTGACCGTGAAATTCGTCGCATTCGGGGTATGGGTTGGTAGGGCGCTGTAGCCATTATGATCGCTGGTCGTGGTGCCGGGGGATGTAAAAACGGCGGTAGTGTAGGACCAGTTGAGGAGGATGTAAATTACTATTCCGAGAATGGATGTTCCTTTTCCTAGATAGCAGCTGTCATTAGCAATCTGGCAGGCATGGCATAGCATGGCATGGCATGTATTTGGAAAAGGGTGTACGTACCAATCCACACGCCTTGAGTAGGCAGGAATCCTATCGTAGCTTCCACCCACACGGCCCAGGTCGTGATACTGTATACGAAGAACAGCGGGAAATACGTTGCGCCTACGCAGCAGCAGCGCTCTACCTTTCGGGCCCAGCCTCGGGGCGTTGGCATTCTGGAGGGGGAATGTGGTGGACTTGGAGGGGCGAGGGTAGCCATTACTTGGGAGGCGTCATGAGAGAGAAGATAAAAGGGGCATGTTGTGTGGTGTTGAATCCTTTAATAAGGCTTGAGGCGGAGTTGTCGCTGAGCGAAACATGACACGGAAGGTCGGGGCGGAAGAAGGTTGGTCCGAGATATTGATTCAGACGACATGACATCCCCTCTCACTCGATGCATATTTCTCTAAAAAAGGGCTTTGTATCTTTCTGCCGTGAAAATGGATATTGAATACTCTTGATTGTCACTTTTTAGATGGCGATTTTGACAATTTCCCGACTTCCAACAGAGATTCGCTGAAGCGAGAGATAGCGAGTTCTACCCCTTTTTATTTCCTCACTACCCTAGCATTTAAAGGCATACAAGATGTGAATAGACTTCGAAAAGGCGATGCCAGGAACATTTACTCGAGAGACTTTTACTTGCCTGTATGTGTGTACAGCATCCATTTATTGGATATCCGTCTAATGGCTTTGATCACCCGCACAATGGAAAGGTTGTAGTATTCTTTCTGCTAATACTCGAACAAGAGCCCGACTGATATTAACCGTTTGTCGTTTCAGAACCACTTACACGAAGTTCAGTTATTATTCTAAACTCTACCTAGGTAGATTGTCCTTCTACTCCCAGTAGACTCCATTCAATTCGGGTTGAGATGCTCGAGTAGGTCGCCTCGAGTTTAGAAATCTCACGTAGCTATTTTCTACACTTATCCTTGTTTCAATAAAATGTTATATATCTGTCTCACTTAAGTGAGATTTGAGTCTAGAATTGTCTCGTTCTTGAACTTTCTGTCGTTCTTTAATTGACACGATAGATTTAGTAGATTGTAATTTCTGTCAATGGTGTGCAATAGCGAATTCACTATTACTCGCACTTGCCGTTCTCGGCGGCGACGACACAACAAGCGAGGACCTGCAAGTTATTTCTTTCCCTCTACTCTCCTCTCTCCCTCGCTCCACCTGTCCTTGAAAATAAATCCTTCACATCAAGTTGTCCACAACACACGACAACAACCACCACCACCACCACCGCCACGGGGGTCGCTTCGAGTATCTCTTCCAAACAGCTCTCTTCACCATCCTGATCCTCATCCTCACCCTCCTCTTGTACTGTATTCGTGCCTGCTTAACACATCTACCCTTCCTCATCTCCCTCACTCCTTTGCTCTCCTTTCCTCCTTGTCTCTCCCCTTCTCTCCCTCCCCACCTTCCCTCTACCGTCGCATTCGATCAAGATGCCCGCCAGACCCGTGCAAAAGCGCAGTCTGCCCGAGCCAGCTCCGGGTGAAAACCCAACCCTCTGCGAGAAGTGTGATATGCAATTCAAGACCTGGGAGCTCTTCCATGAGCACAAGCTGAGCAGCCCATATCACATCACCTGCAAGATCTGTTCCAAGGACTTCGGTACCCAGGGGGCATGCGAGCGTCATCAACTCCAGGTCAGTTCAACTTCAACTTCAAATTCAACTGCACCTTCACCTCCACCTTTAGTTTCCCCTGATTTTATTTTCCCATCTTACATGCACCTCTTCTAACATCGTCTAGAGCCATGCCGCCAAGCAGAACCTTCATTGCCAGACATGTGGTGCAAAATTCTTGCGCCTTGGTGGCTTAATCTCTCATCTAGAGTTCGACCAATGCGGCCCGAGACTTCCTGACGGCATGACATTCCATCAAAAGGTCAAGGAACGCGAACTGCACTACGATAATCGCCACAACATCTCCCAGCTTTATCAGTTCGGCCAAACCTCCGGAAACTTCGCCAACCAAGCTGAGAACCTAGCTAAAACCCCCATGGATACGATTCCTTCCAATGAATCTGAGCCCGGCAGTGTCCGACTTGATGGTGCTAGTGAGAGTCGACCTTGTAAGCTTAGACATCCAAAAACAAGTGTCATATTCACTGCTGATATTATTTTTCTTCTTTCTCTCCAGCCAGTCATCTCTCTCACCGTCCCGTCTTCAACATCAGCTCTCCGATTCTGTACCCACCCCGCCATCAGCCTCTAGTTGATCTATTGCCTGACGATGCTCTTCCAACGGATGTGGTGGAAGCCAAGGCCGATGAGGATCTGATCTCGTTCGAGGCTTATCATGATTCTTTCGTCGCCGAAGAGATTCTAAATGCACCACTCACAATGAAGACGGAGGAGGTAAAGGCCAAGGCCATTGTCAAGGTCAAGGCTTTCATTTCGCAGCAGGAAGAGGACTCGAAGTCTGACACCACTTCTGTTGGCACGGTTGCTAGACCCAAGCCAGCAAAGCCAGCGGTTGCCCTTCAGACTTCAAAAGTCATCAACCCAAAAGAGTTTCCCCCGCTCGCGTCCCAACACAAACCAAAGGAAAGACACCAGCTCAACGGCCTTACCACCATTGACCCTGTGGCTGTCACTCCATCTGTCAATCCTTGGGGAGTCAAGAAAAACTTGTTTCCGCACGCAACTGCCGCTCCGGCTACCACCACAACCTCTGTAGTTGCATCACCTATTGCTGCCCCTTCACCTCTTGTCCATATGCTCAAATCGTTAGATATCACTGATGAAGGCACCAAATTTGCGCCACATGATCCAAACGATCCAGCTTTCAAGATTGGCAACTACTATGTTTCCTTCATCGGCAAATACAAGTGCCCCCACCTCCCCGGTTGCATGTAAGTCACCTTGTGTCTCAAGAGATTCTTCTGTCATTGGCTGTGCTCTAATACTATCGTAGGAAAACATTTCCTCATGCTGGCGCTTTCTTAGGACACTTGAGATCCCCAGCTCACGCTGGCGGTAAATTCAAGTGCAGAAACTGCCTACGATTCTTCACCACAGCTGGTGCACTCACTCAACATTCTGAGAGTCAGGGCGTTCGCTGCGTTGTCCGCGAGACCGAGCAGTACGACATGTGCGTTGATGAGTTTACTGCTGGTACCGCTACCGTCGCGGGAAAGCTTCATGATAATACTATTAGGTACGGTGTCATTAATAGGCTTGCTGTCGATAGGCCTATTGTCAGCAAGTCTACTGATAATGGGAAGAACAAGCACGAAGAAATGCAGGTTCGGCACGATGCTGTTAATGAAGCTCAGGATCTGGACAAGGGGACGTACTGGCAGCGTAATGAACCGGTTTGGTAAATCGCGCTCGACGACACACTACTTGTCCACTGGCCGCCTTTGCCTACATTCTGGTAGTCTGGACATCCACAGGCCTGCAACCACCAATGCGAATCTGCACAAATTCCTCCTTCTCTTTTCCCCATTTCCGAAACATGAGAACTTCGCACAGTCATTACGAGAGACAATGCAAATGGTCATGTCGCTGGACATGGGGTGGTTTCATGAACATTTTGTTTATTTACCTTGCCTTGAAGGTTTCCTCGTGCTTCCAGCACTTAGCGTTTCCTTGTACCCTCAATCTTTGCTCTTGCGTTGAGTTCCTTGTTCTCTTAGACGGACGCGAAGTCTGTAATGAAGGTCATGCTGGTTGTATTCATGCTCTAATTAGAGCATTAGATGCATGACTTGTACAATTGTACTTAGATTGAACTTGCTAGCTTTTTATACATCTAGAAAAAAACCAATAAAGTCAATCAATTACACTTAATATCTTCAAGGCTAACTTTCTATTATTACGTGAAACAGCATAATTGCGTCGTAATCTATCAACTTAGATCGCAGCGATGCCATACGTATAGCACTTTAAAACTTCACCTAATAGCAACTAACCAATTCCTTTCCTACCAATTGACTTAATCCTTAACATGCTCTAATACGGTATATCCTAGATATCTAAGTCTAGCCCAGCCCGTGCCGAACCCTTTTATCGCGCAGACCGAACGTACTTGGTCGTGTACTATGGTGATTCTCTGCCTTTGCCTGCCATATATACCTAGGGAAAATGCAAAAAAGCTAGGTAAGGTAGATTATTAAGCATAGTCCTGCTATGGGGCAAAGGGAAAGAAGATAGGTAGATTATCAAGTAGGCATAGTATAAGGGAACCGGTTAATTATATGTGCGCTCGCACGAAGACCTTAGCACAGGGTTGTTATCAGGTAGTCTGCTAGCGACTTGCAGTTGGAAGATAGGTATATAGGGATGTGTGGATTGGATTGGATTGCTAGCTAAGGTACGTACTGTGCGCTGGAAAGGAAAGGTGTATGAATATAAATACTAAGGTAGTATTTTCCAGCTGGTCGTGTAGCGAGCCATTAACTTGTTGGAATTTAGAGTTTGGATTTGGAAGGGGAGACGGGTATGTCGCAGTGTGGTTAATTAGGATATAGGGGGGGGGCGGGGGGGTAATTTGAAGATGCCAGCGTGTTTGTTGGGGTGGATGAATTATTAATAGATAATTATATTCTATTGTATAAAGACTAATAAGTCTGTTGTCTGTGAATTGTAGGTTGTGACAGTATGCATATTCTAAAAAGAAATTCTGTTTGTTGATTTAGGGTTACAGGGGGGCGGTTCACGCACGGGATGCGGATACGGAAATGGAGGGGATTCGATGTATAAGTTCCTAAGAGCTGCGGTTGATGTAGGCGATGACTGCAGGTTGAAAGAATAAGGATATTGCGGGAGAGCTGTTGCATGTATATAACACAAGGCACAGCTAGTAAAAAGTGGAAGAAAGAAACGAGTATCATATTATCAGGATAAGATACTAGGCCAAAGCCAAAAGTTGAAACCTGGCCATCTATCTCCTTTCCGGACTCAAGACGATCAACCACCTGCGCAGTAGCTCCTCTCCTCTCGCTCCTCTCCTTCCTTCGCAAGCAGCATATCAGACGCGCATATGCACGCGACGTTCCCTCTCTTCCGTCCTCCGAGCCAAAGCTCCTTGAATCCGTCTCTGCCTTATCACTCGAAACATATCCGGGTTGCCAGAAAACTCTGCTAGGTCGCCATCACTGATGTTATGCGATCCGCCGCCACACGCATATCCTCGATGCCATAAATCCCTGTACCACGCATACCCGTGTGGGCATCCCCCTCCGAGCCGGATCTGTGAGTGCGCCCAGATGTCTTGCTCTTTGCGCTCGCGCGGGGAGAGGGTGGTGTAGAGGAGCTGACGGGATGCGGAATCTCTTTTGTCGAGGTGTGGCATTGCGGTTCCTCGTTGGGTCTGGCCTTGGCTGGCACGATTATATTGGTCTTGACGGTATGGACTTGAGGAGTTTTGGGTGAGGCGATGTGATGGATCGAGGTGTGGCATTAAACTTCCTTGGTGGATAGGACCTGCAGCAGTGGGATAGCCTCGCTCTTGAAGTTGGGGACTTGAATAGTGGTTAGTAAGGTTGCCTTCTGCACGGTCTCTGGTATTCCGATTACTAGAGTCGCTGTTCCAGCGACTCAACCTGCTACGTGGCTGCTGCTCGGGATTCAAGAGTATTCGTCTGCCATATTCAATGGGCTGGTAGGGATTCATGGTTTTGGGGTTTTCGACGCCGCTTGTTGTTGGGTTATGGACGGGTGCTTTGAGTGAGACTTGGTTTGTGTTTGTTGGGGTTTGGGGGTGGGAGGAATTATAGTAAGCTGATGGATATAGTGCGTTGCTTTTATGTGCATCTATTTAGACTCTTCGCCTTGTTATTGTAGAGACTGATTCATAGCGTTGTCTGAGATCTGGGGGAGCAGTGATTGTAAGTCAGGGGCTTTAGCGAGTCAGATGGCCAGCCAATCTGAATCATTTTGTAAGTTGCTTGAGGATGTTCATTGCTTCAGGGATTAACACCTGATTTGAATTAAAAACATTCTTAAGCTTTGATTTACTGAAACGAAGTTTCTCTTTTGACGGGCTACAGGGTTGGTGATCTGACAAGTTGCTCATGTCACGTGGTGTACATTGCCTGTCACTCTGTCAGGATTTATATGGCTAAGACTGATAGATCAGAGATGTCAAAGTAATTAATAAATCGAACTATGAATTGTGAGGGAATGGATGGAACACCAGAGTACGGCATACCACGTGCTTTGCTGACTAACATTACCCAGAGTATCTGACGCCAAGCGACTTCTTCAATACCCCACCGCAATCTTCTACTCCTTTCTCCCTTTACCTCTCTCCAAGGATACGGCTTTACCTGCCTAGCTTTCCGGCCATTTGAGAGTATCCTGCTTCACCGCATGTACAAACCCGCCCCTATACGGTCGAAAAAGACTATCATCTCGCGGTCGCGAAATGGCTGCCAGGACTGTCGCCGGAAGAGATCCAAGGTTCACTACTAGCCATAGCAATCTGTTGAAGTATATCTAATGTGTATAGTGCGATGAACAGAAGCCTTCTTGTGGCCTTTGTGCCCGCTTGGGCTTGACTTGTGAATTCTATCAGAAGCCTCTTCGATTTCGAACTGCAACTTTCCCGGAAAGTGAGCCAGTCTTGACTTCAAACCCGTTGGCCATATCCAACGCATCCGTGCCACCGAATGATTTGCTTGGTCTCATTAGAGATGGCGATTTAAATAACATCTTGTTGCCTGACAACAGCAGCCAAGCTGGCTTCGATTTCTCTTTGTCAGCATCTCGAATTCAGTCCGAAAAGTCTCTTCTCTATGCCACACATTGGGAGAAACATTGTCTGCCATCGCTCAGTAATGTATTCGCCCATTTCTCGACACGCATGGAAGCATGTCCAGTCCTCTTTGATGCTATATTAGCGTTTTCAGCATATAATATGAGTCGCAAGCAGCCGGAGACCAAGACATCAGACACGCTGCGGGACCGATATCTTACACATCGACCTCATAGTACACACCATCTCCACGGCCAGATGTACTACAATTCAGCAATTCGAAAATTGGCTCAGCTGAGTTCAGGCCAATATTGTTCCAACCGCTTAGAGATATTCGCAGCTATGATCCTTTTTTGTTACATGGAATCTTCACTGTGTAATTTTCGTGGATACTACTGCCATGTGAATGGAGTATCAAGCCTCTTAAAAAGCGATATGGACAAGGTCAAATCCAGGTCTAGTGGAGGCAAGCTTCTCACAACATGGGAGCACTCAAAATACTACAACTGGTGGATCAGAGTCCACTTTTGCACGCTTAATTTCCAAAGCAATCAGAATGCATTACATATTTCGTTACCAAAGCAAGACTTAGATGGAACAAACAGCTCCCGACATATGATACTACTCTCTATATTGTGTGAATCTTATCGGCTAAGTTCGAAAGCTTTTCTCCAGTGGTGGAACATTCATTCTGTGGCATTGGGATATGTTGGTGTTGATATGAATCTTTCCTACCAGGAAGATTACAAATCCCAGCTTCTTAAAGAGTCCGAAAGACTCGACGAATGGGAATCGCGACTCAGAGCTTCAGAACTGCCTACAAAGCCCATTTCTCTTGAAACACCAAAGTGTCGAGATCTGTCAGACCCCTTTTCGGGACTGGAGCCCATCCATTTTGAATCGCATGAGGCGTCAGTCAATTACGCATATTATGTCGCAGCTCGTGCTATGCAGTCGTTTTGGGGCAGACATGAAGTTCATTCGGACGGTCTACTTAGCCAAGACGGTATTACGAACGATTACTGGACAACTTTACTACTTCGAGTAGTTCATGGCATTAACAAATCTGATTGTTTGCGTCAGAATGTCTACACGATTGGAATTTCGAGCTTGCTGCTGGCATGCGTCCTCCGCTCAACTGACCTACGTGCTGGAATATGTACAGAAACTTGGCTGAAGGAACTTCAGCAAACCCATGTCTTCGAGGAAGGAAGCTTGCCTATCGGCCAGAATATTGCGGTTGTGTCTATGATTAATTGTCAGAGACGAGCTGGATACGACATATTTGCCATCTCTCCCGCTCTAGAATATGATGACGGCCATGGAAAGTTTGACTCCTACATCAATCAAACGCTTTCGGATGTTCTGGTCTATGGAAGAGATCGCCGTACAGGTTGCGCTTTTTCGAGTTGTGTGCCCCTTAGCAACGATTGTGAAGGCGAATAGTCTGCTTGCCATAAATAACAAGACATGAGAGAATTTCTGAACCATTCTTTCGTCTCGTTTTTTTCTCCAGCTGGGACATATGTCCACAAAAGCAGACACTGCGAAATCTCACACTGTGGTTTATGCTGCCATTTAGGGTACTGAAGACATATCTAGTCCCTCGGGCAAAGCGGAGTGAAATTCGAATGCACTCCCTACTCTTCGACTTTCAATATTTTCACGCAAAAGGCAAACTTGTTACTTTCCATCAACAGCTACAGTTACAAGCTGGCCTCTAATTCGTGGGTGGGTCCGCTTTTATGGCGGGTCCGTACCCGCGCACCTCTTTTGGTTTAGCTTCTCCTGGCATCCTGGGTGACTAGTCGCCGGTTTGGGCATTTTTCTTAGTCTGTCCGACCCCACAGTTCAGTATAAATGGCAAATCTTCTCTCGCATATCCGAGGGATGTTTACATTATATCTGCAAGAAGACGTTCCATTTCTGGTCCGAGACATTTGAGTAGGTGAGCCAATTCCACCGAAACAACTCAAAACTTTCGGTGAATTTCTTTTCCCCTTTGATGAACATTTCTGACATATATCCCATAGTGAACGTTCATTTCTCGATTTGCGAGTAATCCAAGACGGATTGTAATTCAAGTCTGCGGCCAAACTGAGCAAGCACCTCAAGCACTAGGACCATGGCACCATCGAACCCGACTGATGATTATGTTGTCACAGACAGGGCTGGCATCATCGAGAACCGCTACGCGGTCCATGCCGCTATTGTCGATATGACCGGAAAGCTTCTGTATGCCGTCGGCAACCCATCACGAACAACCCTAGCTCGATCTGCGGCCAAACCAGCGCAGGCGCTCGCTGTACTCGAGACCCAGGGTCCCGACCTTTGCGGGTTTGATGAGGCGGACCTAGCATTGATGTGTGCATCTCACAGCAGTGAAAGGCGTCACATCACGCGAGCGGAAGCCATGTTAGTCAAGGCCGGTGCAAAGGAAGAAGACCTGGCCTGTGGTGGCCATCCTGCCGTGTCGGAGGCGGTCAATCGTGCGTGGATTAAGAGCGATTTTACTCCTACCCCAGTATGTAGTAATTGCTCTGGTAAACATGCTGGTATGTTGGCCGGCGCCACAGCAATTGGTGCGGAGATGACAGATTATCACCTGCCAGATCATCCGATGCAGCGACAGGTCAAGCAAGTCTTTGTGGAGTTGTGTGGTATGGATTCTTGCGAGGTGAAATGGGGGATCGATGGTTGCAATCTTCCCTCGCCTGCCGGGCCTCTTAATACGTTAGCGAAAATATATGCTTCCTTTGCTGCGGCTGCGGATGCGGTTGAAACAGGCATCACTACGACAGCTCGAACGCAAGCTTCAAACCGCATCTTTCAGGCGATGACCAAGTATCCCGAGCTTGTGGCAGGCGAAGGGCGATTCTGCACCGAATTTATGGAAGCCTTTGAGGGAATGTCAATTGGCAAAATTGGCGCAGATGGATGTTATTGTATAGGCATTCGAGATTCCAGGCACACCCGAAGCCTGGGGGCGGCTGGAGCTGTTGGTATTGCAGTTAAGATCGAGGACGGCGATATCAATATTCTTTACTCGGCAGTGTTGGAGATCCTCGAGCAGCTTCGGCTGGGACCACCAGTCATGCACCAGGAGCTGTCGTGTTTTCGTCGGCAGAAGATCTTCAACACTGTTGGTATTCTCACGGGTCATGTATCGCACCAGTTTAAAGTTCGCTGTATAGGGTTCGTAGATTAGGATGTTTTGAGCCGGCGACGTCTTCCGTGGTCGCAATTAAGAAATAGGAGTTCCTGGTAAGACCTCCTTGTGATCCCCATTCATCTACAATGCAACATCTTACCCACCCGCTTTGCGCTTTGTGAATGTATTACAAGCTATGCCACGTGAGTATTACATGATAAGGGTGAAAGGTAGAACGGAAGGGTACCCTTCAAATGAGGGTGTAAATAGAAGGAGAGCAGTAACTAACGTGTATCAAAAGATTGGTAGACATGCTACTAGGGCTCATATTAAGTAACAATTTACATAACCATAAATATATGCTAGGATCCATTTTCTCTGTCATGAATCGTCTTACACTCAATGCACCCCATGAACCAACTGTCACTAACAACTAGGCGTAATCGTGAGTTGGGAAGTGACCGATTTAATCGACCGGATAAATAAATGTGCCTCATACAATTCGATGCATATACTAGTACATCGCACATGTTGGTTCTATATTTAACCCTATCGACCCCATCGACCCCACCGACCCCACCGGCCCTCAACCTACTCAACCGACAGTCACAGGCCTAGGTGATAAGAGCAAAACATACTCTTAAGTGGTAGCACAGGCTCGCGGAATGAGTTTGCGATATTTTCAAGGTACGTCCACGACTCTTTATAGTATTTCTTAATATATGTTATTCCTATTCCGCTACCCCTTTCTACTATGAAGAAATCGTGACTCTTAGAGCTACAACTTGAAACTGGAGTCTAAGGATATCAACGAGAATTTTACTGCCCCTATTGATCCAACCCACTGTCTTAAGTGATGACGCTAACGGCCCGTCAAAGAATGGGGCATTGGTGCAATTCGCCCGTCGTGCATTTGGGGTACTAAGCCGCCACGCCTTGCGACAAATAAATGGGAGTATATAGTATGCGTTAAGTCTCCAAAACTCAATTCGTTTATATATGAGTTCCAAAAATTTACATTTAAATTACCTATCTTCTGTTTCCCGCTTTTGCACGTTGTACTACATGCTCAACAGATATATCAGTGCCGTCTTACAAATTTCAGTGCTACCATGAAGGCCACCGGTCTAAAGCGACAAAAGATAAATGCCTACAACGTCTTTATTCTATTCTTTGTTGGCCTAGGATCTGTGAGCTATGGCTATGCTGCCTCAGTCATTGGCGTTACCTTGGGTAAGCCTTCGATTTTCACCCGAAACCATCTACATAAGAGTTAATCCTGATGCTTAGGTCAACCTTCTTTCATTAAATACTTCGGACTGGCTACTCGTAAGAATGGAACCGACCTCGAGGCGAGCATGAACGGACTTTTCCAGACCGGCGGCGTGATTGGCACGTTGCTGCTGCCAATAATCGCCGACAAATGGGGCCGGAAAGCAGCACTTGCTGTGGTGAGTCCGATCTCTGGCTAATGGGTACTCACTTGAGAATGCTCAATATTGTCTAGTCTGCCATTCTTATTGTCGTCTCTGGTGGTATTATGGCCGGAAGTACTAATGTTGGAGAATTCATTTTCTTCCGCTTCATCTCTGGCGCTGGTTCATACATGATTCTGGCTGCCGTACCTGTACGTAGCCGATATTCCCCTCAAACGGCTGATGAAGATCTAACAAATATAGATCTGGATGAGCGAAGTTGTGCCCCCCGATCTGCGTGGAGGATTGGTCACTATCCACGCCCTTCTTCTCATTCTAGGATATTCAAGTGCGTCCTGGACCGGCGTTGGTTTTTATTTCTGGAAAAACGGCAATGGAAACGAATGGCGTCCTCCGCTGGCCATCCAAGCTGTCTGGCCACTCTTACTTCTTTGTGGGCTTTACTGGGTTCCAGAGAGCCCGAGATGGCTTGCGACAAACCACCGTATCGAAGAGGCTCAATCTATCCTCAATCGGCTGCATTCTGACAAATCTGACCCCGAAAACTCCTTTGCGCGTACAGAGCTTTACCAGATCCAGAAGCAAATTGCTATGGACCGTACCTTGGATAGCTCGTGGAAACAAATCTTCACAAAGCCGTCCTATCGAAAACGTGCGTTCCTGGCTATTGGAACAACTGCTACCATTCAATGTTCCGGTGTCTTGGTGATCAATAGTACATTTGTGTCTTCCGGGCTATGACCATGATTGTTAACATCTACATAGACTATGGTCCAACGTTATATGCCAATCTTGGCTACGATGCCGTGCAGCAGATCATCCTCCCGAGCGCTTGGCTTACCACTGGCCTCGGTTTAATTCTTATAGGCATATTTCTTGTCGATAGGTTCCCTAGACCGCAGTTTATGGCCTTCGGAGTAGCTGGGTGTATGGCAACTCTGATAATTGAAGCTGCCCTGATCGCCAACTTCGTCCCATCCACTAATACTACCGCTCTCAAAGCGGCAGTTGCTATGCTATTCGTCTTTCAACCTTTTTATTGTATATTTACTGACGGTGGGCGTTCTCCGTTCTGGTACTATCTCGTGACTGAAGGCTGACTTGTTGTAGGTACTCAATTTGCCTACATTGGAGAGATATTTCCCAGCCATATTCGTGCCAAGGGGGTATGTTTAGGCATCTCTACTATCTCGCTCATGAACTTGATCTGGCTTCAAGCTGCCCCAACGGCGTTCAAGTAAGTTTGGTTTGAACTTGAATGTCTCAAAAGTTCGCATTTGACCCCTCTACTAGAAATGTTGGCTGGAAATTTTACCTTGCTTTTATCATCCCCGGTAGCATTGGGGCTATTGTCATGCATCTGTGCTTCCCTGATACCAGAGGCCTCCCTCTGGAAGAGGTTGCAATGATGTTTGGAGATGCCGACGAAGTCGCTATCTACCAGCGCGAGATTCAGGTTGACCACAACACTCACGCTATTTTTGAGCACCAAGATAATATCGAGAAGACACCTGAGCCTGCTACAGAGCATACTGAAGATATGCAAGTACCGGTTCACATGAAATCCGAAGATGTTTAGATAATTGAATATGACTGAAACTCGCCAGCTTCTTTCGATACTGCTAAGTTGATTCGTGCATTCATGACTAAATTTCAATTATGGGTTTCTGAAATCCTCAAACTCTTCTTTGAAACGAAATTCCAGAAGATGGTCGCGTCTATAAATTAGCTTTCCACCTTGCCGGGCATATTGCTGATAAAGATGGTAATAAGTCCGTTGCCTTTCAGCAGGTAGAATAACAGGAAGGATGCTAGTAAAGAGTTACTAGAAGTGATCGGTATGGGATAGAAATATCTTCGGAGGTTCTTTGTAATCAAACCATTGTATTTGATACTCTGGCAGGACTGGCTCTTATTAGATCAAAGAACATTTGACCGGATGAAATATGATTATAATTTCTGAATCTTCCTCGCAGTACGTCGCATCAGTTAGCAGAATTGGAGACCATGTAACCTCCGCCACCTCTCTGATATATTTCCATCTTGCTTTCAAAGACAAAGCGGTAACACGTACCTTTATAAGATATATAGAGCTGCACCATTTACTAATTTATTTGAAGCCTTGTATCTCGATCTAGGTCCTTCAAGTAATAATGCAAGTAGACTATATCAAGACAGACAATTTTAATATCGTCTTTATTGCCAGTCTGCAACCTCAACCGACCTTACAGCATTTCTCACTACAGGCTTATGATCATCGAGCGGTTCAGAGCAGTCCAGGTGTAGCATAGCTCTTAGGCTTAACGCAGAACAAGTACCCCAATGCTAGCACAGAAATGACACTAAATTTCCCGACTTTTCTGGGGCTGTGGGGCTGTGATCTCGTGGGGTCGTGGGGTCGTGGGGGTACGTACGTGAATGCTTGGATTAGGCGACCCAGCCCAGCTACAACCGAGTGGATATTATTCATCTACTTGTAAGGAAGGGCACGAGCCCGCCCTAAACGCCAGCTTCTTGAAATTTACCATCTCATACCCATAAGAGTGACTCTACAGCGCATTCGATATAAGAAATCTCAGTCGCCGCATTCGGTTGAAATTCGCCAGAATGCCCATAAACAAGTACGAAGACAAGCCCGTCGACACTTCTGTATTGCCATCTCCGGAGGAGCTCGTAGGCAAGAGTGTAGTAGTTACTGGAGGTGTGTAGAATGAATGGATTTTCCAACCTTTGTTTTTTTTTAACCTTGTTCAGATTCTTGTCGTGCAATAATAGCTGATTGTTGAAGATAGGCTCTAGTGGATTAGGTAAAGGATACGTGGATGCGTTCGTCAAGGCTGGGTATGTATGCTATGCTCAATTACTCCCCTCTTATATACCTTTTGCCGGCTCAACTTAGTTCTAATGCTTTCTTCTCAATCTTTAGGGCATATGTGACGATTGCCGACATAGACGAGGGTAAAGGCCAAAAAGCCGCGAGAGAACACTCCGGGTGAGTTTCAAGAGAGATAAATCCAGTGGCTTGTTTCAGGCACAGCTAATACGCCATATCTATTAATATATAGGCAAGTTCAATTTGTAAAATGCAATGTGACATCGTGGGAAGATCAAGTTGCAGTGTTCAAAGCTGCTGTTTCCAACTCACCCTACAAGAGCTGTGACATTGTTGTTGCAAATGCTGGTATCAGTGGGCCAGACGATGTATTTCAATTTGACGGTAAATGCTAAAAAGGCCCTTCTTCCTGTTCCCCTTGACATATGAAATGCGTGCTAACTACTATACCGCCAGACGTTTCGAAGGAGCCCGTCAAGCCCGATCTGCGCATCATCAACATCAATCTGATAGGCATTCTGTATACTGCAAAGCTCGCCATGCACTATTTTCGTGTGCAGCCCGAAGATGATAATCGAGACCGCTGTCTTATAATCAAAGGCAGTCTTGCTGGTTTCCTTGATCAACCTGGAAGCCCACAGTACAATGCCTCTAAATTTGGAGGCAGGGGGCTGATGCGATCCTTGCGGCAAACGTCCTGGCAGCAAGGCATACGCGTAAACTACATCGCTCCGTGGTAAGTGGCTAGTCACCTAAAAGCAATAAAGTTGTACTATTCTCTTTTTGGAGTTAGAAGTTTCATGGTTTTGTCCAGATGGCAGGTAGACTTGCTTATTTTTGATGCAGGTATATCAAAACTCCGATAATGAGCGAGACTGTGATAAACCATATACTCTCTAAAGGTGTATCGTTTGCGCTTTTAGGGGATGCCTGTAAGGCTGTCTTGCGCGTAGCATCAGACAAATCAATCAATGGTGAGTTTATAACAATTTTATCCCCCTGACTAATTTCTATTTGTTTAAAAATTTGGCTGAGATTCTATCTAGGACGTGCACTGGCTATTGTTCCGCGAGATGAGAGCCCAGAAGGTTACATGGATGTGGCTCACGATGATTACCCCGAAGGAGATTTCTTTGGCAAATTGCAGAAAGTGGTATTAGCGACAAGTCATCGCACTGCGGTCAGTCATCGATAGACTTATATTACGTACTCATATTTGGCTTTAGTACTGACTCCTTTTAGGTACCCGGAACCCAGCAGTAGCCCAGGTAGAACGAAGTAAAAGACGTGTAAATGCTAGCTGGGAATTGACTATGCGAAACCTGAAGATAATATCGATATCGAGATAGTCAAATAAGAATAATCTCTATCATCACTTCCAGCAGTATCTGTAGAAGAAATTGTCTCGACTCTACACATATGTAGTACATCCGATATTTACTACGAACACTAAAGTTTAGTTTCATAGACCTGAATGATTTTTTTAACAAGCTTCTTTACCTGCCATCATACTGTCTCAGGTAGAAGATGCTGCGAGTACCTAATTCCACCATGGAAAATGTCCCTTCCATTTATGTAACTCCTGTCGTGAAGACTTCAAATTGTAGTGGAAAAGAGCATGACGCTAACGCACCCTCAGGACCCTCTAACGCCAAGGTCACGTCGTGTTCGTAACAAACCCCCTAAGCTCAAATCGAGTCTAAGATCTTTGATACCATACTAGGCATTGATGATCTTCTAATCATCTGGCAATAGAGTAATCCGTCAATTAGTCGTGGGTCAAATGCCAATAAAGAAAAGGAGGGCTAGGATGAGAAATATTATGGCGGAACGTACCCCATCCTGACCCCATGACTTGGTGATGACGCTATTGCCATGCTAGTTCAATTAAAACGGTATAGCTGGCTACCCCACGATATCCCTACAAGGCTCCACTGCACAGTTGCGGATCCAGTTGAACCGTGCAAATCGAACATAATTGGTCACAGCCAATTATACCTTTTTGATTCGAGAACTCGTCCCTGACAAAATTGAGCACTGTTGCTACATTAAGGTCCGGGATGAAAATATCCCTCTGTCATGCCTTAGGCTCTAGCATTATAGGACTGTACGGTATGGAGTAGGAAAGTATGGAGCTTGGCTTTACCCCGCATTATCACTAAGACCTGCCATCTCAAATTCAGTATAGAGTATTTCAATATCATCCATAATTCTTGAATTTGCTTCCTATCTATCACCAAACCCTAAGGATTGCCTCAAATCTACCATTATACACTATAGAGGCAAAGAAAGACCGTTTCTCATATGAGAATTTTTTCCTCTTATAACCACAGAGAATTCGAGTTCCTCATTAACCAGAAGTATGCCATCGACATATCCTTCCTATGCCAATCTCAAAAGTGCCTCTGGCACACTCGAAAAAAATTCATGGGACCTCTGGAATAAGAAATGCAACGGGAAAGATCGTTTAGGAGGTACGACATTTATAAATTCATCGGAAAATGGGACGGATCTCTAGTATTGGGACTAATATCTGCTGAACATTTAGCACTGAACCTGCTTACGCCATCCACGGTCTTGGATGCTAGATCTGAAATAAAAACAGGTATTAGCGTTCAGTTGGATTGGTCTCTTGACAATCTTGGGGCTACAATCTCTGGCCGCAAGAACTTGGAGCACAGCTTCATTGACTATAAAGCGCTATTAAATGTTTATGGCCACGATGATTCGGTTTCTTTCAACACTCAATGTGGAAGCCAATGGGTACGTATAAGTCCATTATAACTGTGAGATACTTTAATACTTGTCTTATTAAAGGCTGACTTGTGTGGATAAGGATGGATTCGGACACTATGGTGATCAGGCAACGGGTCTCTACTACAATGGGACAAAGCACGAGAACATTATAAAAACTGGCAATGAATACCTCGGAGTTCACAGTGAGAATTTGTAGAACAAAGCCCAAAAGAATGATTTCAAAGCTGATAAGGAGTACAGATTGGTGTACAAGAGGTGGGATAGTCGGCCGAGGGGTTCTGCTCGACTATGTCGCATACATGGAAGAAACTGGTCAAGAGCTTCCAAATCCATGTACTAGATTCGGTATCACTGTTGACGTACTTGACAAAATTGTAGCTCACCAAGGCATTGAATGGAGAGACGGTGATATCCTCTTTATCCGCAGTGGCTTTGTGCGCTGGTACAACGGTGCTGGACCCGAAGAGCGCGAGAAGAATATCAGTGGGCCCGATGCTGCCTTTATTGGCGTCAAGACCAATGATGCGTCCAGAGATTGGCTTTGGAACCACCATTTCAGCGCCGTAGCAGGGGACACACTAGCTTTTGAACGTAAGTAGCAGCCTTCTTTTGTAGTTTATATTCTGTCTTGTGATAAATAGGAGATTGCTAACAGTCAATTTTCTTTTGTAGAGTATCCCATTCTGTCAGATTCGGTGGCTCTTCACGAGTATCTACTCCCTCGTTGGGGAACGCCAATTGGAGAAATGTTCGATTTGGAAACGCTGTCAAAGCAATGTGCGGCGCATAAGAGATGGTCGTTCTTTTTTACAAGTGCACCTTTGAATATTCCTGGGGGTATCGCAAGTCCTCCCAATGCTATTGCAATCTTTTGATTTTCCTCTCGTCTTCTTAATGAGAGAGATACATAGTACTGTTTGGATATCGTAAAAGTATCAAATAAATCGATGAATTAGTTCTCGGAGCTGCCTTACATTAGTGTTCTATAAACAACCAGCTAGAATCGGACCTGCCAAAAACAAACTTTCTTTTCCAAATCCATTAAACGATAGTGCAGATGCAAATAAAGACGTCTTTTACCAATAATAGAAAGCAATACCCCCAACTTAGAAATAGGTCCTGATTATAGCAAGTCATTATATATTGAATGATGATTGGAAGGGACTGCTTTCGATATGACTCCAAGTTCGAGGGGCTTCAATTATCTCCCTGGAATCTACAAAGGTGTCTTGAACTCAACAATTGGATCTTCTTCCCACACAACTCGATCTAGATGGTTCCGTTCCCCCATCCACAGTGGTCGAGTCTTATACAACCCATCCTCAACATCTGTATAAGTTGACGATGCAGCATATATAACCTTCCCTTGACAGCTGCTATCGAGACCAAGGTAGGCCACAGCATATGAACATGCTAGGGCCGGCTGCATAGACCGTTTAGCACTGGCACTCTTTTCAACCAGGCCAGGAGGGAAGATTCCCGTGTCGGTCCAGAAGGGACACATCAAATTAATCCGCACGTTAAGGGTGCCGATATCGTTGGCTAATGTCCGAACCAGGCCAAGAAGCTGGGAAAGAGATGTGTTAGTACAAGAACTGATAATTTCTAGCAGATATCTTTCAGCGGTCACCATAAGGGTCGGGATAGTCGATTGGAGTACTAACACCATGTTTTGCTGTAGCGTACATAGGCGTACCTCCCACGCCTGTAAAGCCTATTCCCATATAGTCAGTCGGAAATAGATTCTTACGATAACATGATTGGTGCCATAGTTCTCAACATACACTTTCCGCTACCAGTGATCACAATCGCCCCTCCTCCCTCCTGCCTCCTCATGTGATGAATCGCCAGTTTTGTTCCGTTGATATGGGCTATAAGATTAATTTTGAGCACCTTGTACACAGGTTCTCTTAGAATTCCATCTTCATCATACGTATCGACGAAAACCTCTTCGTCTTCCCCGATCCCTGCATTCAAGAACGCGATATCGACACGCCCAAACTGTTGGACAGTAAAGGCAAAAAGCTCGACTTGTTCCGCCCAGACAAGGAGGTTGGTCTTCTTGAATGTGACATTAGAGATTTCCTCTGGGAGCGGGTTGATATCTGCGGCGACGACGTGAGCGCCGTGGGCGGCGAATGACTTTGTTGTTGCGAGGCCTATGCCGCTGCTTGCACCTAAAAAGAAGGAGGTTAGAAAGATTCCACCAACATGTTAGGAAATTTTATTGTTCCATGAGAGTAAATTCTACCCGTGACGAGAATTATTTTCCCACGAAGGCCATCAAGAATCTGGGGATCGATATCGAAAGAAGCCATGAGGATAATTACAAGGCGTCGTTGATATATTCGAGACGTCTGTTCAAGCGGTTCTATGTTTAAATTATGGTTCAAAACTTATATTCTTTCTAAATAAACAAACCGGATCATATCCTCCATTCAACAGAGTTGAACAACTTTAGCTAGTATGAGCTACAAGAGGAAGAATCTTTGTGGGGTAACATCAGTTCCTGGCCCCAAAACTGCAACCCCACCGAAGGCGATCGCTGTATCTGTTCATGTGCCAAGCGGTCATATGCTCCTGGGCACTCAGAATAACTTAAACGGTAACAGAGAATAATTAAACTGGAATTCTCCATTCCATGAAACATATAATCATGTGGCTCCTCAATTGGACAGCGGTTTCTTCACCGCCTAGTCAAGAATTAAGAGTTTGATACGCCGTCTAACAAGAAAGGTGTTTACACGTGACGAATAGATCAGGTGAGCCGCATTCTTTATACTCAAAGCCAAACCTAAAATGCGGAGGCTGCCATAAAGCTCGCACTTATAAAGTAGCATATTCCAATTCCTAAAACTCGCAAAGTACAACTGGCTAGAGTTACTCAGCAACCCTGCAGAGACACGTGGTTTCGTTAAGAAGGGGCGGGTAATTATCGGCTCGCTCAACGGGTCATGATGGGCAAAGTCAACTACTCCTCTACAGTAATCTCGAGGAGGTCCACGTCGATAACTTGCATCATGGCGGACAATGGCCTCAATCCCTATGGTGGTGGCGTTAATGATGACCAATTTACCATGAGATTAAACATCCGTCTCCAAAATGGTAAGTCCAAATATTCCATGATGCGATTTATGTATTCATATTGGTCATGTATATATTCCTCCACCCAGAATTGGCGCCTGCTGATCTTTAGTCAGGAGTATGGATAAAAAAGCAATTTCACTTCCCTCCATCGTCTCTGGAGAGCTGTTTGATTCACGGCCATCGTGAGCATTACTCGGTAGAATTGACCCACCGATGTCGAGCACGACAGCTTTTATACGAAGATCTTTCACGCATCATCCCCAATCTCGTTCAGGCCGATAGTTTGAGCTGGTTCCGTACCCTTAACAAGGAACACAATAACACGGCCTCGTGTCTATTCGACGGCGCCCAGCTTGAATTGAATCTTTCCTCATCCTACGTTCCTGAATTCGGACTCTGCTTTCCCCGCTCATCTTTCGTTGCTGAACGCGAACAATTCGACATCAACGTTGTCCTTGGGGAGGCTCTCAATGGCGACTGGGCCGGCTGGTACCGCCGCGAGCCCAGTGATGCTGATCGCTTGAGGGTCAACCGGAACGGCTGGGAGATTTTATATTTCCTGCGGCCTCCTCCTACTTATGATGTTACGGTCAGTGACTTGAAATCTGAACTGTGTCACACCCTTCATATTGCGGATCCTACTAGAATTACTCTGTCGTCGGGGCCTTTCAATTGGGGCAATGACTTCAAAGAGGACGGCTTAGGGATGTACAGGACCTACTTCTCAATGGATCGGGTAGCTGACGGGAGGCATATGAAAAATGTCAACGGGAGTGCACTTATCAATGTGCTTGAAGCCATGAATTTGACATAGTCTTCTGCTGTTTTACCGTAGCGTGGTCTAGACTTCGAGTAATTGTTTATTTTTTCTCAAGATATTAGCCCCTAATATCAAGCGAATATAGGCTGGTCAGTATTAAATTACCTCTTCTTCATGTCTACTGATTTTCCTATAATTAAATTATATTCTAAAATTGAAACGTCTCTAAAGCTAACTTTTCGGTCTCTCTCCCTACCAAGCTATATTTTCTTCAGATACATATATACCATAAGCTGCCAACCAGGTTTTCTACTAAAGTGTTTTAACCGACAGGATCGGGGCTTGATGTGTTCGCGAACCCGCTACCCTTTGTAAATGCCTGTATTCATGTGACTAGAGGATTGGGGTAGGTGACGATTACTATAGGTTTGTTACCCCACTTACCCCACAGTACCCCAACCGAACAAGCTCCAAACCGGCACTTAAACAGCATGCCATAGACAACAGCACTGTGAGATCGATCTTCACATTTCCAAACCCTTACCCGGAATTCAACTGTACTTCGAACCTTAGTACCTACCAAAAGCCTAACTTTCAGCGTGGGAGAAATCACAAAAATGACAGCTCCAGCAAGCCGATTAGTCGCCATTGTAGGCGCGGGTACCCAAGGACGAAGATTAGCATATATGGCAAGTCAAGACCCACGAACAAGACTTCCTGGCTAATACTGTATCTACGCAATAGTGGTCTAGTCGCGGTGGACGCGTCAACCTTATCGATCGCGATCCGGCGTGTCTCAAGGCAGCGGGGACAGAAATAGGACAGCTTTTGCAAACATGGGGAAAGAGCATGAATCATGAAAGAGGAGAGATTTCTACTTTCATTGCAGACGACATGACACAGGCGCTGAAGAAATCCTGGTTGGTTATAGAGGTGAGCAGTCAGATTCTCGCTGTCCAGAAGTCCATGCTCCCCCCCCCCGCCGCTATATATAACGCACATGCTAAGTTTTTGGTCTGCATGCAGTGCGTGCCGGAGTCTCTGAAGTTGAAACGTGAGGTCGTGGCCCAGCTGGATGGAATCGCGGATGCCGATGCGGTCATTGCTTCTAATTCTAGTAGCTACACCATATCTGAGATCATGGATGGATTGAGTTTAAATCATCCTGAGCGCATGGTTAGCTTACATTCATGTGAGTTATATATCTGAAACCCTGCCGGGCAACGACTCTAAATAATCCCTAGATTGGCCTCCAGAAACCGTGGGTATGTCAGATTTCACACTATAGATCTATCAGTGAAGTAATGTTGACAAAGTGCCCGGTGTACAGCAATCGAGGTCATGGCTTCGTCTCAGACAAAGACAGAGATCGTGCCGCTGCTAATGTCTGAATGCAAAGCCCACGGATTCTCACCATTCCACGTGAAAAAGAATTCAAATGGGTATATCTACAACAGGTCCGAGAACTCAACCCCTCTTTGAACTATTTATTCATGAACCATCTTAATTAATTTTGCAACCTAGGATCTGGGCTGCTATCAAACGTGAAGCTCTTTTTGTTGCCGCAGAGAATGTAGCATCCCCTCAAGAGATTGACGAAATCTTCAAAGATGTTTTGAAAACGCCGAAGGGCCCCTTTGAACAAATGGATATTGTTGGTTTGGATGTAGTCCGTGATATTGAGGCTCACTATGCTGAAACTCGGACTGGATTGCCGCAAGAGCCAAGAGAATTGCTGGATACTATGATAAGGGATAAAAAGTTGGGTGTTAAGACTGGTGAAGGCTTTTACAAGTATTAAATGATAAACAAATTATAAAGACCTTATATTCTTATATGCGTGCCCTAGCAGCCGTGTCACCTAATAGCGCAAGGCCTATATTCCAATATCATATCTACTACTTCGCTTATATTGCCCGCGACGAAGCCTAAAAGTAGCTGAGATTCCGGACTTATCTCTAAATACTCTAAACGCGATCAACATTCTCAGCTTCACACTGAGGGGTTTGCAGAAATTCCGCATAGGCGTCCATTGCTGATATGAGTACAGCAGTCACTAGGCACAATCAGCTATGTGATATAAAATGTATGCTTTTTAATTACCTGGACCAGTCTCGATAAGCTTTCTCAGGCAACGCCAGACATTTCCGGGTAGTAAAAAGTCCTCTAGGGCTATGCCGTCAAAAGCTCTTCGTAATATCGGAACCGGGTCCCATAAACTCCTAGCTGGCTGCTCCGAAACCAGAAACGTCGACTCGGAAACTACCAAGGCTAAGATAGCTTTCGTAAGTCATGTAATGAGCATTTTGGGGGATCTTGACTAACCACATGGGACAGTGACCATTGAAATTTGATTGCTGTGGGTTACGGCCCACGGAATACAAGCGTTAATGCCACTTATTGCAGCTTCCCTCAGATTTCCGTTTTGTAAAAGTTTTCTCATAGCAGCAAAGTCCTTGTCGATAAACATGCGCATGGCGGTCTTGATATCCACTTGAAGAGATAACTGGGTGTATGATGCGGTCGGAAACGATATCGAAGCTGCATAACACTCTTTTGATTCTTTGTATCCTTTTATCCAATTATCGACTGCACCACCAAGAAATTCGTTGAGCTCGTCGGACGAAAGTTCACCGCTCGAACCTAACTCGTCGATGTATGTTAGGAGGCCAACAATCTTGCAGATACTAGCAAGTCCAGTACAGGGGCGAATTTCATCGCGGAATAATGATTGGACCGCATTTTGCAATCGTAATGTTGGGTCTTGCATCGCCGCCCGTCTGAGTGCTGACCAATCTAACGCTGACGGTGCAGCCCATAAAGCTTCTTCACATGGCATCTCCAGCTGATAGTAAAGATTGCTAATAATACCACCCATATCACCGTACACAGTTGACCAGAGGCGGACCATAATCAATATACAGAGTCGTGTCCTTTTGGCATTGTCAGCTATTCATCTTGAAAGGACGAAGGTCTAGATGAGCGCTTCGTTGGTCATACCTTTTGCGGCTTTCAATTTCTATAAAGATACTCCACTCTTCTGATATCGTGGAATCTAGGGTTACAGGGCCCATAGGATGCCGTGATGAATTGAGTTTATTTGCAAGCACCAGAAGACTCTCAAGGACGCCTATAGTGAGATGTGTGCTTTGTGCATCACCACCTGGAAGACCAAATACTGCATTGATTAGCAGTGTGTTAACTATCCATAGCGGAACGTCGTCAAGCTGTGAATGACGCGAATCGAGAAAATCTGACACCAGTCGTCTAGAGTACTCAAACAACAGCATCCCAATATGCTTATCTTTGCAGTACATGGCCCCATCAGCCAAAATACCTAGGATCAAAGCAACAGGCGCGTCGCCAGGCTTAATCGAAGGTTCGTGTAGAAAAGGAAGATTTCTGCTTGGAAGGTCCCAAAAGCGTTCCCAGTACCGATCCAGTATGAGAGGAACAGGAAGCTGTAAAGGACCTTCAGGGTCTGTAGGTCCATGATGCACAACATAGCTGATTCGAATTGCCTCTTGCAATCTTGCTCGTGCAGCTTTTGTAATGTATGTGGCTCTTGCAGGCCGAGAATGTGATGGCTCAACAGTGTTACACCTAGTCATTGGAAGCGCATCAGTTTCAAATCCGGCGGTAAAGAATGGATACGGCGAGGGGCAGTCTGGAGCATAGAAAGAGTCAAATGAAGACAACCAGAAGTCGATTTCTCGACCCGAACCAAAATGGTTGGATGGCTGTGCAAATGAATCGGCAATTTTTGTGACCGGTGGGACAGAGATCTGCTCGTCTCCTGCTGGCCAAGAAGAGTTCTCGAAATCAAGCGGAGGCAGGTCTGTTTGTGTTGGTGGTGATTCAAGAATCCGCGCAGCTTCGAGAAGGTGGTCAAATTGTTGGTTATGGCAAACATTCGCCATTCTATGTATATGAGGATCGTGTAAGCTTGAGGGATACCGGGTATGGTCATGATTTGGAGACACCAAAGTCGGCACTGCCGTGTTGACTTGTTGTGATACGCTGTTCCCGTGGGTGTTTGTACCTGTACGAGCATCTTGAATATTGGGCCTCGTCACCGGCGTATCTGTTGTGGTCGATGCCAACAGCGAACCGCTAATTAGACGAGGAGGCTGTCTCGGGGAAGGGACAATCTCTGGCGGTGGCATGCTAGAAGTAGAAGATCCATGGTATCGCTGCTGGTGACGACTGTACAACTCCTTACGAGGAAAGCACATGGAGCAATCTCGACAACGGTACGGCCGCTCCAGGGTATCTGATAGATTCGAAGGACGGATTAGTAGGGTACTCACAGCTCATTTCAAGACACTTGAAGACAGGTCTAAAAATGTGTGCTCTCTCTCTCTCTCTCTCTGTTGAACTTACGACGTCGAAAATGGCGCTTCAAATGCTCGGCGCGTCTGAACTTCTGGTTGCATGCTGAGCAGGTGTGCTTCTTGGGCTTTCCAGAGACGCTACGAGCTGTTGCATGCGCAAGCTGCACATCACCATCACGGGGCATATTGTCCGCCTCTATCGACACTGTCCCAGCCATTTCAACCGACGACAACACCGGCTGGAGTGGAGTGCCAAGTTGGCGCTCCGCCGAGCATGAGTCCCTACTGTACGGGGGGTAGGAGAGTAGGGGAGTAGGGGAGCAGGAGGCTGCAATCGCAAGATGGGTCTAGATAGTCATGTGAAGAGTAGCGCTTGGTGGACTCGATAAAATCTCTGGTGTAATGCGATATGTTTCTCTCTCCCTCTCTCCCTATCTCTCTCTCTCTTCCCTGCCGTCTTTCTTTCTCTCGAGAGCGGGGTACTAGGGCGGCGACCAAAAAGGAGTCCGGAGGCCCTAGGCCACACAGCTGCTAGTCGTGGGATGGACTGTTGGCGGGAGGCGGGGAGAGCGGGGTGGAAGGCGGGGAAAGCGGGGAACAGGGATTATTAGGAGCGTGAGATTACGTTACTGTGTACGAAGTATACCGAGCGAAGCCGGGAGGCACGCCCCGCCACGGAAAGGCAATACAAAGTACAGGAAACCATACTGATATAATAATAATAATAATATGAAATAGCCCAGGTTACGTTAATAGACATATAAAGTCCTCAATTGTTATTAACTACTTCTTAAACTAAACTAAAGTCTATACATCAATCGAACCGGCAGCCCATATTCTTTATAAAGACTAGATTAATTCTAAGTCTCGCTCTCTTAATGCCACTCTTCTCTTACTCTATAATGCTCTGAAACCAGGGACCGGGCCTTTTCGCCCCTTTATATCTCGCATTTATGCCGACGTAAACCATATATCATACCACCATGGGGTAATACTCGCCATATATTATCTAGATTATATAAAGAAGAAGACCGAGTAGGGTTTGATAGAGTAGGATAAGCTAGTGAAGTTTCGCATGGAGATGAAGTCCCATACCTCTGCGATTAGTATGCTATTGACTACTACAAATTTACGCCCTTGGATGGATCAATAATCACACTAAGCAATGTGAATTTACTTTACTGTAAAATCATAAGAGTGGAAACAGTTCATCAGGGAAACTTCCAGGAACACCCGCAACCCAGTTCTGCCAACACTTGAGACCAAAACCCAGCATCATCTTTTGGTAATAGTAAGCTGTATCGTTTGTTTCTTTCCCTTCTCCCCTGCTTTTCCTTCTGACTTTGAAGCATTCCACGCGGTTCCGACTCCCAAGACAACCCGTAGATGGAGCTTGTTCAGATTTACCCCTTCCTCTCGAGCGAGAGTTGTGGCTGTTCTGATAGTGTTTTGAATCTCCCGCATATTAGCAATTCTGAGGACAGTTCAATTTGGTTGCTTCACGTGTCTGTCGTCCATTCAATTCAATTCGTATTCTGCAAATTCGTTCAGGAGATCATGATGAAGTAGAGCTTGATCTTGTAAAGAGGAAGTTTCTTCACGGATTGAAATACATCTTCGCGCGATTTTCTTATCCTCGATTCCGCACTTATTGGGAACCATTGCTTTTCGTAAGAATGTAATCCAGATTAATCTCCGAGCTTCGAATCCAAGTAGGGGGTAGAACATTGAGAAGTGGAGAAGGCCTAAAGTTCCGTCAGTCAATTGTTGCATGAAAAGGCAGGATGCTTGTGCATACTTTCGAACGCTGGGTCACAATCTTCTACACGATTTGGGGTAAATACCATGGTTCCCTTGAAATACTTTAATTAGCGAAGGAAACTAGAGAGCATTGCATTTCTGGAAAGGTCGTGAGCATGTCGCTTTTGCAGAAATACATCTGCCTCATCAAGAAGAAGAATTGCGTTCCAATGACATGTCCGGTCCAACACCCGACGCAACCTATTATCAACATGCTCGGGTGCGAAGCCTAACTCGCCTACGGTGACTGTATATAGTGGTTCTTTGGGTTTCTTCAGCAACATCTTCTACTGTGGGCGTTTTCCCGCAGCCTGGCCCGCCCGCCAACATACCAATTAGGCCTCGGCCTTTGCCATCGATGATGTCTTCATAGCCCGATGTCTGGGAATGCTGGTTGATTGAAGACTTGATGATTGTTTTTCTTCGAGGATCAATCACCAGAGAATCAAAGGCTGTCTGGCTAAACTCTTTAGGAGTGATCCGATATACGTTAAACGCATCTGTTCGGTTTTTAGTAAATATCGAACTCGAAAAGAATTTGTTCTTACCCCAATCTTTACGTTTGAAGCTGAACCCTAATACACTTGGTGGGCATATCAGGTAGTCCTTATCCGTGATATCACCAACCTGAACCTGTTTCTTGATTTGAATATTAGACTTGCTCTCTGAACGATACAAGCCAAAGCCTGCGCTGTCAATAACGATGTTTTCTTTCCGCATCTAAAGGTTAGAATTCTGGTTCTTGGAAAAATGAGCGTTAGTTACTTTAAAAGCATTGTTTCCCAAGGGATCGGTCATCCGTTCAAGTGCTTCCTCATTTCCAGAAAGTGGGCTTGACTCCTCATCTGGGGACTTCATCTCGGGCGCTAATTCTTGACATTGACAGTATATCAAGCCCGTCATAGCTATGTATCTTTTCCCTCGTTCAACAAAGGCCTTTTCCAGCTTTGGTCTATTTTCTTTGTACTGGAGCGGGAACACAACCAGGTCGGTAATCTTGGTGATTATTGACTTTGGTTGAAGACGTCCGCGCAGGTAATTCAAGAGAGCATGAAGGACTGTCTTTATGCTCTAGTATCGAATCATTAGGGATTAGCAACGCAAATCGTAAAAAGTCTCGCGCGATTGGCATTTGTGGGACCTTGCTGCCTGCCCTGCGTACTCGGCGAGCAAGCCTTTCCACGAACGCTAATGCGGGGGCTGATAGGGGATGATGCGCCCACGAATTCGAGAAATTTGGAATTACCGGAAAGAAACCCTTGACTTATTGACGAAAGTGGAAGACATCAATATTGACCACATCAATGGGGTGTTTGCCCAAGTTGCTGGAGGCTTTATAACCTTTAGTGGCGGCTTGATACCTCTGCAGAATTCTTCCGACTCCGCTCTGTCTATTATACAGGGAAAGCATAGGTTGTACAAAACCATCCTCCATGAGCCGAAATTGTGTAGCGAGTCTTATTTTGATGTGGCTCCCCCGTGCAACGAGGGGTGCTTTGGTATGCCCATTTTGGGAGTTTGCAAGTCCCGGGCTGAGAAGGAGGATCATTTGTATATGGAAGGCCTCCTTATAGTAATGGTTGATGGCGAGTGGGGAACCTTCCGTCGAGTAGGTAAGATTACGTTTACTGCATTCGAGCCATATGATAGAACCGAATGGCATACTAGCCATATCATTCATAAGGAAGATAATAATTTATATCGAAGGTGCTGCTCCGCATCCGAGAGGCTTTCGTGTATACATAATCTTTTAAAGTCATCTAGACTTAGCGGTTTGGTCGAACGCTGAGATTGCTTTAATTGTCAGTCCGGGGGTCGAGAGCATAGCATAGATATATCTCATACGTTGCTAGCCAAACGCATTCGTGAAGCTGTTTGGTGATAGTATACGTGCTTGCTCTGCCTTCAAGGAGTTGGCCTAGCCGGAGGAGAGTAGTCATCTGGGCTTTGGAAAGTTGTAGGCGAGCTCCGTATTTGGACAGAGCGAGGAGGGAAACGATATATAAGTAGCAGAGCTCTATAGAGTTACCTATTCGATTGTTAATTCTGGTTAAATATCTTTCCAATCCAGTATCCAAGCTTAGTAATAACATCATACAAAAAGCCCCGAATAAATACCCCAACACCTGTTCCAGACATGCTTGCTCCCCTCTATATGATTTCCTGAATCAAAACCTCCTTCTTAATTATAACTGCCAGATAAGACCACTTTCCCTTTTGCCACTTTGCCTGTCTAATAACAGCCTCATCGTACACATACTTCTCTCCTCATATCCATGCCAAAACCCTACTCTACTCACGTCCCCTCCATAAGCTCACCAATCCCGCCTATGTCACCCCCAAACGGCTCTAGATCCAACACCTCGATCCGCCTAATCCACGTCTCGGGCCACAGACAGAAAATCCCATGCACATCCCTCATATGCGCCATCCACTCCTCGTCGAACAGCGTCTCGCGGTTGTAACACGGCGTCCGCATCGTGCTGGTGCCGCCTCCTCTACTTCCTGCCCTGCTCGAGCTTCCTGCCATTCCATCTTGGCTAAACATGCCCGTGCTTGTGCTTGTGCTTGTGCTTGTAGTAGGGGACACGGATACGGGTACGGGCTGTGCTACTGATTGCGATTTGCAGAATTCCATAATCGCGTAGCCTTCGGTGGCGGGGATGACGGTCCACGCCGTCTTGGTGTGGATCTTGCGCTCGCGCAGCGGGCGGAAGGGGTCGTTGATGTGCGGTGCGTAGAGGGCGTTGATGTTGGGGTTGGTGTTAGGCATGGCTCCTACGTAGGAGCTGTTGTTGCTTGGTCCCGGTACGGGTGCCGAGTTCGAATGTGTGGTGTAGGGATATGAGAACGGCATTGGAGTATTTGGGTGCGCGTGTGGAAGCATTAGGGCTGCTGAGGCAGTGGATGTTGGGTAGGAGGCGCGGGAATTGGATTGCATGCCCGAGTGTACGTGTTGCGGTTGGTGTTGGTGGGCGTGCATGGACATGAGAACTGCGGATGGGGAGAAGGATTCTGGAGTTGAGGGAAGGGTGAGTTGCGGGCATGGTGGACTGGCATTGCTGCGTGAGGCGTTGGAGTCACTGTCGGAGGAGGAGAGCTGCGAAATGTGGCATAGAGAGGAGTCTCGTTCTAGAGCATGTGTGATTTCTCTGGTAGCATCGTTAGCATCTGCTTTACAACTACATGGGAAAGGACTTACAACCTTCCGCGACCACTCGAGCCCTCTGCAATTGTGAGGTCTAAGGCTTCATTCTTGATATGTATTGCAACATGCTGGGTTTCTGGTTAGCTGATGTTCTGAATAATCTGCATGCGTGTATATTGTTGCAATTGTCACCTTTCTGAGATTTGCTGCAGTCTTTGTCTCCTTCTGGCAAAAGCCACACACCGATTCGCACTTGGCGATTCGCAGAAGTCCTGTTGTATTCCAAGGGGGATGGATATGGCCTTTACTGCACGTAGTATTTCCCAGCGTCCTTTCCATCCTCAGTTTCCGGGCTCTGTACTCGAAAAATATTGGTGAGTCTAAGCAAGGCATAAATAATCTAATTGAAGGGCTTGACCGGAGGGGGAAGTCTAGAAAATGAATGAAGCAATAAAGAAATAAAGTTGTCTGGTGTTCTGGTGTTCTGGTTGCGAGAGGAAATCAAATGCTTGCAATAACTCATGCCACTACAGATAGGAAATTCTGTAGTGAATCAAACGAGAGAACATTGAAGATGGGAGGGGTCGATATATGTTTATATCTGTACTTGTATCCATTTTTCAATCAGTTCTCAGCACGCCTCATTCTGCAAGGCCTGGTGCAGAGGAATTGCTTGCGAATTTCCCCTGTCGTGAGGTTCAGGGTGAAAGATGCGATTGGCTGCGACGTGCGTTGCCGAATCAAAAGAATTTCGCAAAGGCCGTTCTAACTGAAATCGCCGCATCGATCACCCAGCCCACAGTCCTGGGAACCATGCGGACAATTGGATGAACGGAATGCGCGCATCTAGCCAAGGTAGCATGTTCGTACTGTAAAGTACAGTATGATACAGATGTGATGTGATATTGTTGGGTTGAGCATGGGGGGGTGAGGCTATTCCAACAGTGTGCGCTGGGACATGTGCACGTGCGTACTGTCGTACTGTATCAAAAAAGAAGACATGCAGCCAATCGCAGAGACATGAAACAAAACGATTGCTGCAATGTCTTCGGGTAGATTCTGATATATTAAGGTACGGAGTAGGGTTGTGATCGGATTCTTCTCGACCTGGGTCTATCCCGGAGGTGGGGAAGTTGTCGTCTGATCCGGAGGTGTTAGAACAGGGAGGTCCATGGTACAAAAAGCGGTGCTTCTATAGAAATACTCTCTGGAAATCATCAGGGTGAAGGTAAATTGTATTTTTTTGTAAACTTGTAGTCTGTTGTCTGTTGTTAAGAGTTCGGCTTCTCGTTATGGTACCTTGACCAGAATCTATACCTACTGTAAAGCTAAGTGGATGCGATTGGTCTTTCTCCGTGTAATACAAATATGAGAAACATGGATGCGGCTTCAATATAACGCACGCCACAAGGAACGTCTCGGTCCTTCTAGAGCAAGCCTTAGGTAGCACAACTATCAAGGTGCAACTGATTCTTGAAGCATCGGTATACGAACATCACCTGATCTGGCGTATTCAAATTGGGCGGGGTTTAGGGTTGATGATTGGAGGTTGACCCCGAGTCCCAAGAAGTCTTACTCATTTAAATTTAGAGAAGAGTCAGGTTGCACCCTCGGTGTATCGCCTTGACTGTCTTGGAGCCGGTGGAGGAAAAGGTAATTGTTTCGGATATCCCACGAAAAAACAACAGATGGAAAGAGATATGCCGAGGCAAGAACGACAATATACGAGATGTGTTAGACAGTGCTAGCTTGATCATTTCGTACTTCGTAAAAAAGCCAATGCTCTAGATCTTGGTACTAACGTCTGATGTGCGTCATGGAATGCGAGAATGTGGGAATGCGCAGTGAGTGCATAAGGGCAGGAGGTCAAGTTGTGAGGAAAAGTGAGCAACTTCAGCCACACGTAAGAATGGCACTAGCTAGAAAGAGACAAGAAGAGGTATCTTTTTACTAAATCGGAACAGTAATTAAAGAAACCCATCGGAAGCTATCATAATCTGCAATAACTTGATGAAATGTAAACTCTTGCAGCAAAAGCGGAGTCTGGAAAGGTGTATAATCACTCTCACCGTCTTTCCTTTCGCTGGAAGGGATGCTGAATACGTGGATGAAAGAATAACTGGCCTAGGAAGGATAACATATTAGGATAGAATGGCTCCCTCAAACCATACAAACAAGCGGTCTCGAAGCACGGAGTCGCCATTACCATGGCTCGATATCATTGGTCCTTTGTAGATGATGGAGGTTAGGGCTGACCTCCACGGCCGGTCCAACCTCATCACCCTATCGCCATCGTCCTAGTGCTTCGCCTTCAGCCCTATGCACTGACTGACTGACTATCTGCAGTAAGGGAGAGGGAGGGAGGGTGTAAGCAGGACAGGCATCGATTTGGATTGTCACCAACAGGAAGTCGAGCTGCCAGCCTTATCGGCTGAATCATTACCTGGCCTGGGTTGGCATGGCATGTTACTGTTTTGCCACTATCCGCATCAGTCGTTGTATGATGAACTGCCGTGCATATATATGTACGAAGGTAGAGTGCAGCAGGGCTGTGTCGTGTAGATGAGATGGCGAAACAATCATGGCAGGAGGAAGGATTCATTTATATATGTTCCTTCCATCTTTTAATCTTCACGAGGAAGAATCCATCTCTTGGCTTTAGCTTCACTATCACCATTCCTTCATCCTTTAGAGTGGTGCAATCAACTCATCTCGGCAAGAAGTCCACACCACACTTTACTTCGGGCCGCACCGATTCCCACCTGGTACGAGTAGTATCAACAAAGTACCTATATTGAGCGCTACAGAAGCCTTATATTTGAATCGACTGTGCGGAGGATAGAACAGTGTTTGGTGAGTGCAGTCTCCATGATTCAAATCGATCTTGTTACTTTACTATATACTGTACCTATACTCGTATACTGCCGGTACTGTTCCTACTCATAGTTTAGTGACTAAGGTATAGTAACCGTTGCTTGGTCTTGGGTTTAACGTCTTTCGGCGGGTCCTACTAGACCCTCTAACCCCTAATTTCGCATGGCGGAGGCGCAGACGCGGACGATAAGGTAGCCCTGTTTACCGTCCCTGGGCCTATAATCCCATCCCATCTCATCCCGCATCCTACAATCCACATTAATCTTCTTCTTTTATAGTCCAGTACAATACAATACAATACAACAAAAGTGTGTCTTGTATTATAATTAATACAGTACTGTCTGTGTTACGCGCATTGTTACCATTACTGTTACCTTGCCCTCTTTTGTACTCACCTGTACTCGTACCCCCCGTACTCATTTTTCTCCCTGCCGCTCTCCGGCTTCTCCCTTCTTCTCCCCATCATTATGATCACTCAACTGCCGGCGCTTTGACATCTGCCTATGCTTCGGAAAAGTATCAATCTAATCCAAGCTCACTACCTAGGTGCCATCTTGTAGCTACGAAGTACATCCAAAGTCGAAGCTTGATATCGGGGAGACAGGACGGCGCCCAAGAATCTCCAACAAGCCATGCCTGTGGACCGGGCTGCACATGGAAGATATGTCGAGTACAACAGATGACAAAGGCAAAGGCAATGACACAGGCAAGACAACCAAGCCAGTCAAGTCGAGGAGAGCCAGTCGACCCAAGGTGAAGACGGGCTGCAATAATTGCAAGTAAGCGCTTCCCAAAGCTATAGCTACCTAGTACCTATCTCTGCGCATCTACTAATATAACTTTCTCTTCCGTAGGATTCGCAGAGTCAAATGCGACGAGACACGACCGCAATGCAATAAATGTGTACGTGCAGCAAGGCATTGCGATGGATATCCGGCATACAGACGAACCACTGAGGCTGCCATCCCAATTGCGCCGCGACCTGGAGGAAACAACGCCTCCTCCTATCCTGCGATAGCCTCATCTTCTACCTCATCTTCGACCTCGGCACTACCTCCAACATCGAGATCAATTATAGTTCGAAAACCGCCGCCGCGCCCAGCCAAGAAGCCTCGTCCTACCCCGCCTCCAACACCGGTCATGGACTTGAAGCCAACACTATATAGTCCCGGAGGCTTCTCGTTCGATGTACAAGAGGGGCAATACTTCCAGGTCTTTCGCACACACACTGCCAGCGAGCTCTCGGGATTCTTCGACTCGGAGTTCTGGACAAGGAGTGTGCTGCAAGAAAGTAATTCCGAGGCTTCAATACGGCATGCCGTGGTGGCATTAGGTGCTCTATACAAGACCTTGGAGAAGGCATCAGAGTCGCCGCCTGCATCTCCAGATAGCAATTCTTACGATACGGCTCCGAATCATTATAACTTTGCATTACAGCAATACGGGAAATCCATCACCAGACTTCGAGAAGCGCTACAATACAACGAAACACGATCTCAACGAACAATATTAATATCCATTGTCCTATTTACATGTTTTCAATCCTTCACAGGCGACCACAAGGCCGCCATCTCGCAGATCCAGCATGGACTTGGCCTGCTAGAAGAAAGACGAAAAGATGCCAAACAACCTCTGATCCGACGACAGGGAGAGGAGGTAGAGGATGAGCTGATTCAGATGTTTACCCGCCTCGCTATCCAAGCTAAATCCTACGATATGGCCTTCCATTTTCCGCATCCCTATGTGATTCGTCTCAGCCCTTCAAACCATCCAACATCACCTCAATCAGCCCCCTCTCCGTCCGAATCATCATCCACATCGTCCCTCGAGTCTCAAATCCCAGATATTTTCAAAACATCCCAAGAAGCGCGCTCCTCTCTCGATGCGCTATGCGAGCGTATAATGCGTTTCCAAGAAGCGCTCTCGTTCCACTACCAAGGACCAAACAACATCCTGCCCGCCTCAATAAAATCATCTGGCTTGGGCTTTCGCACACAACTAGCGCAATGGGCCGCGGCCTTTGAACCACTCCTCAACTCTCGCGGAAGACCAGGAATTACTAATACCGAGCGCGCAGGTATCAACGTCTTGAAAATGCTTCAAATCATGAGCTCAATACTGTTCCTCATGGGATTCAGCACATCTGAAATGGATTTTGACAACTTTTATCCGCAGTTCAAGCAGATCATCGATCTGGCGCAAGAGGTGGTCTTACATGAAGAGTTAAGTCTTGCGCAGGCGAAATGCGGGGATACTCCGACTTGCAGGCACAGGCCGCGTGCGACAGAAGGGCGGCGGTCAAATCCAATGACACATTTCTCGGGTCTGGCAGCACATCAGCCCGATACATACCGGGAGGAGGATGGGTATGCGCATATCAAAGCTTCCTTTGCTCTCGATCTCGGCATCGTCCCTCCCCTCTTCGTGGTTGCAACCAAATGCCGAGACAGAAAACTCCGCCGGGATGCGATAAAGCTCTTGATGGTCAGCCCGAGAAGAGAGGGGATGTGGGATAGTATTCTTAGTGGTAAGGTGGGGCAGTGGTTAATGGAGATTGAAGAGGAGGGCATGGGGCAGTACCTTGGATATGGGATGGGGACTATGGATGGTGCTGTTGTGGAGGAGGACAGACGGATTATGGTGAAAGAAATCCTATTTGATTTGCAGAAACGGGAGGCCACATTGAGATGTGGAACGAGGGGTGCGAGGGAGGGTGATGAGGATTCGAGGGTGAATGAGACGCAAATCTTCTGGTGAGGGGCGTCATACGGAGAATCTCTACATCAACATTTACGAAGTATACCGGGATCCCATTCAAACATGCTTTTGAGGGCACAATCACCCCTCCGACGAATACGCTATCCGATACGGAAACGAGATTGGATGATAGAATTGTACATACGTAGTGCAAGCAACGAACGGGGCCGAGAGCTGCACGCTTTGGATACTGTCAGTCGGGAACAGAAATATCTGTAATGAGAGATGAGAAAAGCAAGCTTCTGAGAAAGAACACTTATGGTTTATGTTTACTAGCTAGCATTACTATTTAGCTTGGACAAAGATGAATATGAAAAGAATATCACAATGCTGGCCACGGTCCAATCCTTGGATGCTGGCACGAAGTCCGAGACAGGAACTACCTTGGGCTTTGAGTTGGCGCTGGATAGGCCTGTCTGTCTGCCACCCTCCTTGTCTACTGCTACTTCTTCTTTCAGAAACTGTTGCTTGCTCTTATTACTACTCATAGTCAAATGCTAACTTAGATATGACAAGGTAAGATTCCTCATATCATAGTCTGTTGTCTAGCATAGCATAGCAAGCAAGATCTTTTCTAGAGTATAACCGCGTCGCTTCTCTTGCCGTCTTTGCTTTGCTTATAGCTGACGTCTGTGTGTGTGTATGTATATGTATGACTAGGTATCAATCATACGGCCTAGTGATATCTGTGTATATGACTATCAATCATACGTACACCCCAGTGAAACATCCTCGCGCTTACTTACCTATGTCTTGGCCTAGATCCGCATCTACATTATTCTCGTAAGTCTTCTCGTATGTAGACAAACGTCTTAAACACGTTTCTACAACGCGGATGTTTTCTTTCACGATTCCTTTTACATGGAATGGAGTGGACTGGACTTCTCTGCTGAGTTGAGTTCGGTACTGTATCGCTCTCTCTTTCTCGGCTCGGGTACCTTCCAGAACGGCCTCTCGAGTTTATCATCTATCTATCTATCTTTCTCCATACAGTACCTATCTTCGTCCATGTCGATCTGACTAGCACACTACCGCCCGTCCAATGGTCGTCGCGCATGTATCGTAGACGAAGCAATAAGCACCCCGAAGAATCAGCATCCCTAGGTACGTAGCGGAGATCCCGTAGTGCACCTGACATTCTATCTAAACCACGAAAATCCCAATATGAAATTATAATCTGCCTATACTAAATAATATATCCTTGGCTCGATTACTAGACCTTGAATTTCCTAATGTTTTAATTTCTTTCGGGAAAGTTTAATGGAAACGTGCTTGAAGTATATTGGTATTTCACTATTCAAAGCTAACCGCTAGTCACATTTTATATCTCCTCTACTTACATGATATCCCAAAATTTAGGACTCAAGCAGTATTAGTATGAAGATGCCTGATATGGTATATAAGCATCTTTTTTTAGGTGTTGTAATTAAGATTGTATTATATTTCCAGGGGTGACAATTTCATAGTCTACGGCCTCAGGCTCAATAGTCAACAGAGTCAGCAACAAGGAGCTAAGGAACGCAGTGTCAGATCTAGATCTGATAATGCCTAATAGCGAAGTGCCTTTAATACTGTAAGTTGATGAGTTCTGAGGTCAGCAACCAGGAGTTATTAGTGAATATGTCTCTGATACTTTTAATCACTCAGCCAAATCTTGCGCTTAGAACATTATAGAATCTGCGCATGCTACTATGTGGCTATTTCCACTTATCAGCTACCACGTAAGAATTTTTAGCTCCTCCTGCAGTAGTCTTAGCAATAAGGGAAGAGAGTTGAAAGAATCAGTTTAGCTATTCTATACTGAGTCCAGACAGTTTCAGTAGAGCTGCCTCATCGACAAGTGCACATATCCTTGCTTTAACAATTTCTTTTGATGACCCGGGTTCAAACCCCCAAAAATTGATTCCCGGCATAAGAATCAACTCGATCAATGGAAGAAGAAGATCGTCTCGCCCCCTAGCTAGAACCTTTCCAAATCCTACGATTTTCTGGCAGATATCTCCCAGCTCAATATATCGTAAATCTTTCCATTCACGATATATTGCAAGAGTATAAGCTGTCACAAAGCAATCTGGAAAAAGAGAAGTAGGCGCCGTAGATAATTCTTCCCATGCTATCCAATTCACTAACCCATCATTAGGGATTCTGCTCATCGATACATACTCGTCACAATTCTTTGCCCATCGTTGAAGATTTGGTGCGATGAGCTGGCCTTTGCCTTGATTTTCAAGAAAATTGAGGACATCCGAGACATGGAAAATAGCTATATCTGAGGTCTGCCGCAGTTTCTTAACATCGAATATAGCAAGACCAGCTCTCTCATCTGCAACCTGGCTAATACCTCTTTGTTTCTGTCCTGCTTTATGTATTGTCCATTCCAGGATTGGACTCATTGACATAAAACAAGTCTCTTTCTCCTGAGTTTTGTTCAGATGTTCTGCCAAGAACACTGCGAAGTCATCGATGCAGAAGGTGCGTTTGAAGTCAAGATCGAAAGGCACATCCAGGTCCGGGACGAATGTAGGCTGTCCTGTACCTACGTACTTGTGTGCACGGAATAGGAAGTCGGGATCGGAGGTGTTGGTTTCGATAGTCTCGATAACTGTAGCAACAATACATCAGCTCGGCCGCGTGCAGTACTGACTAAGGGATTAGTAGACTAACATTCATTCCATGCAAGTACATTGCCTATCTCTTTTAATACAGCAAAGGGATCACTCTCCTGCCCCTGTCGAACAACAGTTGCACAGGTGCTGGCTAAGGAAGAGAGTAGATCTATCGAAGTCTTTAAATCATGGATCGTCGAGCGACTGGGAGTCGTGGGCGTTATTCTCGAAAGCTGAGATTGGATTAGACGACCAAGCTCGTCTGAACTGATCGCGGCGCGCGAAATACGCTCTTCTGGACTTCCATACTTCGGTCCGGAGGAAAGGTAAGGTATATTTACTCTACAATGTGGGTTGGTTTCGCTCCGACGACTGGGGCCTGAAGTGTAGTGTCACTGGCGTTATTACCAGCAACCCCGCACCAGAAACATTCCTCCAGTTTCCAAAGCAAACGTAAAGTTGAATTCTAAAATCACTCAAGCTCTAACACAGAATAATATGCCGCCATTCCCGACGCTCTAATCTTATGCTCCGGCTCTTCTAATTCTTAACTGCGTGATCTCTTTCCGAGAACTTGAGCTGCTGGATTCCGCTTTAATCGTCGGCCCTAAGTTACTTCACGCTGCATCCTTAATGTCGCGCTGGTTTTATGCTTTAACAATATCCTTATGGCTTATAACTATTGTACTACCAACTATTATTGCTTTAATGGATTTACAAGTGGCTTTTTTATTATTTTGCTTAAAGAGAAGCAAGTTCTGAGTTGCGGGTGGCGTTTATAGAAGGCCTATGGCCAGTTCTTTCCAGGCGGTCTAGCGCTATCGTGATTAGCACCAGGAACCTGGATAATGGATGTGCTAGGGTCCTTATAAATTTAATAGGCAGTGGATATCTATTCTTAGACATTCAAAGGATGTAACTAACTAGGGCTTTCTCCTCCTAGATGGTGAGGTATTACTGCTTAACACATTTTTATTTGTTTAATGCACGACCATGGTCGCGATGCCACAGTGTGGACTCTGGCACGCCACTGAGTTCTGCGAGGGTCGCATATTTGTTGGACTTACCATGCCTGTCTCTTCATTGCCCGTGTTGAGTTGCGTTGGCGGCGGTGGTCTTTGAGCGCAGGAGTATAATACGAAGAGAACAATATTAAGGGGGTTCGCTTAGGTTCCCGCATTGAGCTACGGGGACAACAAACGCCTTTCAGCGATCGAGGCGTGGAAGAATTCGATCAAGGCATGGTGGGATTGGATAAAGGCGTCTGAGCTATGGGAGAGGAACAATACGAAGCATAATATGAAGGTGAGATGCCGCTATACCGGAAAGGTAGGGCGGGACAACAGAGCCTATGCTATCATTCAGCACTTACCACCAAAACAAGCAATTGATCCAATACCACGCTGCGCTTGACGAACACAGATAATCTAGATCCAGACCCGATCTCTTGTTCATTCCATTCATTTCACTCAATTCCATTCACACAAACAACTTCCAAACTACCAGCCTAGGCCTTGTCCAGACTCACTCATCCCATCTATAAAACCCCCTCTCCTTCCTTCCTCCCTCTTTCCTCTTCACCCTACACATACACATTCGCTATATACAAGCATTCACTTCACTTCACTTCACTTTCCACACACACACACACACACACACACACAAACAATCCACTTCAAACAACCCCAGACTTCATTCAAAATGGCAGCATCAACAGCACGCAACGGAGGCGGTGGAGGCAACTGCACCGTCCAACGCAATGGAGGAGGCGGGGGCAACTGCGTCGTCCAGCGCAATGGAGGAGGCGGGGGTAACTGCGTCGTTCAGCGATGCTAGATTATTGCTATGCTACCTATGTTTCGCATGCCATGCACTGCACTGCTAGTAAGTAGGGCTTGATGTTACCTTATGTCGGCTCTAGTACTGGCACAAGCACGGGCACGAGCACGGGGATATAACTTTTGATTCCTCATTCACTCATTCATTAGTACGATATTTTCGATTCGATTCAACTTACGATGCCTTGACGGGCTTCCGGAAACCTTTTATATACAGGCGATTCATTCTATACCTCTTCATATATATGTCAAGACGCGAAGGGGGTAAAGAGTGGGTTGTGCTTTGCCGTTTGGGCGGTCACGATTCAGAGGACTTGGTGGTACTGCAGTATCATTCGGGTTTCTTTGATTTTTCTTATGTAGATAGTGATAAATAAAATATTTTTTTTACTAGCTTGGTGATGTGAAGGGAAGGCGAATGCAGTGATGTCGGGAAGTATCAGTGGTAGGTTAGGCTGATTTGCAATTCTCGTATATACTTGCAAGAATCAGACCGTGGTAGCTATTGATTTATTCGGCACTTGGACCTTTTAACATTACACGTAATATTCTTTCACCATCATTTATCACACTCTCGGGCTCTTCTGCAAATCCTCCACTCTACTCAACTCCACCCAATTGCGCTTCTAAAACCGGGTAAATGGAAGCCTATCCACACTATTAGCACTATCCACATGCAACCCCTCAAAATCACTCCTTCAATCGGACAGAAAAAGGGGGGGCAAAGAACTCACCACTTCCCCCTCAACGTAATAACCGCCCACTCGGCCCCCTTATCATCCACCTCCTTCTCCACCTTTGTACTAAAACTAATTGCACTCATAATGCCATCCCCAAACTTCTCATTCAGCACCGCCTTGTACGCATACCCATAATTCTGCACAATCTCATACAGTCTATAGATCAACGGCTCTACCGGTGGCATGGGCCCCGCCCTTCCCCGGTCCGGAAACCCCAACAGCTGTGCCGCCAACACCTCCTCGGGGATCGAGAGTAGGGAAGAGAGTTTCGACACGTCGGCAGGGGACGCTTGCGCCTGTCCGTAGAAGAGCGCTGCGACGGCTACTTCGGACCGCTCGAGGGCGCTGGCGATGCTGGCGAAGGTCAGGGATTTGGAGGCTTTGGCATCGAAGAGAGTTTTCGAGGAGAGGGGAAGACGGTCGACGATTGAGGACTGCGGGTAGGTGGGTGGGTCAGTTTCATTGTTGTGAGGCGCGTACTATGTAGGCGGGGTAATTGAGAGGACTTACGTCGAGGACTGCGATTTTGCTATTGTCTGCCATTTTGCTAATATGATATGATATTAATTAATTGTATTGTATTATATTGTTGAAGTGAGGCTTTAGTGAAAAGATTTTGTTTGGTTGTATATAAATATGGAAGAAGGTGAGGGGTTGATGTTTATGTAGGTACAGTCGTGCTTAACCCCGCGAGCTACTATAGTATGGGCCTAGAACCTCGTCATGATGTCACATTAGACGCCGGGAAATCCCCGAGTCTTATCCGCGTTTTAAGGGGGGGTTTTGTTTTCTTGTTGAAGATAGTGACATTTAAAGCTTGTGGGGTTATTGTTTTTACGTATGCTTTTTATTAGGTGTTTACTGATCGAGCAAAATGTTTTGGACGATACGGAATAGGTTGCAAATCGGGCCTCGGTATTATTAATATGTGATTAGTTACGAGTCAACTACCTTAGCTGCACTTTCTAATCCTTTTTTTCTATAAGAAATGTATTCTAATACTTCTTAGCTTTCGACTTCTTTTGTTTGTTCATCCGGTGATCGCAGGTCTAAGCTATGACCTCACGGCTCTATTTCTCTGCTTTACAGTTACCGGTAGTAGATGCTGACAGTCCAACAGTCATAAAACCCCCCTTATCGCCTCGCATATCGGAATCATGATTATACATAATAGTAAAGATACAATACGCAATAAACAAAGATTCGGTACTGGAAATCATTGGATTGAAGGCTTGCGATGGGATAACACGTGAGGTAGCACGTGCCTGCTTCACGCAGGACTACATCTCATCGCTCCTGCAGTCTCAAGCTTCCTATACATGGTTTCAAGATTATGCAGTACCAAAGGGACTGACTCTTTGAGTCCTTATCCAAACACCTCACGAAGCCGGCGACTCTTGGAGCAACAATTCAAACGGCCGCCTATTATCCCCCATTTGTCCAATCACCTCTTATTGCGGCTGACTTCAGACCATTGATTACAATATAACACGGCGGAGTCTACGTTTCTGCTTGCATCCACGACACGATCAAACGAGCTACCATCAAGCACACACAAGCCTTCCAGGACCGTTACTCCTAGAATGGCATCCACCATTCCAACTCGATTTATGATCATCTCCGATACCCTTGGCTTCAGGTTTGAAAATAAAAGAAAGGCAGGCAACAAGGTGGCCGGAAACTTCAAACTTCCACTCCCGAATTGCGATGTCCTCCTACATTGCGGCAATCTCACACGTCTTGGTCAGCCGAAAGAAGTCGAACAATGCCTCCGAATGCTTGGAAAAATCAATGCCGAACTCAAGCTCGTGATTGCAGGGAACCATGAACGTGTCTTGGACAAGGAGTGGTGGTCAAGGCATAATGAGAAGACCGATGATCCTGACTCTCCAGCCTCCCTTGAGTACAAGAGGGCAATGGATATGATGACGGGACCTTTGGCGAAAGAGGCTGGAGTTACGTATCTAGCAGAAGGACTCAACACATTCACACTGAGAAATGGAGCCCAATTCAGGATTTATTGTTCACCTTATTCGCCCCGATTCTTCGACTCGGCTTTTGCGTACGGTCAGGGTGAGGACAGATTCAATCCAGCCAATGCAGTGGCCAAGGGATTCAGATGCATCGCCGAGAACCCAATGCCCAACTTCCCAGCCCTTGATATTGTTATGACACACGGCCCGCCTAGATACATCCTAGACCGGAAATCGCATGGCAATGTTGGCTGCGAGAGCTTAATGCGAGCCGTCAGTAGAGCGAGACCACTTCTGCATTGTTTTGGGCATGTTGAAGAGGCTTACGGTGCTAGATGGGTCCGATGGGAAGAGGACTTGAACACAATTGGACAGACCGCAATAGAAATTGTCAGTAACACGGTAAATGCCTATCCAAAGGTGACAAGTTCTCCAATGACATTCGGCAAAGACACATTGATGGTTAATGCTGCGATTGGGAATGGGAGTGGCCATCAGCCGACAAATACGCCATGGTTGGTGGATCTGGATCTCATAAAAGCCCCATCAGTTTGAGAGCTTTCTCGGTTGTGGAGCATGAGCAGCATAAGAATCGGGGGTAGGGGTCATCAGAGCATATTTAGCACGAGTACAGGCAGACTTGAATCAATAAGGGGCCTCTTTGCTTGAACGCTGGGTCACATTCCGTAGTATACAACTTTACATTCGACCAGAGAAGTTGGGGAGGAAATTAGGAATTCTCCTGAATTAAAACTAGCATTGAATCACACGAAATAACTGGATGGTTTTCAGCTATTGCATACTCAAGTTACATCATCTGCGATTACTCCCATGTGCCTCTTTTAGCTTCCTCCTCATCCTCTTCTTGTCCCCACATTGGCTACCCCGCACTGATCACCCCACAATAGTTACCCCTTTTCAATTATATCGGGTCCTTCGCTTAGTTAGGCCCCCACAGTCCTGACGAGGAGATGTTTAAGTGAAGGAACATTTTCTATCAAACGATTCTATTGTATAATCAAGAGCATGATATATATAGAAGCACAGGTACTTGTTTGGCAATTGTTATAGCATAATAATATGCATGTCTTTATTCATGATCAGCAATACTCCTTAATTCCTCTAATATGTGCGTTCATAGTTAATTTTACACCGTTCTGTACTGTACTAAGTTATAACGCGGCCACTAAACGTCACAAAGTGATTCACGAATGGAACCATGAGGGTCCAGCACCCTTTAGATTTGGACTGTATGGTAACATGACCTGAATAGCACTTGGTTAGTTTTACACTCGGGTCCAAGATATGATATAAAAGCTGGCGATGGACGCATGAGTTTTCTGGGGAGGTAGACGATTCGACACACTTGTATCCGTATATCAAAATTCATGCCAATACACTTAACACTTATTGACAACGACGCTCATCGATACATGTATCAACACTCGACATTGACAATAATCATCATCAGCAATCTTCAACTTCAACTGTGCTATCACCGAGGCTTGAAAGCGATTATCCATCATGGCTCCTGGTTCTGGCCCTCCATCTGCTTCTGCCTCAGTCAGCGATTTGTCCTTCGCTGTATTCTCTCGGAAACCAATGCCATCGCGTCTCCAGACGTTTGAGCTGAGTCCAAATCCAACTTCTGCATGCCAGGGCAAATGTGCTTCGGGTCCGTTGTCCATGTCTTCTCTCGACTGCGCCTTGCACACGATGATCAAGGACCGCGCAAGCACATCAGTCGGAGAATCAGTAGAGGTCTCGTTGGAACAATCACGATTAGAATCCCGACTAGCAACACCCATCGAAACACCCATTGAAACCCCCATCGAATCGACCACCAACCTGGGAACCGAATTACGAAAACGGTTGTTGGAGCTCCCGCTTCACTCCAACAAATCACATACCTACCAGCCACCCTTCAGCAGCACCACACCCGAATCCCAACACCCACCAGTCGAACTCACCCAGAGCCAGAAAAACGCCCGATGGTCCGAGTTCCGCATCCAAACCGCGCTCCAACTCGCCACCGCCCGCTCAGTCCGCTGCCGCGCCCTCTCCCCCCTCCAGCGCCTGCGCGAAAGCCTCCACACCTCCGTCTACGCGCGGGGTATCTCCATTGACAACAGCAAAGTAACACCTATCGAACGGGCCCTCGACTATCCCAACGTCGGCAGCGCCGCCCTCAAATGCCACGAGCACGATAGCAACCAGTGCTACTGCATCTGGTGGCGGTGGCACAACGACTCCGTCTGTATGGACTGGAAACCCTATGTCACCGGCAGGTATCGCGATATGCGCTCTGGCAAGCCCTGCGAGCTGCATGCTACTAGGACCTGTTATTGTTTGTGGAAGCCCGCTGAGGATGGCGCTGAGCCGTACCGGACGTATAATATGCGGCTGTTGACTAGGAGGAGACTCAAGGATTAGTGGTGGGGGGACTGTCGGTAGGGGATGGAAAGGAAGGGATGATCTGCGTTGTATGGATGTGAAGGCTACATGGAGTTGGAAGGCATACTGTGCAGAAATTCTCTCTTGGTGCATCCCCCCATGAACAAATATGTCATCGCGCTGCTGTTATACCCCTAGTAGTCCAACGGCCCCATAGATCAAAGCGAAATGAAAACAATATCCGCACTCGCGTCTATATTTCGTCCCTGGAATTTTAAGCCGAGGGATACTTAATAGACAGATGAATTTCTTCCTATGTAATATCTATGTAAAATATACCTTACTTTGTTTTCGAGTTCCATTCTCGAATCAGTACTACTACGGCTCTCGGCCAAGTCCAAGTCCATTTTTTGACCCTACAATAATAATATAAAAGCATCGTCATCACGATATTGAAACCAATAAAAGCCCAAACAATACCGAAGTTGCGCCAGCGGTCGGCATAAAGAATACTTGATCGTGCGAGGACTTGAGCAGCGGTTGACATCGGACAGTACTCACAACTATCGATCGCAGCAGGGTTGAGAAGCAAACCAGGCGCAGTTTTCAAGAAGTCTTTGAGATAGGTCCGGCACGTCATACCGTCAGGGACACCGAAGACTAGCAACTCGTTCTGAGCGCAGTGGATAGGCAATCGCGCAAGACCTGTAGCTGCCACGCCGCCGATGATATACGTCAAGGGGCTAAGACGATACATGAAGATCCAGAATCCCGGCAGTGCATTGACGGGTTGGAAAACACTTTGACATTGTCAGAACCAATCAATGGCAAGGATCTAGAATGGGAGGAAGGTTTTCTTACCCGTTGAAGATCATTGTCATGGAAAACATCAGCGTGGCGACGGCGCCTGCTGTTTGAGCGTCTGGCAGCGCCGCAATCACCATATCAGCAAACGTAGAGCAGAAGATAAATGACTGCACGCAGAAAAGCATGACGAGAGCCTGATCTTGCGATGACTGAGAGCTGCATATTGTTAACTATCGAAGTTGGGATCAAATGAAAGGCTTACCTGAAGACTGGATAATAGTAAGCTTCAAAGACGACTATCCCGAGAACAACTTGATATGGGATTTCCACAATCACATTTGCGAGTATGAATGCTATCCAGGATTTTAAATTCGATGGACGCTCGCGGACCTGCAGCTTGTAGTAAGTGTCTGGGCGCAAGAGTCTAGGTGCTGAACGTGGTTCAAACCTCATATAAAGACCTCTGTACCACACACCGTGGTATTATCTTCACTTTGTATTAGCACGACGTCTGTCTTATGTCCAAGAAAGCCCGACCTGTTGGACTAGTGAACTCAAAGTTGCAGTGAGCATGAAAATGCTAAATATTGCGTTTTGGGTACCTTGTAAAGAGTTGCTTGATTGGTAGAATGAGAAGCCTATAAAGCTGTCCATTATTAGCAAAAAGTGGTTTTGATGCAGAGTGATTTGGTAATACAGAGCCGAGAGGATGCCAAGTAGAAACTTGCTCCACACGTAGGAAGGAGTACGCCAGTATTGTTGAAACAGGCGGTATATTGTTTCCTAGAGCTGGATGATAAGTGGCGCTGCAAACTTCTTTGCTTTCGCATGGTGGCTAGTGTCTACTTTGGAGTGAAACGGATCTTGATTCATTCGTTTATGTTCGGCCATCATGTCCGAATTTTCGGTGCTCTTCGTCCATGTAAGCACCCAACCTGGAGAGGTACTAGTATCTTTATTGGCTACAATCTGTAAAATATATTCAGCAGGATTCTCGGACTCTTTGCAAGGCCTAGCCCCGCTTTTCGCAAAGTAGTTGAGCATTGTTTGACAGTTTTGACCCAGTGCACCAAAATAGACGGTTCTGCCCCCTTTTGCAAGGAATGGCAACCGATCGAAGTTTTCCAGGAGCGCGGAGCTAGGCTGGTGTATGGTAGCGAGGATTGCTTGCCCGTTGTCTGCAAGCTTTCGAAGAAGGCGCACAATGGCAATGGAGCTCTCTGTATCAAGACCACTGGTTGGCTCGTCTAACAAAAGAAGAATGGCAGGTTTTGCGGCCAGTTCGACTCCGATGGTAAGTAATTTCCGTTGTTCAATATTTATGCCCTAGCCAGGCGGTCCCACAACAGCAGTACAGAAATCTTCCATCCCTAGCATCTTCTCAGAGGATTAGTCTCTATTTTGTTTTTTGGATTTGATATCATCATTACCTTGATAACTTTCTCCACGTACTCGTACTTTTCTTCAATTGTCACGCTATTTGGCTGGCGTAATTTGGCGCTAAATCGCAATGCTTCTCGCACTGTTGAGCTTTCAAGATGAACATCTTGTTGCTGGACATAACCTAAAAATATACTTAGCCACTCGACATCAAACGCTGTCCTTTTTATCCGACGTACCTGTCTGCCGCTGAAAGTCCGTCGCGAGAGGTTTTCCGTCAACTAGCATCTGTCCCGTGATCACCCCTGTAGAAATACGCTGAGCGAGCACATTAAGAAGAGTTGTCTTGCCGGCACCTGATACTCCCATCAAAGCTGTGATTGTCCCCGGTTTAGCCCAACCAGAGACATTGTCTAGTAATCTTCGTTGTTTATCCTTGACTTTGATGTCATAGACAACATCCTGCCAGGTGAAAGTACCATTGGACGAGGTCATAGTCTGAGTTACTAGATGTTGTGAACCAATCTCGGTTGAATCGGTTTTGTAGTTAACTTCGCAGATTTTCTTCTTCGACCAAGGACTCTTTATTGGGAATTTCTTTTCTCTTCGAAACTGTAACACAGCTGCGGAGCTTGTGCTATACGAAATGACTTCCGATGAAAGAAGGTATGTAAAGAGGAAGAATATCAAAAACCCTAACAAAATCCCGAAGTTTGGCCATAGCTTGGAGTGAGTATACTGAAAGCTTGTCTCGATATAAGCATCTCCAGAAACCGTATATTGACCAGCAACAGCACCAGCAGCTGAGCAGATGAAATTGTTGCCGGTCATATTTGGGTACGAGGGTACAAGACTAGCAAAAATTAGTCAAAGCTCTTAGGTAGTGGCTTGGTTTATGATACCTAGTGCAGCTGAAATCCCCATTGTGGAACTCATTGGCCATCAGTGCTTCGAAAGCATAGGCTAGTGGGTTAATGTAGTTGATCCAGCGAAACCATGGATGCATATATGGAACCGGGATCGTATAGCCAGTATAAATCACAATTGCAAGCACCAAGATTCCGGCGATAGCCAGTGCTTGCGACGCCGTTTTTGTAATGGATGCTACTGTTCGGAACATTGCCGACATAGTAAATCTGACTAGCGTTGTAAAGAGGAAGAAAATGAAAAATTGTGCTGCTGTAGCATTTAGTCCGGCGAGAAAGTACAGGATAATATTAAAACAGGCGGCAATGATTAATTTGACAGGAGCGTCTACAATGACACCGGCAAGAGCATCTATCGAAGGTCGACAGAACCTTGTTTTGATATTAGCTTTTCCAGGCCAGGGAGATTGGGGGACTTGCGCGTAAGAGGTTTGCTTCTCAATTATCGGTCTTTGTTGATATAGACTGCTGATTTCTGTGACAGCAATGAGGGCGTTGAGCAAGGTCGCAAAGAACAGCGTAGAGCCTCTGGCGAAAAAGCCGCTTGTGTTATCAGGAGTTCCGTAGAAGACAGAACCAACAATTAGAGCTATGATGATTTGTCCAAGAACAACAGTCAATGTGGAGATATAATCATTCCGTGATCGCTGATATGCTCGTTTCATGCAGATACTGAGTTGCATAGGAGCATTGACGACATATTCTGACCCAGAAAAGATTTGACAAGACTGAATGGCTTTGTATGATTGCACGAATTGAATATCAGCAGCGGTTTTGAAAGCTTCGGTCTGCTGCAGTTCTATTTCATTCCGAAGAGCACTATAGGAAGTGGTATGAAGCCAATAGTCCTCAAATTCGGCGGGGCTACGGGGGACTCGATCTTCATAACCGGACCGGGCCTTCCGGCTATGGTTGTTGGTGATGGAGGTAAGAAAATCTGCTGTTGTCTGGCCTAGTGGACACTCCCAACCCATCTGCAGAAAATAAGCCTTTGCGCTATCAATGGGTCCAAAATAGATTTGGCGTCCTTGGTAAAGAACGGTGACTTTGTCAAATACGTCGTAGATGCTCTGAGATGCTTGATAAATAGAGACTGCGTGTGTCGTCCCAAAGATGTCAGCACTTGCTCTCAGCGTCTGAGCAAATTGAAGAGCAGTTGCGGCATCAAGTCCACGTGTGCTATTGTCCCAACAAGCAAGGGGAGCAGAAGACAATATCATCTCCGCGATGCTCACACGCTAAGTTACAATTAGTGGACGCGCATTGGACTAGAATTATTAGGTGAACTACCTTTCTTTCCCCACCAGAGACTCCACGGACAAAATCATCCCCAACTCGTGTGTTCTGAGATTGGATCAAGCCGCATACCGCCATGGCAACCGCAGTCACACGTTCAATGTTCTCTTTGCGCGATACCGCCACAACCCGGTTGCGTGGGGTGCGCGAGGCGGCTGCAAATTCTAAAGTCTGCTTGACTGTGAGATGGGGGAAATGATTGTCTACTTCAGAGTTGTAAACAATCTCGCCTCTATAGTGTCGGATCATCTCATGCTGAGGTATCCCTAAGTATACTGTTAGGGTAAGTATATGGTTATTTATTTGGGGCAAGTACCGCTATAATTGATTGTCGAAGCACCATCAACACATAGTCCTCCGAGTTCTCCAGCCATGGTTTTAAGTAAGATTGTACACCCACTGCCAGGACAGCCAAGGACCAGCACCATCTCCCCTGGCTTGACGACACCGTTGAAACCAGTAATAATCTCGGTGGGTGGTTGATTGCGCCTCGAACCAAAGTATTCTTGCAGTCGGAATGGAAACATAAAAACCGATGATACGGTAGCTTGGAAATTTGCTGTAGAATCAGAGCCTGTCACACTGAGATCCTTGAAGACGAGAGAAATTTGCCTTAGTCGAACGTTTGCTTTATCAAAGGCTCGCATGGTAAGCTTTGCCCATTTGTATACGTCGAACTCAGGGCTACTCGGGTCAACCAATATGTCTTCTGTAACCGTTGCGATGGGCTTGTCAGAACCTCGAGCTGCTTGACTGTCAGCCGTCACCCAGGATGCCCTACTTTGCGACAGTAAAGCTGCTATGTTCGAGAACTCCGTGCGATGATTGAAGATATTTGGAGCAAGGTGGGTTATCTTATTTGGCAGAAACTCAATTTCGTCTGGTTCAGATCGAATACCAGCCGTTCGTGTTGTAGGAGGCACATCCGGTGCCAATGCCATTTCCTTTCCATTTACACAAATCTGTGGCTTGTTTGTGGAAGACATTTCGGTTGAATTGAATTTTGCCCGTTAAATAATAGGGGCTCGGAGATGGTGCAAGGTGAATTATTGCATGAGAGTCGAAATAACTCTGCCAGCTTGGAAAACTTACGAAATGTACGGCAGTACAAAGAAGAGAATATTTTAATTAGTGGGCGAGGGCAGACTACACTAAAATCAAGACCATGAAGCAATATCCACCTTTATCTCGAGGTGATTTAAATTAGTTCTAATTCGTCAATCTCGAGATCGTTACTAACGTTGCAACACGATACCAGATACATCCATCCAGCAGCGCCACAGTTCAACATTGCGGTGGAACTTTGACAAGAACTGGACTGAAAGAACGATAGTGGATGCAATGTGGTTTTCAAGGCCTATGAATTGCGCCCCTCGTAAACTAACGAATAAAGAAGAAGTGCAATGCGGAACGAAAGAGTTAGGCCAGGAGCCGCGGTCTGTATCATTAGGTAATTTTTCTAGTAGGACATTGGTGAATTGGCACTGGCCACACTCTTGTTGTTGTTGGAGGACAAAGGACAATCAAGGCCCACACCTGTACTTGCCATTCTGAAGTCAATATATGTAGTGGCGTTCTCACGTGCATTCCAGACCGCATTAGTATATAGACAGGGACAGGAAGATAAGAAATTGTGTGGGGTGCAGGAGACATCCGCTAGGAAAACCTTAATGAGAAGTAGAATGTGTAGCATGTGCAAGTCATATCCCTTTAACTCATACAGTAAACTAATATCAGTATGAGCACTACTGCAGGTCGATCGACGATCGCTATCCTCATTCCCAGGGCTGACACCTAGTCACTAGAAGGAACAGTGCCGAACTATACGGTACCCACTAAGTGGGCTTGGAGTACGGACCTGCGGAAAAGTACAATACCTAGTAAAGACCTTACAATCAGAACTGGAACATGTAAACTGTCGTCTGCTAAGCTGCAGTAAGCTCCAGTTGATCCTCGCCCACCCAATTCACGCTCTTTTTAACTATTTTCGAAACATAATCACAGTTACTGAGGGAAAGATAGTATGTACAGAGACGCAAGGATGTGGAGCGCAAGCCACAGCTCTAAGAGAGGACATTCGATGATTAATGACTTGCATATACTTTAGTAGTGCGCAGTTACTAGCTCGAAGTTTGGTTCATTTTATGTCGTCTGTTCTTCTTTTTGTTTTCCCTGGATGCATAACCGCAGGATTTTGATGTGTCAGAACAAGACCACGGCTGCTGAGATGTTACTTGTGTGAAGTTGTATGTCAAATGGGAAAATTTAATCGGGAACAAGCGTCTGGAGGCGGAACCTGGCCCATAGCAAGAGTTCAAGAAATGGATTTCTATGCTTTGACAATAATGGCATGAAAGACGACGGGAAAACTATCTGTACCCAGGTAGATTTTCTCTTCCTTATAGGCATAGTCTACTATAAAGCCATTTTCCCCATCTCCTCAACTAATTTTACCTGCTATCCTTTGATCACCTCCTATCTCTCTGTCCTTTAATCTCACTTTTCGACTCCAAAAATATCCATCACCGCAAAGCACACTTTTATCTTCAATCGAAAACATAGGTAAAGGTTCTCAAGTAACTTCGGTGATCTTCCGCTTATTTGAACTTATTGCTGGATCTGTTGTTGCTGGCATGGTCGGAGAATACCTCCATTATGTATCTGAAGCTCATGGCTCACCTTCTCATGATATGGTCTACACTGTCGCCATTGCTGGCATCAGCATCGTCGTCTCTCTAGTCTGTATGCCTCCTCTCCACTATGCTTTCTACGGATTCCTTTTGGATGCGGCACTCTTCATTTGCTGGATGGTTGCTTTTGGACTACTCCTTAATGTAAGTGCATCACATTCCAACTCCTATACCAATTTTATACACAAACAGCAATAGCTAATATTATTGGCTAGCTTAAGGGCGGTGGTGGGTGTAACAGCGACTGGTACTATTCCAATTGGGGATATTATTGGGGAGGTTACTATAACTATTACCCTGTCAGCAGTGTGACGGCACAAGGAGTTGGTAATTCTGCCTGCGGCAAGTTGAGAGCTGCAATAGCATGGAGTTTCATAGGAGGGTGGTTTTGGCTTCTTAGCGCTCTGCTTGTAAGTTGAGGATTCCTACAAAGAAAAAACTTGACTCTTTAGTTCTAACCAGATGCTGTGGTAGGGCTTGTACGTGCTACTGCGATTTCGCAACGAGAAGAAGACGAACGCCTCCTTGGAACATCCAGGTATTCACACTGTTGAGGTGGGAAATGCCAAGCAAAGTGGTGAAATGTCAAGCTTGGGAAAACAATATACTGGTGTAACTGGCGCGAGTACTACTGTCGCTCATCTATAAGCTGGACTTCCAGTTAGCTTTGGATGGCATGACAGAATATTGCTTGCTAAAAGGGTTGGGTTGTTATGAGAGTCTTAGGCTTCCTAGGGTCATAATTTTAAGTTTTGCAGTTTTATAATATCTCAATATAATAGCAATTACTTCAAAGATGCAGTCTTCCCCTATACCATAGGTTTAAAAACCCCCCCCACCCCATATTAGAGAAGCTCCAGAGGGCTCTTCTAATTCCAAACGACAAGAACTTAGATAAATAACTCGACTTGCAGGAGAATTATGTAGTCATATTTAATTAGGTTTAGAGTGGCGTGCCTTCTTTATAGGTCTACACATAAAAATTTGCAAATTTGGACGGCTGCTAGAGGAGAGTGCAGTCTTAGCCATTTGGAAAGTTGTACGTGCTATCATAGTCATTTACAACTTTGCAGATGCGGTTTTAGTTATTTGTCATTCATAAAAGTTGCTTGGGTCACAATATCATTCCTGTACCATAGTCTAAAACCCTCCACAGGATAGCTAATCCCTCCTGTTATCCATAAGCCGTTAAAGGTTATAGCATCAACCTGTTTTATAAAGTCGATTTCTGGCGTATTAAGCTGAAAGCTGAAGATTTGCAGATATGTGAGTTTAGATCCCGGTAGAAGTTAGTATATTGAGGGAGTCCTCTTTGTCCAATCGCTAGTGGCTAATACTTTCTTGGACAATAGTAAAGTAGATACACTATTCTTCTAAGCTCATTTCGTATGACAAAAATTCCATGTTGTCCTATTCGTTCTTGGGCCAGTAAAATTTTTATAGCAAGGTCGACGAACATGGCTCATTCAAATCATTCATCCTCGCAACAGAGCTTATGTAACGCTCGGAAGTATCTGGAGCTCTCAACTTTAGTACATTCAAACGAGGGGGACAGAGCTGAAACTGAAGATCTGCACTAGAGCGGCTGTATCCTTCTTAGCTTGATTAGTAGCGGATACTAATTGCGCAATTTGTCTCTGCACGTCAACATGGACGCTTGTCAAAAAGCGCCACACTATGACTTAGTTTACGGGGCCTCCTATACCATATCGTGCGGATCTGGATGACCTGAAAATTTAGACAGGCGTTGCAAGCGAAACCTTAGATATACCGCGGTCCGCCGGATCTTTACCCCCGTTCTACTGGACCTATAAGAACGTATGCAACTCTGTAGTCTCCTCACTAACTCGTTTATACCTTCCATAAATGTGCTAAGACCCAATCTAAAATGTGTAGCGTTTTAGATGCCTTGTATAAGTTCAAGAACCAAAGGCACCGGCTCTTATAATACGCGCTCGAGATTAGTTTAACTTTAAAATTCAAGGTTAAAATACGGGACCAAACAAGGTTTGCACGGATGGTCTAGATCGAAAGATGGTGGTATGAGCTTGTGCTTTCACCTACGATAAGTTCCGAGAGATGTTGGAATTCGTCTGATAACCCAGCTCTACTGCTAGTCCGGTTAGGTTTTTATTGTCCAGCCACATAGAATACCAACGTTCAGCAAAAAAACAAGTTATATTTGCATGTCTTTAACAAATGTGTGACTGTGCTGCATCCGATTGGCTATATTTTAGGAGTATTTTGCTAGTGCCAGAGGCTGCAAGTAATAACTGTGCAGCTGACATGGTCAAGCCTTATTTGATGTTGGAAACTTTGAAGTCCTTATCTTTCTTTGTTCGTATCTGCGAGTACGCACATCAACTAGCACCAAAGCCTTTATTAAGACCATCATGCTCGTGAAGTTGGCACCTTGTTCTTTGGTATACTTATACACACCTTTCCCCGAACTCTTACTTTCTTAACCATACTGACCTTTTATTGGTTTCTACACGCTCTTCTTGGTTGCATATTCTGCTAGCATTACCATCACCCTTCTGTTCCCAAGCTATCGCTAAACCAAAGAAACTTATTGATCCACAAGATCCTTGTCTGGTATAATTGATCTATGAATGCTTGTGACACGATTGATAAAGGCTTTAGAAATCAATCATGTTCCGCGGACCTCGAAGAAGAACGCCAATTCTGGGCGCTGCTCTCGTCGTTGGAGCCTCTCGCTCAGCAGCTCGACATGAAGTTGCTTCCCAGACGCAACAAGCCAATTCTGCCATGGCGCAACAAAATGCTGCGGTTGCCAGTGCTCAAGCTGATGCCGAGAGGGCAGCGTATGAGAGGAGACTTCAAGAATATGAGCAGGATAAACGTACGGCTGCTGCAATTGAAGCTGCTCTTGCGAAAGAAAGGTTGAATGCGGGGGCCAGCAACGAGGCGGCAAGCTCGTTTCTCTGTGGGGCTTGTGGTGAGAGAAATGCGGTTACTCAAAAGTTTTGCCCCCATTGTGGACGCAGACATTTACAGGGGGATTCTGAGAAGAGGCAACTTGCTTGAAAATGGGTTATAGTCGGGGTAGACCTAGTCTAGTTTCTGGTTGCAAACTGATGATATTGTTTCGAAATTTGCAGTCTTTAATTCCAACTTTAACAGACCTGTAATACTCAATTATGCTACATTCCTGCTTCAAGCCACTACAGCACCCGTTTAAATTCTATCACCACATATCTGTAGGGCGATCGGCTTCTGAAATATAATTGTGTGATGTACAAAAATATCATGACATGCCACCTGTTTTGATTTACTTATTGATTATAATCCTGGATAATTAATCTCGGAATTGATCAACAAACCAGCTTATCAATCGATTCGTAAGACTTTATGAGTAAACCAAGTCACTGACGAATGCCTTTTCACTCGCAAATTGATATTTTACTATTTTTCCGAGGATCTGCTTAAATAACCCTAGCCTAGATAAGTTGAGATTATTACTACTCCCACATCTCACTCTTTATAAGCATCTAAATTATTAGTATTTATACCACCCCCATCAACCCGTCTCCTTCGGAGCTATATATAGCGTAGGGGTAACATAGTATAGTATGCGAAATTAATAAGAAAGTAGAAAAGGGCGCTAAAAGACACTCTGAATAGCATCACTTTTAACTTTAAGATCCGTAAGCAAAGAGCAATTGACGAATAAGATTGTGCATTGACTAAATCCATCGTTCGTGAGTATATCATAGCAGACCCAACTCCAGAACTCATTTATAAATACTCCTTAAAACACATCCCCCGTAAACCCCACCCAACCTAATCAATCCCATGCCTCTCCACCCAGAAACGACCTCATACTTTTAGCCTGTCTCATCAACCTCTCGAATGGTGCATATGAATGTTTCGGCCATCTTGATTTTCTGCAAAGTAATTAGTGCCCGTTTTAGGGAAGCCTGTATGGTTATAGCATTGATACATACATGACTCTGGCTAACTTTGCTTATTCCAACGATCCCGGCGGATGGAGTGTGATCTGATGTCGGAGCTGTCTCCCTACAGCCATTCCTGTCCTTCTGCGGATGACTCGATGATACCTTAGGTTTCGAGGGCATGGAACCGATTGCAGGTTTCTTCCACTCAACCTGCTCCACCTCAAGATACTTGCTTTTAGGTTGGTCTTCGCTTGTTTCGATTACTTCGTTGATGGAATCGAGGATATTAACATGCCCGACTAAGAATCGTAGATTGATGTTTGGCTGGCGAGCCTCGTTGGCCATTTTGGTGTATGCCATGTGATATATACGAAAGGAGTTCATTGCTATCTTAATAACATAGTTTTGCTAAGGGTCTCATAGATTTTGTAAGGAAGATGATCTACCCTATATTTACTTGAGAGTTGCTCATAATACACTAGGGCTGACTAGAAAGCTGTTATCTGTAGACATGTATCTATGGTATATGACGACTTTAGCCTTACTTGCCCCAGGTTCACTATTCTCTTCGTGGTTTAGTATCGGGAATTCCAAGCCAGAGATTCAGCTCGTGAGAGAATTACTACGGGGTTAATAATTAACACTTTTTTAATCTGGAGATCGCCGCACTATGGAGAGTATTTAGCTCGACCGTAGCCTCATATGGTAAAGGCGAGGGCGGGATCGAGTCGAGATCTGCTGTTCACAAGCCAAAATTTAGCGGAGGATCCTACTCGTACTCCACACTACCTAAGAGCGGTTCAAAAGCCAAGAATTAACGGTCGTCCCTACCCCGCTGGTACCTCAGAGGGGAACATCCAGACATGCATCCTGATAAGCTGAAGTCACGTTGACGTTTTCCTGCCCCGCTCTCGCTGAAGTCCGTGGCTTTTGGAATTTTTCCTTTGTGTTGACAAAGTACCCCACTCTCTAAGCACCACAGAAAGATTTACTAACCTCTCAGCTCTCTCTACGAATCCCTAGAAGAGTCCTATGAGATATGATGTAGATCACGTGGGTGCCCCCCACTGCGGAATCTATTACATCGACAATCTAGGCTACAAGGTCTAGAATCATAATTTATAGGAATAAATCCGCAGATACCCAAGCTATTACGACTCAGGTCATAGAAATCTTGACTTAAAAAGCATCTATAGAAACGCATAAAAAACGTCTACATACATCTAATAAAAGTCAAATCTGTTCTAGACTTACAGATTTTTCAAATGAAAACCAAATAAAAATCTTCAAGTTACGGACTTTCGACCCAAAAGTGAACCAGGCAGGCCATTAATCATTATCCACACCTGACTTCCAAACGGCGAAATATTCGTATTTCCACTCCGTAACAGGAAGAGAATATAAACGTCTTTTTAGATATGGTATCAATTATAAACCATTCTATGTGCTGTTCAAGTTTAACAACGAGCAACTTAATATCCTTTCGAGTCTATAATTACCTAATGGACGTGCACCTCGCCCGCCCCCCCAAGAACCCACCCCCTACTTCCAAAACTTAGCCAAGAACCCCTGCTCGCCCGGCCTCGTATACCACTCATGCCTGCGATGCGGCCCCCTCGGCATCCTCTCCGTATACGACCTCTCTCTCTCAAATCTCCTCATCAGCTCCCGATACGTGAGTAGCTCGCTCGGGGTCACCACACACGGGTCGCGCGGATGCGTGTGCAGCACCATGGGCACGAAGCCGAAGAAGAAGGCTATGAGGTTGTCATAAAGCTGCTGGTCGATGTTGCCGCGTCGGTCGACGTCCCGCACGTTGTCCCACATGTGCGCCAGGTTGATGCGGTGCACTTTGCTGGTTACGCGGCGGGAGAGGCTGTGGATTTCGTGCGGGGACATTGAGGTCGCGTCGGGGCGCGAGGGGGGGCGTTGCGTGATCAGGCGGTCTGGCTCGCCTGGAGACGCCTGTTCTTCGTTGCTTGGGCCGGCGCGTGATTCGGACTCGGGGTTGGGTTGGTGTGTTAGTTGTTGCTGTGTAATTGGACTTGGACTTGTTCGTTGAGATTGCTGGTGTTGGGCGCTCATGACTGTTACGTGTTTTGATGGTCCTCCGGGTACGTGTTGAGTGTTTCGAACGTTCAAGTACGGTGAAGGTCCTGCCAAGACATGTGGAGGTGGTGGATGCTGCTGCTGCTGGGCAGTTGGTGGCGCTTTGGACCGTTTAGAACGGGCCGTGGGGAGAGGTGTAGACATTCTTGTGCTCTCGAGGTTAGGAAATGCGCTTCGAGTTGGGTAGTTGAAGACAATATCGCAATCGAGAGAATAAAGACAAATTAAATAGCTGGGTACCTAGGTAGTATAGGATGTCACAACGCTTCTGACGGTGATTCATGAAATGTTGATTCACGAGCACCCCCACAAAGAATCTCCAGACATACATAATCATTCAAATACAACACTCGTTCTTCCTAGCGATTTCTTGATGGGTATCATGTATCATTCATTATCGTTAATCAGACATCAATCTTTGCCGAACACATGGATATCCTCTCACCAAGGAGCTGCAAGTCCAATCCAGATAATCCCGTATCGAACGTTGACTCCGGTTCCCCGGCCTCAAATGCAGTCAGAGCCTTCACTTGTGCAGCTCTTAGTGGTCCCAAATAAATTTCTTCAACAACAGACAACATTCCTGAAGGAACAACATGGGCATAATTCTCCCCCGAAATGAAGAAAACAAAATTTACTACAGCCATATGGAACGAAAAAGATTGACCCAGAATATGGACCAGCTCTTCTGCAGTAGCACTTCCTAGCTCCGAGGCATCAGGAAACAAGTATGGCTGTGCAGCGGATAGAGCAACCTTCGATCCAAATATATTGTTCGATTTCCGTTCATATGCTGTGATTATCTCCTCCTTCAACCAAGAAACGGCAGAGGCCTTCAAATTTTCGTAAGGGCAGTGCTCCAAAGTATCCGTTATGAATGTAAGGCGGAGACGGTCAACTGGGTGCGCATGCAGTATGGTTGAAGTCAGCACGTGAGCTGCATACCGCAACGTGGGAGAAGGAGTATTGGCGGACAATAATGACAGTGACTGGAGATGTTGAAGAAAATCTTCATCCTCAAGGGGTCCAGACACGAAGTTATTGTTACGTTCCAGCCACAATCCAATAGCCAAAAGAGCGTCAATCACCCCCGAGTCTTCATTACCAATGTTCGCCGGTCCGTCGGTTCCGATGAATTGCTTGATAAGCTTTGCATGATCAGGGAAAATGGACAGTTTTGGGGGTGGAGATTTGGATTCAAAGAGGATCGAGGCAAAAATGTAACAAGTTATGAGAAATAGAGATCCCGCTTTCGATAAAGGAATATCTGCTGGTGAGGTTGGATAGTTGGTCTCCTCATTCTCCTCATCGTCGTCGCCAGTCTCGTCTTCCGTTTTGTATATGGCGTCGAACAGATCGGTGTAGTCCAACATGCCAAGATCTCTGGCCAGTGCCTATACATATATTAGAAAGCTCCAATTTTTGCCCAGGCCGTACTTACCACCAGCTGTCCTACCAAAGTATCTCTACCCTGCAGTGTGGGCTCCTCTCGAAACGATTCGCCCAAGCTTTTCTTCCCTGCAACCACCTTTGTTGGGTCAAATGATTCCTGGAGTCTTGTAGCCCACTCCAAGCTATTGGTGTTGGCATAGTCTTGCAATACATGGGTGACGAAGGATTGCAGCAGCTTAGTCTGTATAGCACCTTCCTGTGGATCTGCATCTTCATGTGCTTCTGGGTCGGGCGCAGAAGGATCAGACTCCGATGGATTCGTGTCCTTGATGCTCAAGGTCGATTGTCGGCCGGGCAATGGTGGCCGTTTCTTGCCGGAGATTGTATGTACGAAGGAGATGACGGCGAGGGTTGCTTGATTGGAAGGACGGAAGGCTGCAAGAATCGACATGAGGGACGTGGAGAGGAAGCGGGAGGGGTATTTTGTCTTTATTCGGGGATGGAGTATGGCAAGGAGGTTGACCAAGATGCAAAACTTGTCGACATTTGTAGGTTCGGGTGTGGGTTTCTTGGTATTCTCTATCTTGCCCTCTTCTGCGGCCGTGTTGTCCTCTTCCTTAGCAGCCTTGTCCCCTCTTTCGGTAGTGTTTTTCTCTTCCTCGGCAGCCTTGTCCTCATCCTCGACATCATGGCCCTCCTCGACCGCATCGAGATCCAATATATGTAGTGATTCGGTCACTTTCAACACCACCTCCCTCGGATTTCCCAGTCTCGCGATGCTACCTAAACACTTCTCTGCACCGGGGAGGGGTAGAAGGAGGTGGATGAGGTCCCAACCAATGTTCTGGGTCAATTCAGCATCTTGGAGGATATCGTTCAGCGCGGGAAGGATTTCGGGCGAAAGCTGCGATTCGAGGATGGTGAGATATGTCAGATAGTCAGTTGCAGGCGGCAGAGACTCGGTGATGGCTTTGATGCCGTCGGGAGGCATATTGGACATGGTGGATGGGTTGAAGCCGTTTGAAGGAGGGGTTATTGACAACAGCTTCAAATGAGGTCAAGCTTGGTTTCAACGTAAGGCTGGCTGGCTAGGCAAGCACGTGATGCAGCCCCACTACAGCCCTATTCTATTCTATTCCTCTTCTCACTCACTCCTTGCTTTACTTGCAAAGTCATGTGCAAAGTCATGGGTACAAAAGGTATACAAAGGTAAAGGTAGGTAACAGGTAGGCTATTCCGTACCTCTAGGTCTTCTATGACTTAACCAACCCATCCATATATCGACCAGTGTTACAAGCAAATGCAGGTAGGTACATTCAGTCGGCAAACCTGCCTGCTTTCTTGGCATTGTTTACTCGTACCGTACCGTATCACTACACCTGGTGCACTACCTAGGTACTTTACGTATATTCCAATTCCATACGCAGTAAGCACTGCGACAATACGACGTATAATGTTCTCTTACATCTGACTCCACGATGATGAGCTTCTTGTATACCATTCATTGTATTGTTGAGCTTCGATTGCCTCCCAATTGAACCACTTTCCGCATAACGGGTCGCGGTGTTACTCCACTACCCTCACTCTCTCCCTCCCTCCCTCCTATCATATACTCCGTACATGGCTCTGAGAACGACACTTACACGTATAAAGTCACTCAAGCTTGCAACGTGGGCAAGTCCCAACAAATACATCAGTGAGTCAACTTCGTTGTTCAGCAGGTCTAGCCCATAGTCACTGACACTAAAGCCGAAGGACAGCGAGCTATATATTCAGCATCCAGTGGACATTGCCCCAACCTCTATACAACTACTCTACGAAAATCAGTCCTTCAATTTTCAAGCATGGCGACTACACACGAACCTACAGCCGAAGACGCCAGTGCCCTATTCAAATCGATCGAAGAAACATTCCCCAAATTGACATTAGGGGAAGATAAATGGTATCTGCCTGTTGTGAGTGGAAGAACCTAGTCTGCAAAGCATCTACTGAGAATCCTGCCAGCTCTCTGCACTCGTAGGCGCTGCACCAGATCATGTTGGCACCCTATACACCTACCTCATCAATAAACCCGACTGCTCAACTCCCGAAACACGTCAAGCTCTTGTACGCCGCCTCCGCGAAGCCCTCGTCAAGAACATATCCATCCAAGGTGTTTGCAAGCCAATCGAAGCTCTCTTCACCATTGCGAAAGTAGAGCGACCAGAAGATAAGGATTACTCATTTTCGAGGTACGACCCTTAACCACATACTCTGTATTGGCACTAAGGTCTTCTAGGGAAGGATGGCAGACAGGGCCGGAGAATTTGGCTAGAGGGGAACAGTGGCTGAATACTATATACGAGGGCAATCTTTCCGACGCAACCGACAAGTTCATTGCTCACAAGGACTTTGACTTCATCACCCGCCAGATTTCATACGGCTTCTACCTGTCCGATCACACCATTCTAGGACCCATCGAGACCGAGTTGGTAGTGTTGTCCGGAATCATGATACAAAACCTCCCCCTCGAAACGGCCTGGCATCTGCGAGGAACGCGGAGAGTTGGTGTCAGTGCTGAAGATGTGGAGCTGGTGCAACAATGTGTAAGCCCTCACGGACTACGCGACCTTGCTTGGCATCACTAACTATTCTTAGGTGGAAATGGTGGCCAAATTTGCCAGTGTGAGCCTACACAAGGTGCCTAGGGTTGCTGATGTTGAGAGCCAGGTATAAATGCACACAAAGCATGATACCACTAGCAAATAAGTAGATCGTAGGTTATGATGACATGGATTCCCCATCTTTGCTCACTCGCCTTGTGTAAAAAAGTCCAGTTGTGTTGAGATCAACAATCTGACATTAGACAGTCGCATGAAATCTAATTACATTACTAGAATAGGAACAAAACGATTTCCGCAGCTCCACGCAATGAACGCCAACAACCAGCAGAGTCAATCTATGTCCATGTGCTTTGCTTAAATGCGCTCTTCGATGCAGCAGTAAGCCCAACGCCCACCAATGTAGCCCCACCTACAATCTCGAAGACTGCCAGGTCTGCACTCATCTCCTTCGACACCCAATTGCGCAGTTCCACAGCAACCAACGAGTCGACACCATAAGACTCGACCCTGTGGCTGAGCTCTATGTTTTCTTCTGCAATGCCTAAGACCTTGGAAAGCTTCTTCCTCAACGCCTCGGACACCACCATTCCCGCCTCAGCAAGGGTGCCTACGCTTGCGAACATGGTTTTGAAATCCGTGCTGTTTTCATCCTTGCGCACTGACGATTGACCGGAGAATTCAATCTGATGCATTTTGCGGAAGAGAGGCTGGCACAAGGCGACAGGCACCTCCCCCCCTCTGGCAACCACCTTCGCCGGAATATCGATACCCAGGATCACCTGATCGCACCACTGCGGAGACAATTGAAGTGCCGGGTTGCAGTAAAAGTCCAGAAGTGATTGTACCTCTTCTTGTGTGATGGGGAGCATGACGCCTTGACGCATCAACCGATCCATCAGCTGGGAATTTTCGGCAACAACACCTTCTGAGAGAACGACACCGAGATCTAGTGCCACAGCCTTTTCTCCATGCAACACCCGGTAATGTGCAAGCTCGTCTTGGTAGGTGTTACCCGCTGCGTAGTTGCTCTGCCCTGGGTTCCCAAAAATACCGCTAGCGGATGACAAGAGCACAAAAAAGTCCATTCCCGGAGGAAGCGAGACGTGGAGATTCCAAGAGCCTTGAACCTTTGGCCTCACGCTCTCTTCCCACTGTTGGAATGACATGGATGCAAATGTTGTGTCCTGTACAAATGTCAGTAAAAACATGCCAACAAAAGGTAAGTCTACCCACTCGTAGAACCATTGATGCTTGAATGCAGCCCTTTATTGGGGGCATTGTTTTCGCGCATCTTTGTACTAGACTCTTCAATGCCGAGAGGCTTGCAATATCGCAAGCAGGTGCCACAACGCGAACCCCTTTCGCCCGCAATTCCGTAACTAGCGCCTGTCCTTTTTCATTACCAACTGGTCCGGAGCGAGAAAGAAGGATCAAATTATTTGCTCCTCGATCTACAAGCCACTTTGCAATGCTGCGACCAATCCCTCCAAGACCTCCGGCAATGAGGTAAGTAGCGTCTTTGCTAAGTTCATAGGAGGGTCTGGTTTTAAGACTCGTCTGTTTTACAGGTCAGTACTTAGTCCCAAATAACCTAAGACGCTCAACTCACCGGCACAATGGCATCTGTGGTGGCCTCCAGAACAATCTTCCCGGAACTCTTCCCGCTCTGGAGAATTCTAAATGCATGTTCCATGTCGGAGATTGGGAACACGGTCAACGGATATGATGGGCCCAGCTTTTTAGCCTCCACCAGGCGCATGATCTCTCGCATCATCTTCTGAATAAGCTGCGGTCGTTGCTGTACAATCGCGGCTAGATCAACACCGGTAAAAGACGCGTTTCTGAGGAATGAATACATGGGAAGGTTTCCATGGTTGTCGATGTCTCTCCTTCCGATCTCCATAAATCGCCCATACGGTGCGATGCACTCCCAGGTCGCAACTAATTGGTCACCCGCAAGCGAATTTAATACCACGTCAACGCCACGCCCTTGTGTCATCCGCTTTATCCCATCTGCGAATGAGAGGTCTCGACTATAGAAGATGTGATCTTCCGGAATCTGATACTGGCTCATAATGAGTTGCTTCTTCTCTTTCGATCCGACAGTTGCAAATACTTCGGCGCCCAGGTGAAGGGCAATTTGAACAGCAGCCTGGCCTGTTCCACCCGAGGCAGCATGGATAAGGATGGACTCGCCTTTCTCAAGGCGAGCTGATTCGATCAGACAATAGTATGCGGTGCAAAAAGCAGTGGGGATTGCGGCTGCTTCATTGAAAGTCATGCTGTCTGGAATTTTGGCGGCACACCCAATCGATGACCGTGCAAACGACCTGTAAGTGTCGGTTGCACAAAGAGCGACGCGGTCTCCAGGCTTCAGTGTATCCCAATTCTCACCAACACGGCTGACCACACCAGAGCACTCGTTCCCTAGGGTGTCAGTGTTCACACGTCCCAAGACCGTGAGGCATTCTTTGAAGTTCACGCCTATTGCTCGTACTTCTACCTCCACTTCATTGGGACCCAAAGGAAGAGATGCTTTTCCGTCTTCAATGAATTCCAAGGAATCAAGTAGTCCCGGTGTTCTCACGTCGACCTTGACCGCAGGCAAATCTCCAAATTTCTGCTCTCGTCGAGGATAGTTGGTTCGGACGTAGATATGGTCATTGAGAGACGCGGCTGTGGAAAGACGGTTGATGTGCAGACATCCATCCATTTCCACGTATTCAGGCTCGAAGTCTCCCGTTTCTTTGTGGGAAACTGTAAGATGGAAGACGCGGGCGATATTGCAAGCAAAATTCTCCGTTCTGGTTCTAGGGGAGACATCCAAGGCAAGGGTGACTAGAGGTACGTTCGGGTTTTCTTGTCGCGAAACTCTGCAAAGACCTTCCACCATACCACAGGCGGGCGTCACAGGACCTTGTCTGCCTCCGGGCATCACCCACAGCAGACTTCCAGCTGAGGAAAGAATGGTTTGAAGAGCCGAGAGGCCATCGGAAGTTAGATTGCGAAGCAAAGGAGCGCTGAGATCATGCATCACAATATAATGGTGTATATTATGGTCTGATAACGATGCCGCCTGCTCCAAGGTCAAAATTTTTGAGAGATTATACCCGAATTTTCGAAGCTCTTGGCCAAGGTACTGAGATATGACACGCTGGCTTTCCGAGTTGCTCTCCACGATCGCAACAATCTCCCCGGGGAAAGGACGAACGGGAGCTACAGGCTTTGCGGTCGAGATTATAATGCTATAATCGTGGAATTGTTCGTCTTCAAAATCCCGGAATATGATGTCAGTGCCTGAGAAACCATTCTCCTTCAAAATCTCGTCCCATTTCTCTTCGGAGACGCATGGAGTCTCTGGGCTTTTGGACCACCATTCCGGGAGCAATCCATTGGCGAAGCCGGGTCGCACGGCGTCCCCAACTGTTATTTGTCCCAAGATGAGCTTTCCTCCTGGCCTGAGCAGTTTCTGTGCATTGCGGATAGTTTCACCGCTGTCTTTGTAAGAGACAAGTGCGCTCGTAGCTACGACGACATCATAGCTCCCTTCCTTCAAACCCTGGTTGACGATGTCTTTCTCCAGATCCAAGACATGGTAGGCCATTCGGCTATATGGCTTGAACGTTTCCCTTGCCCTGTCGACAAAGAATGGTCTCGAGTCTGTAAAATCATATTGCCCGTAGCTAGGAGCGTTGGGTTGCGAAGCAAGAGTTTCTTGGAGCATCGCAGTCGTGGCGCCTGTGCCAGCCCCGATTTCCAGTATCTCCATGCCTGGATTCTTATGGGCTAGAGCTTCAAGGTATTTACCAAGAGCATCAAAACACCCAGAGCCTTCAGTCAACTCACGATGAAACTCATCAAACATGTATTCGTCGCTGAAGAGAACGTCCAAAGGATCAATGTCACCAGAAAGTATATTCGGCAGATGGTGCCCAATTCGCATGAAAAGCTGCCCAAGACTGCTTGAAGCGAGATGCTTACAGACGTAGCCCAGGTAAGTTGGGTCTTCGATTTGTGCGCGACGCTTGGCGGCCTCTTTTACTGATAGTGAAGCCAGATCATCGTCAAGCGCCATCTGAAGCCAAACAGCGTAATCTTCCATACGAGGACATGGTAACCGATTTTGGACACGGAGTTTTCTCAACGCAGCGGAACCAAAAGCAAGAGCCATGAATTCAGCATCTTTGTACCTCTCGGCGTTCTGCAAATCTGGCCGAGCCAATGTTTTACAGTACTGCTGGATCTGACTTTTATCCATTGTTTCAGGATCCCACTTCCAGGTCATGTTATAGCATAATTGTCTTGCTTCTTCCTGTGTATCGGCATTGGTCTGTGTTGAGACAGCAGTCGCTTCAAAGCCATCGACGTGAACCATGAGTTGGCCTTCGCTGTCAAGTACAGAGACCAAACCTCGCGCACTGCGCTTACTGAATTGGTGTGACTTGGTATAGGCCTCGAGTGAACCTTTGAATGGAGTTCCTGCTCCAGTGTTTGAAACCCAAACTTTGTCGATACGAGACGGCACCATTGTCTGAACGCCAGCTGCGCTCCCTTTGCTCAAGGCAACGAATATCATCTGGAAAATACCATCCAGTGTAGTGGGATGAATTACATGGCGCTGAGCTTCTGTTGCCGCAGGGCTTTCAGCTTCAAATAGGGCAACTCTGGCAGTTGCCTCACCATCCTGACTATATCGGATGTCGTGAAGCGGTTGAAATGCCGAGCCATATTCTAAACCCATCTCTTTCAACATACGGTACAGATCGGAAGACTCGATCAACCCGTTGCACCTGTTAGCCGCGCCGGAGTGATTTCTTCTTAGCGTATCCAAGAACATTGGTCCTTCTACGCCATGGTCAACTTCAGACTGTGTTTTTCCATAGTCCGCTCTGATGGATCCCGTACAAAGTTCGGTCCAGCCTTCATCCGTCTTGTGGACGTACATTCGATAATCATACCATATTGATTTCGAGTTTGAGGAAGTTGCGGTTGGGCGGAGGCAGATTTGCGTCTCGACATTCTCCTTTGAAGTGGAGATGAGAAGTGGGGAGTGGAATACGGCGTCCTTGATTTCGTAGCCCAAAGGGAGATCATTTCCCGTCAATTGCTTTGTCGCTTCAATCGCCATAGCAAGCATTCCAGCTGCGGGGTACAAGATCGAGCCGTTCACTTTGTGGTCTTCTACCCAGGGAAGTTCATCTGACCGGATAATAAGCCTCCACCTTGGCTCAAGTTCGTTGTATCCGGGGGCTTGGTTCCCTAGAAGCTCATGGTTGAGATGCTCTCTGAATCTGAACTCCTTGTTCATCTGCGACTCTTCCCAATACACCGTTGAGTGGTTAAAAGGGTAGTGGGGAAGATCGACCAATACACGCGGCACAGTTGAATCTTTCGTTTTCAACAGATTCAAAGCATCTATATCCACAGAGATGCCCTGGCAGTGCAGACGACCGGCGGTAGCGAGCAGCGATTCCACGGCTGAGCGATTTCGGACCAAAGCAGAGGCGTAGCTCACTTCGCCGGCTCTATTCACAGAAGCGAGTATATCACGAATTGGGCCTTGAAGTGCGGAATGAGGTCCGATTTCCACCAGGGCATGCGTAACAATTTCTCGGAGATGACTTCGGTCGAGCTTCTTGGTGGGAGATGTTGAGCCCGGACGCGAGCAGCATTCTTTCATTGCTCCTAAGAAGTTGACCGGTGAGACCATGTTCTGCACCCAGTACTCGCCAGTACACAAAACATCAGCATCGATGATTGCGCCAGTAACTGAAGACACCATGATAGTCTTTGTCTTGCGAGTTCCCCTTGTCAGGTTATCCATTGATGCCAGATATTCACCGGCAATTTCTTGCATTTGGGGCGAGTGATAGCCAACATCTACCATCAGCTTTCGCGCGAACACATCGGTCTTGTCATAGTGCGCAACCAAAATGTCAAGCTGAGCATCTGGACCTGACACTGTGACATTCTTTGGGCTGTTGATACAGCTGACAGTAAGCGAATTCAGTTCCAGCCCCTCTTGCTTCAGCTTCTCCAGCTCTGTAGTGAATTGGGCCTGAGACAACCCAATGGATGCCATCCGATGCTTAGATTTCGCTTCCCGCGCAAGCTTGGAAGCAAGGGCACCTCGGCGATATGATATCTTCATCGCGGACTCCATGGATAGAGAACCATTACAGTAACTGCGAGCAAGTAAGATAATATTCGCAACGGGGGGAAAGAACAATACTCACGCTGCAGAAATCTCTCCAGAAGAGTGCCCGACGACTACAGAAGGAACTACGCCAGCAGACTCAAATAAATCGACGAGTGCAAGCTGCACAGCTGTACATAAGGCTTGACTGAACTCAGGCTCATTTATTCGCGACGTCGACTTGTCTCTCGCAAGTTCCACTATCAATTCAAATTAGCAGGGCACAAAACACCTCGAGAATAAAATGTCTATACCTGTCAGTAGCCAATTGCAACCGAGTTTTTGCAAGTAATTCTGTGCTCTTAGGAGACTGGCTTTGAAGACTGGATACACCATGAGTTCACGACCCATGGCGTACCATTGAGCTCCTTGTCCAGTGAAGACAAAACCCAAATTTGGCTTCTGGCCTGAAGCTTGTAGGGGCTTAGAAACTATCTGCTCCATCTCAGCGAGTTCTGATATTGAAGTAGCCACAAGGTACGATTTCCAAGGCAGTGCACTGCGGCGACTGTTGAGTGTGAAGGCTAGATCCAAGAACCGTTGGGTATTGTCATTTCGACCAGGCTCGGCAAAGTACTGGCTATAGACTTGGGAAAGCCGACGCATACCTGCTTCATCTGCTGATGAAAACACTAATAGCTTGGGTATTAATTGATCCGCATTCACTGAATTGGTGAGCGTGTTGCGACGTTGGATCAGTGCTGACTCCACAGTGCAGTGGTTTGCAACCAGATTCCTCGCAAGAAGGTAACTGCGAACATCTTCAAGGACAGCATGTGCATTTGTCCCTCCGAAACCAAATGAATTCACGGAAGCTCTTCTGGGACCTTCAGAAGGCCAAGGTGTACATTGGAGGGGAAACTGCATGCGTTAGTTAAAAGGCGGTGGTATCAGAAGTATGATAAGTACCTCAAGCTGGAGAAAATCTGCGTCTATGTTGGAATTTAAATTCTCAAAGCTGGCATTCGGTGGGATGAGTCCTTTTTCTAACACGAGAATGGTTTTAATCAGACCAGCCAAGCCACTGGCACCTTCCAAGTGGCCAAGGTTTGCTTTTACGGCACCACTAAATAGAAGCGGGTAAGTTCATGCCATGAAATTTGTTATATGAGCTTAAATGTCCCAGGTGTCAGAAACTTACATGAGCAGCGTTTCCTTTTCGGGTCTTTGGTCCCGGAAACTGTCGCCGATAGCTCTGGCCTCGATTGGATCTCCAATTGCGGTTCCGGTACCTGTTTTGGTTAACATTGAGTCATTTTCGATCATTTATTGCCTTTACGTACCATGTGCTTCAAAAAAGCGTGTCAAGCCCATTCCAAGCCCTGCTTTGCGGTACGTGTCCGTGATCAAAGCTGCTTGTGAGACTCGGCTAGGCTGAGTTACACCTCCAGGGGTGTTACCATCTTGGTTGACCCCCGTTGATCGAATCAGCGCTCTAATGGTATCACCATCTTGAATGGCATCAGATAAACGTTTCAGGATTAGCACCCCGAATCCCTCTCCTCGTCCATAGCCATTTCCTCTTTGGTCGAAGCTAAAGCATTGACCGTCTTTGGAGAGGAAGCTCATAGATGACAAGGCAATATTCAACTCTGGGGACAAAATCAGATTTGAACCCGCGACAACTCCCTATACCAATTAGAGTTTGTTCAAATTTTAAGATAGGAGCCCTTTTGCCTTACCATTCGAGACTGTCCTGTCCACAGTCCTTGGCAGGACAAGTCGAGTGCAACCAAGCCACTTGAGCACGCCGTATCAACGGTCATGCTAGGGCCACCCAGATCAAAGAACCAGCTTATTCTATTTGAAAGAATCGAACCAGCGGTCCCTGTTGCACTGTATTTGGGAATTTGTTGTGCATCTCTCCAAACCATAGTTTTGAAATCACTCGTAAATGACCCAACATGGACAGAGGCATCTGAGCCTCTGACCGCTTCCATGGGTATCCCAGCTATTCTCTGATCAATATCCCTGCGAACAGTTTGTGGGGTAATCAGTACGCACCATTCTCCAATGCACGATATGTAACTTCTAACAGTCCTCGCTGTTGGGGATCTATTGTTGCCGCTTCTAAAGGGGGGATGGAAAAGAATGGTGCGTCAAACGCTCGGAAATCTTCACCCAGGAAATGCGCTTTGCGAGTTGAAATCTGTATAATTATATTAGCATTTGATCATGGTCAGGTATGAGAACAATCGTACCGTATTTCGCTTTCCTGCCTCTGGACTGTGGAAAGCATCAATGTTCAATCGATCCTCAGGAAACTCAGTTGCCGCACACCGCTTCTCCAATAACATCTGCCAAAATGACTCTTCTGTGACTGCATCTTGTGGAAACTTCATAGACATTCCAACCACAGCGATTGGCTCAAGAATACCGCCATCGAGCCCCGCGCTCTCTTGCGCAGGCTGTGAAGTCTCAGCCATTGTGTGTAGCTCTGGCCCAGTAAAAACAATGTGTTGCGGAGGTTAAGTGAGACACAAATGAAGTGAGACACAAAGAAGGTTCTCCCCGCATTTGCCTCTAACGTTCAACGGCGAGATGGCGCAGGTGTTGGAACTGGTGTTGGCTTTGCCGGATATTAGGTTATCTTCAAGACAAAAATCCACGCTGCTCCACCGTCCAAGTTCCATCTAAAGTGCTGCTCGACCCAAGTAATGTGCGTACAAGGGCATGGTCAGAAATACATGGAACCAGATATGGCTTCCCAGCTTCCTCGTGGCGTTAATGTAGCTATGTAACACCATTGGGGAGGTCTAACCAATCACTCTACGGGAGCATCCTAATGCATCCACGGAACATCCTATTCTGTAAAACCATTGACAAGGTATTACCCAAATGTGTAAATGCAGGGGACCTATTCTGCAAAGCCAATGTACATTCAGGGGAGTGCCAGACAAGGGAGCAAACAGTATAAGTTCATTACGGATGGCCCCCTCTTGTCGAAATGTTCCCGACAAAGTCTAAGCCACTATCACTTTTGTTCAGAGGTACTTATTCCCTCGCCTCGGTCCGTTGCCGTGCTTAGATTGATAACGGACGAGCTCCTTGATCTGGAAGGATGCGTTTCCTCTGTCTACATGGCATAGGAACAAACAGTCAGGCATGTGTATTTATTCGAATTTCGCTTCGGCTTCCTCTTCCCGCCCCGCTTCCCTTCTCTACAAGGTTCTGACTAGCTGCAGGTTCTCGAGACCCAAACTGGTACGTTTGAGCAGGGTTCATATGCAGCCCCTTGCACTGCTTGGCAGGTGCTTTGATTCCAATAGTCCGATCGCTGATTACATCTTCGCAGCTGCACTCCGCTATGAGCTTGGGGACCAACATACTTACGAATTCGTCGAGGGCACCATTCCATGGCCAATCGCACCTGGTATGCTTCATACGTCTTTTCTTTTTAGCTTGTCAGACTCTCACTTCTTTGGAAGGAGCCAACTCGAGACCATGCTATGCTGACACTCTAAATTTACGTAGAGATCTCAAATCTGTTTAACCCAAACGATCGCTACTTTTCCTATTTCGATCCTAGCTCGGCGTCCTCCGCCCGAGATGCCCTTCATCAACTGGACGAATACATTGAAGCCGAGGGACCGTTTGACGGAGTCTTAGGCTTCTCCCTCGGCGCTTGCCTCGCGGCTATGCATATTATACGGAAGGTGCGGCTGGATTCCGGAAACACCAGGCCCCCTCCATTCAAATGTGCTATTTTCTTATCTACAGTGCTGGTGCATGACCCTGTTGCAATCGAGAGTGGCGAGATCAAGGTTTTAGATCCCGAGGAGGCTGGGCAGCCTATCCAACTGCCCACCGTCCACATCTGGGGCGCAAATGATCCACGGAAAGGGGATGGCGAGCTGCTGAGAGGATTGTGTGATCCTCAAACGGCGACAGGCTTCATTCACGGGGGTATGCACGAAGTCCCCGGGCTGGGAACCAAGGTTGCAGTCACTGAGACGGTCAAGGCAATGCGAAGAGGAATCTCCAAAGCTTCCATGACACGCTGAAGTAGTTAGCGCCTATAGCCTGCGAATCTACTACTTCTTTTCCACCATGATCGGTTTCTTTGTCCACATCAGCAACGTTGATGGTATCTGTGCAGCGCCAAAACCAATCATAATCTTCATCTGCAAATTATATCCCCTTCCAAAAATGTGCCTCACTTGCTCCTGGATCTCTGGCGGAAACTTGGTGATAAAGTTGGTCGTTTCCAAAAGGAGCTGAACCTGTTCCGTTGGTAGAATATGTTCCAACTCGGAGCGTATTACCCTATTCATGACACTCGTAACGACCGCAAGGATTGCCATTCCGCCCAAGACTTTGAATTGTGCTACAGCACCAGTTCCCACCCCTCAATATGTTAGGAAGGCATGCAACCTTGGACGCTTCACTTACCAAGATCTCTCTTCTCCACAATAAAAGGTACGAGGAGAGTCAATGTGCCATTGAAGAATCCAACTCCAGTTCCTGCCAAAATCTGAAAGACGTACTGCGGTGGCCATATTTTCCAGGTTGTAGGCGTCACACAGAGACCAGCAGTCCCGGCAACCTCTAAAAGTCCGCCTGCAAACAAGAAATAGATGGGTGGAATCCTCGTCCTTCCAATGATGAGCGCGCTAATGACAGCTCCCATGGGAACCATGATACTGAAAGGAATCAATCGCGTTCCAGCGACAAATGCCGAATCCCCATTGACGGTTTGAAATCGTTGCGGGATCTGAATAGTTGCAACGGTAATGATTGTTCCCGTGAAGAATGTGTTGCTGTACTCATTAGTTAATGTACGCGGATCGGTTGAGAGTGAACCAACAGAACTAGTCCTATGCACACTCTGCTCTTAATGAACCGCCAGGGAAAAATCGGTTCCGGAAGCGTTCTCTTGGTGGTGACAAACCACGACCATGCTACGAATGCAACCCACATCACACCAGAAATAACCAAAAGAGGTAAGACCACGGCCGCCGCAAAGGATTTGCCATCCGCTGCCTGTTGTAGAGCGGTAATAAGCAGCACACCAGCGCCAAGTAAAAGCATAGCACCTAATCCATCAACTCTGTTGAGCGACTGGAAGGAAAACTTTGAGGGAGGCGGCTGGTTGGACAATTGTGCCAAGTAGCGCTGGTTGGGGAACACCGTTGGCATAAGAATAATCAATCCCAAAAGAGATAGAGCACCAAGCGGGCAGCTTGAATCGGTAAGTTAGCGCCGATTAAATGTAAACTTGTTGGACTTACTTCAGTAGGAAAACCCATCTCCACGTAGTGTGGTTGTTGATAGCTCCACCTACGAGCGGCCCAAAGGTTGTTGACATTGTAATCGACATTGTCACAATAGCCGTGTACTTTGGAAATGCATGAGGTGGCACCATCTCGAAGAAAATGATAATAACTAGAGAGTAAACACCCGATGCACCTAGACCTTGCAAACATCGGCATACGATCCTAAATTCGCGTTAGAAAAGAGTGCAGCGAGCCATTCATACCCCGAATACTGACAGCTGCGTCAGAGTTTGGGCTGCTCCACAGCCACCTGAGAATGTTGTGAAGATAAACAGCGATGCAAGAAGCAATGGCTTGCGGCCATAGATATCACTCAATTTGGCCCATATGATAACAAAGCCTAGTTATAACGTTTAGTGTCGATAATGTGATTTGGGGCCATAGCGAACTCACCGCTATATGTGAGCAAAAAGCCCGTAAAAATCCAAGAGCTTATGGCAAATCCACGAAGCTCATTCGTAATAGCGATGACTGATGTACTAACAATCGTAGCTTCCATTTGGACAGCAAAGAGTGCTAGCAGAAGCCTGAATAGAATTGTCAGCTATTTTCATTATCACAAGTTTGAGACGGGTGGTAGCATACGCAGCGCTCAAAACGTGAAGCTTCCATCCCGTTAGGTATTCGCTGTCCGGTATTTTCTCTCCTAATGCCCCATCTGCAATATCTGAAGTTTCTTCGTCGTGATTGCCGCTGGTAACAGAGATGTTGGTGGTGTCTTGAAGCATGATGTCTTTACTATCGGATTGGCGATGCGCCATCGAGGGACTTCCAGCCTTCAGGTTGTTACACTGAAATTTCAGCTGTGGGAAGATTCGAATCGTCTTGAGTCGAGAAAAGAAACTAGACTCTATTCCCACTTAGTAAGAGCAGCCTTATTCACCAGACGTATTTAATGGCCCTAAAATTGATGTTGGTCCCCTGGCTTTGAAAGGAGGACGTAAGAAAGTTGGCACCCCCGCTTCATGTTTCACAGCATGTTGGGTCCGCTCAAGAATCAACAGTCCAGAGTCAAGATTCACAGTGCGGATGTGGCACAGCATATGATTCGGCACTTTTACCTGGTAGCCCCCGGTCGGATGTGGGGTTTTGACAGCGGAAGACGGATAAATACACCTGTAAAGATGAGTGGTTGCATCGGTTGGTTGGCCGTTATGTAGTACAGGGTACGGTAGTAGTAGTAACGGTACGGACGTACAGTAATATACAGAGTATTCTCCTGTATAGTACTCGAGCCGAGGCCAACCAGCCATCCATCCTGCAGTGCTACCACATATAGTAAACGCCAAAGAAAGCCATACAGCGGTCACCACTCTCGGGAATCACTTCCTTCCCACTAATGCAGTAATGTAGCAATGCACCTGCAGAAACAGCGCCGTATCCGCTAGTCTTTCGGATGTGGCCCGTCAATACTACCCTCTACTTCGTATATCAATCGGAGCACAGTATTCGCTTCCTGTTTCTTGGGTAGATGGAGTCGTACAAAATAAAGGATGTGTGTGCGACTGACGACGCCTTGCGCCAAACTACCGTATCTGTACGGAAATCATATAAAAAGCAACAACGTCGTTGCCACAATATCCTGTTTCGGCGGGCGCAGTGCACCGTACAGTAGGAGCTGAGGATCTCGCTGCGGGCGGGTGGAGAGAGAGAGATCCACATGTCTCATTTGCACCTGGCATCCATGTACATGTACTCCGTACTCCATACGCAGACTCCACACGGACAGTACTTCTAGAATGTTACTTGCATTAAGGATTAACATGCTGGCAAAACTGCCAAAAACCGCAAACGAAAGCCAATTGTAGGGTTCAACTGCGGGTCTCCGGGGAGCGGCCTCCGCGGCCTAATACAGTAGGTAGAATCGCAATAGATCCACTGATCGCTCAAAATAATGCAGTCCCCAGTCCAAGCATGAAGTCTCAGCGGATCAGATTTTAAGGCTCGGAGTTTCTGGCTGGTGGCGATTGGAGGCTCGAGCTATGAGGCCTTGAAGATCTTTGGCGAGCCCGACATACGGCGGACGTACTCCGTATGAATACCCCCTGCAGTTGGATCGTTAGTCGTTACCAAACTTCCATCACGAGGTCCGCATTATGCGGACACTATTCTTCCGCGTCATGTTGTAGATATAGACTTTCAAGTTCTCCAAAAGCCAATTCTATAGAGGATCTCCAGCGAGTATATATCGACTATCGTGCGACTTGTATACTAAATTAGCTTCAGAACTTAGTCCGTCGACTGAACAATGCGCCTCTCCACAACTCTGTCTGCATATCATTAGAGCGTAAACTAGTACGTAAAGGTCGTTGCCAAGTCTTACGACGCGATCAACCCACAGAACAGAGCTCAAACGCGAGCAACGGTTAGTGTAAGCTCCAAGCTCCAACGTCAAGCCTAACATAGTTAGAGTTCCCGTTGACCCGCTGCCAAATCTAAGTCTAATCGCACGGGATCTTGACTTCTCATAATGGTGTGGTTAGCATACCCGTGCTCGATCTTTTGAAGTCTGACATTTTCTACTACTAAGCATAGACCCTGAAGCTTATTTAATCCTACCATGTGGATTTAAGTACAATGTAGTAAGATGGAGAGGTAAATCCACCGTGTCAAACTTGTTGATATTCAGGATCTGGCTATACTAGCATTCGAATAAGGGAAGCGAAATACCGATTTAGAAATTTGAACTCTAGAGAGTTTAAGGAATCCATATGTTTGAATCTCTCTCATAGCTTGCGTATGGTAGCTTGATTAAGATTTCATTACTAAGCAGACACGTCTTACAACCCCCCTCCCCCACTGAATAGACATGCTCTTTTGCGCTGCTATCAATACTAGTATTGAAGAATTCAATTGATAACATCACTACCTCCTTAAATCCAGGAAAGGATATAACTATAAAGAATCATGCGTTTTAATGAAGACTTTGCGTGATTCAATGTTTATTAAAGGGAGGGGGGGGGAGGAAACAACAAAGGTGGGAATCTAAAGACATTACGTATACCATTTGACATAAAAGCCTCCACTTTAGAGTCAAAAGGCTATCTTCACCCTGTTTGAAGGCAAACCTCTCTTGAAAGATGCACCTAGTCACCGAGCTTCACAGACCCTTATGCGATCCTGCCAATTTCGCAAGGGGGCTGGCAACTTTGGATAACAACCCCACTGTGATATAGACGCGTCGATCTTTTGAACTTATATGCAGGGGAGAAATTACTCTTCACTTACGATCCGCTCTACTTGCGCTTATTTCATTCCAGCTTTCAGAGCACTTATCTTCTAAATCAAAGTAAAAGTGATCTGTGGGGGCATTAAAACTTCTCTGCTTTCTTCGGCGCTCTTTCAGCTACATCCTCCGATAATAGATTCGTGCCTCGTGGAAGCCTAATTACGACGCTGCAGTCGCAAGGTATCGATTCCTAAGTTGACGCACCTCGAGGATTAGCAAACTTCGTATGGCTGATATGTTATAGGGAGTAAAGAAGTACGGCGTAGCCTTGCCACCCTCGGCCTGGACCGAGGCACTGGCCCTGGCTCAGATGACACATTGACTGCATCAAACTGTTCCTCCTTGCGCAATCATTGGACGTGTTATCGCACGTTTTTCCAATGTGTTAATGATCCGACCCGTGTTCTTGGAATCGCTCCCTGTAGAAAAAAGAATAGAAATGTACTTCCCGTCATGCAAGTAGTAAGTACTCCGTACATACCAATGCTTTGTGATCACGGTAACATTGCGGATCCTGAATGGCCTAATGCCCTGTCAGACTGTTTGCCAGGCGATCATTGGCCCGTTCTTTACAGAATTAAGCTTGACTGACACTCCTCCTTACCACTTGTATTCCACTTTCATAGACGAGAAAATAACACTTTCCTACTCGGTCCAGTTTTCCTGCGCAGCTTAGATCATACCTCGTAGGACTTCTATAGTTGAAAAGTGATCACGAAGATATGCTGTGCCGCACTGTCTTTTCTGTATGTGAATTCAACCATTAGTTAACCCACAAGCCCCACGGCCCGATCCAGGTACATTGCTTTTTCTCCGATACTAGCTGCTACTTCTTTGTTCAAATTGAACGGCATCTCAACTTTATAAATTTTGATCCTCTTACACTTTTACTGCTCCCTCACTCCTCAAGTGGCGTTTTCTCGATCAACGCCATGGCTCTTCCCGCGGGGGTGTCGATGATGCAGGCAATTCAACAGCTTAACTCGACAGGAAGACTTGCTGGAAAGCTTACACCCGATTACTTTGCTGCCAACGAAAGCTGGAAAGTGACCAACACTGTCATTGCGTTGGCTGTTCTTGAAGTATTATTTATTGTGCTGTTTTTCTTTTCTCGGATCAGAATAGGGACGGCGAACGGGTTGGACACCTACCTCATGGTGCCGGCCTTTATTGTTTGTTTTGCCCATCTTATTTTATGCTGGTGTGAGTTCCAAAGGTACGGGCCTATTCAGCCTGCCTTTTCCTCTTTTCCCCTCACGGAGTTTCCAGACTAACACCCCACTTAGTATTCGTAAAATATGCAGGTCTAGGCAAACACTGGTACGCTATTGAACCACATGAATGGGTCATGTTCTTAAAGCTTGAGCTTTCTTTATCGATGCTTAATCCGCCTGCGCTTACGCTTCCGAAACTCGCCATTTTGTGTCTATACCTCCGAGTTTTCACGACCAAACCGTACCGTTGGGCCGCCTACTTTATAGGCGTCGTGCTTATTATTACGTGGATCGTATATTTCTGTGTCCAAATGGTCATGTGTGTGCCGTTCGCATATCAGTGGGACAAGACTATCCCCAATGGAAAATGTCTCAATCAATTCGCCATCTTTGTGTGGATCGGGTTGCCTAGTATTGCAACAGATATCATGATTATCATTCTTCCTCTGCCTATTATATGGAGACTTCAAACCTCCGTCAATCAAAAGATTGGGCTTACTATAACATTCCTTACGGGTAGTGTGTAAGTTCACCTTCTACACAGTCTCAGGATTCTAGATCGAGGCTAACATGACTTCCAGAGGAATTGTCACCGCTATCGTCCGCTTTGCTGTCTTTTTAAGACTCACTAAGCCAGAGCTGGACTTGAGCTGGACCGGTGTTGATGTCGTGTTGTGGGCAACGATAGAGCCAAGTGTATACTTAATCGCGGCGTGCCTACCTTCGTTGCGGTCCCTTCTAAACCCTGTGTTCAAAGAGTTTGACATGGAAGCTCTCCGAACTCGATTTCGAATCAAGGAGGACAAAGCACCCCCGAACGATATCATAGAAAATATACACCTCTCCGGTATCACGGCGATAAACTCGAGTACTGCGGCGGGTCCTCGCAGTCCGGGCGCACGGTCTGGGTTCAAAAGACTGAACGAACCAGTCTGGCCAAACACCAGCTTCTACGATGGAAATAAAAACACGGGGATGTCGACGTGCTATCGAGAACGAGATTCGGAAGACAGCGGAGAGGGAGGTATAGCGCATTCACAGACGGAGTTACAAGGAGAAAGTCAATACAGTTATGGAATTGTGGTTCAAAAGGCATTTACAATATCTACAGAGCCTATACGGAAATAGAATAGGTTGATAATTTATGTCTTTACGTTTAACATCGTCGTTTACTAGAACCTTTATACGAGCGCCGACACTCAATCCTCCCTCTGCCACCGTACTGTATGTTTCGTAGCTGTTAATAAGTCTTCATGACGAACATGACGGCCCGTAGTATACATGGTCAGTAGATGGAACTTTTGAATGTGACAAAAGAGGTCACGGAATTCTTAGTGCTGATAAGTAACCAGCAGACTGTTCTGTGAATTTCTATATTTATCTTCCTCTCTAATACATCATGCTTAATACTGTGTTACCCAGGCCAAGTATCAACTTCCGTATCCCTTCACAAATACCCATAACTGCATAGAAGGCCTACCTCTGCCCATAGCCAAGGCCATTAGACTTTCCCTTTCTATGCGCACGCCAGTACAGACACCCAAACCTTTCCTCACAATCATGAGGACAGCTCTGCCTGTGGGGACAGATCTCGATGTGTTCCTTGCACACTATAACCTTTGTTCGCCGCAGCCGTGTTTAGTGGCCTTCGCATTGCTGCCATTTGACTAATTTCCTCTCTTCGGCTTCTTGTTTGGAGTGGCAGCTGCCCATTTTAAGCTTCTATATCTCTGACGATCTTGGTTCGGTGATGTTTTGAAGGAAGTTGAGATAGGGTATATGTTTTCCATCGAGAGTTGGACGGGTGGTATGGTATATGGAAGTGGTTTGCTTGATGAAAAAGCTACACCTTTTACCACGACGATAGGCGTTCAGCATTGTGAATTATTATGACAAAACTCTATCTTGAATACACAGTCTAAGATTGAAACGTCTCTGATTCTTCATCGTCCAGTTGCACAAACATGCGCCTCATTTTAGTTGCTTTGCTTTAGATCGGGTCATTAAATCTCCGCAGTCCATTTGCGCAACATTCTTGCTTTATTGACTATTAACACTTTTATATAATGGTTTGGGGTGCTTCCTACGTGGACATCTAACCTGCCTATAAATCTTGCAATCATGTGGACATCTATTAGTATCCAATCACTGGTTGAATTCTGTACGGCATGTAGAGTTAACAAATTTCAAAGATTAGGCTGTAAAGCTCTCTTGGATTGTTCAACGAGCCACATCTTGACTGTAAGATACTCTTGAAGTGACTTTACCATTTGAATTATCTACGGACAATCTTCAACTTCCCTAAGCAGTAATAACTTCTGACTCTTATTACAGAAAGAATGGGAGTCGTTTGGTTGAATGGCGGACATTCAGGTGGCCTTCAATAACTAAAATCGCTCCTGTGATTAAAGTGCACGGCCCTATAAGTCGTGCATCAAGGCTCAAAAGGTCTCTCTCAAGATCTTCCAGATTCACCCGCTGCCTCACAGAACAGCAGCCTATTTCCCTAAATTTTGAAGTGTCAAGGGTACTATCCAAGTCTGTTCAACTCTCTCTGGATCTCTTCTCGCCGCCCATCATTCGCGGTTTTCTTCTTCTGTCCAATGACTCGACATTGGACAAGTTTCTTTTGTTAGGACAACGGTCGCTGTGTAATTCGCACGTATCGGCTGGGTTGGCATGGCCTATATAGGGAATATCCGCTGCCGGCTGGTTTTCCTTTGACCCGTAGTTCCCTATGGTGCTTTAGACAAAACCTCTATTTCTATTATTTGGGTAGGGTCAGGTGCTTAGCAAGATGTCCTTGGCGATGGTAGTAGTACTTGAGTTTGTTCTGTACAAGTCGGCTTCAAGAGATAAGAGCTTTTCCAGTAAATATTATACACATTGTCTCTTCACATCTGCCAAATGAATCTGCTTTCAAACGACCTGTCCTATGATTTCCTTATTGAAGCTATTCTCTCTTCTGGTGATGTCCAGAAATAGACATCAAAACGTGTTTCGACAAGATTCATTAGAGTATTACACTCATTACTGTTCTGCAATCAGAGTCATTAATGACCAGTGGTGCACGCGCGCCATCTAACAATAGAAGGTCATTTAGTGAGTACTTTCTTTTGGCTTCTATGACTAATCCGAACCTTGGGAACGAATATTTGTGAAAAATGGCTTGTGTCATGAGGGGCGACATTGATTAGTCGATGACAAAAAAACCGTCACTAAATGTAAACTTGGCAGACGTGGTGGCTTCTATGAAGATCAAGTCTAAAGCCCCAAAGCCTCTGCACAAACCTGAAAGGTACTGCTGTTTGTTCCGTTATCAAAGACCATGAAAAGACTTTTAGGCCACTTGAAATTCGGCGACGAGGAGAAACACTGGCGCAGAATGATGATCGCATGCAAAATCCATGGAACCTTGAGTAAAGATGGAAGGTTTAAAGAAGGCAGCCACCGGATGCATCTGCAGAACTGTGAGAATAGGGGTATTTGCTGCCCCCATGATTGTGATAAGTGTCGTTCACTGCGGGGACGAGAAGCAGATAACCATAAATGGTTAATAAGGTTTAAATGAGGAATGCAAACTCACTCGCCGAATTCGAATTGTTTCTTTCTGGGGTGCATTTGATGTCATAGAAGCTGTGTCATAGGAGTGAAAGTCATGCATGGCTGAGTGATTGCCCCCCTGAACCATAAGCGGTGAATGCTTGGCATTTTAACCCCGCCTCCTTTTTAAGCGAAGATGATGATCCTTTCCCAAAGGGTCAAATAGCAAAGCATAGGAAGATCTTATAAGTGTGTCAGTAAGGATTTGAACAAGAATCTGCTGACAAGTATTTCCATATCCGTGCTAATTTTCAATATAACAATGCAGGGCCTTCCTATCGATCCACGTTTGCTTTGCCAGCTGCATTACGTACCATTTCCAGTTTCACAACATTCCTCTATTGATACCCGCAGGGCGATCAAAGATCTGCTCTGCGGGAGTATTCAGCTGACACGCTATGCAACCTTCCTACTGCACTGCACATATTATTGATTAAATCTGTAAGTTGTACGACGATTGAATACGACCACGAGCACTGCACTTTAATATCGCGTCGCTCTGCTTCAAGGCCATGCATGTATTTGATGTCAGAATGAACTGCCGGCATGATGCAACCCATATAGACGCAGAGTACCGACTCTGTTTGCTAATAATGCATGATTTGCAAATGCTATAAACTGTACTACCTCAAGATGAATCTCAAATGCTCCTCTGCCGTCATCGAAGCGGCATCTAAGAAATCTAACATCCTCTAATTCAGGATGCGAACCACCATTTTTAACGTATCTGCGGAAAGTTCACCGATTCCAAACGAGAATATGCTTGCAGAGTGCATGAGCTGCTTTTTGCTATGCTAATTTTCTTGTAGCGGGAGTACGGATTAAAAGTACCTCCCTAGATAGTATGATATAGGTGAAGGCTCTGCCAGTAAAATTTATATTACTATTGCATGTCTGCATTCTTGTTTATTCACTGAATCTGCGAATGCACGACACAAGAAGATGGATTCGCGGATAATCGCAAGAATCCCAAAACAACTTTGCGGTTGAAATCGAGGACTGATTGCAAAGTGAATAGCTCTACTTGTTTATCTAAGTGCGAAATAAACTTTCTTGCTCGTAGCAGCTGGAAGTGTTTTAGTACTTGCTGTCACTTAACCCATAATCGTCATCATCTCTCTTCTTTCGCAAATAAACAGCATTCAGTATGCACTTAACATCTCCGTCAACCTTTTACGATTAATATATATATTCCATTCACGGTGCTGAGTACTATGCTATGTAATTGCCTAGTGCCTATTACCAAGGAAGAGCTATTCACTTTTGAGATTCCTGGTCGTTGATGGTAATTACTTTTTGTTTTCAAGCCTGAAATTACGGTCGGTCTACTCCGTCTTTTAAGCACTTAACAATCTTGTCGGGGGATTATTCACTATCAAGAAATATCCTGCGGTTAATCATGATTGACATTCATATCCTTCACTTTTGCCCTTACACCCTATATGACCAGCAAACCAATACTAACACCATCCCCAATCCCAACTCCACATGTCGAAAAATAGACATCAAGAGCTATTTGGCACCACGTCACAATCCCACGATAAGCTTCACGTTCTTGTGTGTTGACTTTCATATTAGAATCACGATTCTATTTATACCTTGTTCAGTAGTAAGTAGGTACTAAGGGCTCCCAGAAGCAAGTGAGCACTATCCAACCAAAATTAATTTCCAAGTCAGGACGGCTAGTTTCTACTGTCTAAATTCAATAATAATCCCTCTGAGAAGAACCCGAAACCACAAACAAAAGCGAGTATGTTGCAGTATACAACCAGCGAGGCCATGACATTGTGGTTGCGACAAACGGTACTTTACACCAGGGAAGAATCAACTCTAACTTCCAACTTCCCTATCTTACATATAGTAGCGTGCTATCATTCATCTTTCTCTAATACACAACAAGACGTACTTGCTGTTAAGAACTCTCTGCTGTCATTCATTCCATTCCCAGTTTCCATACAGAAAGAATGCGTACAGTACGTAGAATAAGATGACCAAGGCGTGAAATGGGAATGGGAAATCACTCCGACAGAATACAGAATGCTTATTAGCAAAGGGGCTGCTGAGCTTTCAACGAAGAAGGAAGTAGAGGGCAAAGGCGCATTCGCATTTATTTTCAACGCTTGTATGCTTGTATGTGCTGACTTGACTTGACTTGACTTGCACAATATTCCGTTCACATCCAAGATAGAGATATACGCAGAAATACCACACATATGCGTTTAGATGCACAACCTCCCCCTCTTCAAGAAATATCACAGACCTCACAAATGCATTTCCCCTCATATACCATAATCATCTCCTAACCTACATAAAGGGATTCCCCGTCCTAGTCCGCAAGTCCACTCGTATCAAAAATATCTTCTGGTAGTCTCTACTTCAGTATATATACAACATTCAAACCCCCACTTGCACATTAACGATATCTGTGCTTGACCAGGACTAGGACTAGGGGAAGAGAATTTGCTTTGAAGGACGTGTTCTTACGTTCTGAAGTTTTTAAAGGCGGTTGGTATCCGTTATACTGTCAAGAAAGTCTCTTTTGTTATACCACCATCCATCCATTCGAATTATAGGAAGAGTTTATGCTGTTTGTTATATATTATATATAATAGACTATTCATTATTTAGTCATTTTCCGGTCATTCTTGATATGATATAATGAAGGATGTTGGGCAGACCGTAAAAAGAGCGTAGAAAGATGCAGAAGGAAAGGCACGCGGCGGGCCCTGTCCTGTCCAGGAAGTGTTTACTCTCCTGGTTCCACTTGTGTTGTGTTGGGGATGTAAGGAGTTGAGAATGGAGATATTAATAGTTCACGTCAATAGCGGTCAGAAGTCAATCAGGAACTTAAAAGCAGTATATTCGAAAAGCCACATGTACATGCACTACCAAACAACCCTCCGCACGCCCCTCAAATCATCTACATTCAGTATATCCACACCCTCCCTAATCAAGACATCCCAAACATGATTCCTTAGTCCCAGCGGCCAAGACGGTAGATCCCAATACCTAGCTTTCAAACCGCGTCTATGCGCGCCTCTGATCTGGCCTCGGATGATCTTCATTTGCTTGGGGGTAAGACGGGCGCGCCAGACGCGGCCGACTGCTTTGTGGAAGGAGACGGATGCGTAGTAGGAGTTTAGCTCGTTGAAGGAACTGTTTGCTGTGGTGCCGGAGAGGCCCTGGCCGACGTTGTTGAGGGGCGTGGAAGGCATGTCTGAGGCTTCGTCTTCTTCGAGGGGGTCAGATGAGGGATGGCGCGCTTCCCACATTGTTTCGAGGGGGGCATCGAAGAAAGCGTCGCGGTAAGTGGAGTTTGCGGTTAGGACATCAAAGGGGGTGTTTCCTGTGCCTACGACTGTTATGGGACGTTTGTGGAGGGTGTTGTCTTGTACGAATGTCAACCAGCCCTTTTCTCGCAGCGGTTCGAGTTGTGCGAGGACCCAGGGCCAGGTTTCGGGGCCGGAGGTCTTGACATCTATAAGTAGTGTGAGGGAAACGTCTGGATCCGTGTCGAATACGCCATGGCTTGTGCCGCTGTAGAATTCGGTGTTTGGGTTCTGATCTTCTAGTATTTTTACCAGTGGATTTACATAGAGACTTTGAAAGGTTCTATTCCTGGTCAAACTCGCAGTGTTATGCCCAACAAACAGCTCATTGTCAAAAAGCCACACGTCAGCTTCGGTGCCGGTGCAGCCTGCTCGCAAGCCGGAAAAAAGGGGCACACGGCGCCAGTAGTCGTTGTGGGAATGGCAGGCTATGGGGAGGATGTCCCGGGTGAAATCGGTAGGGTACCAGGAGAGGCCTTCTGAGGAAGTTCCAGGCTGTCCCCAGTTTTGCAGAACGTGGTCAATGTCGGAGGTCCAGAAAAGGGAGGCGAGGATTAGGACGAGGTTTGTGGTGAGGAGGAAAGCTCTGGTATCTGTTGTTAGGAATTGTCTTTGGGAAGGGGAGGGAGGTAGGAAGGGAGAGGGATGAAAAGGGATAAAGAATAGGTGAGGAAAAGGAAAGGAAAGGAAAGGAAGGAAAAGATCCGACATACAAGATAGTCAAGCCAGATATACCACCAAAGATGCAGTAATTCAACCACGTCCTCTGCCGATTTCTTTTCCTTTTCACCCTCTTTGTGGAATATAACTTTTTCAATTCCGCATCCCCTGCCACGTCGCTTTCTTCTTTCTCTCTCGCCTGCCGCACGAGTTTCCTCCGTGCTCGTACGGGCATTATCCTCCACCAAACGTTATCCTTTGGACTCCTCCTAGCAAATCCATCGCCGTCGTCGGTGTCGAAGGAATTGAGTGGTTTGCAAAGGGAGTCGGATGTTGAGGTAGAAGAGGTATCGTCATAGTCGTATTCGGTAGTAGTATTAATGGTACAGGGAAGGAATTGGTGGGTTTGGTGGATCTGGTGGGTTTTGAGAGAATCGGCCATGATGATTTGACGATCTGGAGATCGTCTGGACTGGACCCGACTAGGACTGGACCGGCTTGGCACTTTCTTGGCATTCAATGGAGAGAGAAAGACGGGAGAATTGTTGCCATGAGTGAGTTGGGAAGAAAGAGAGAATTTGTGCAATATGTACAGCAAAACGAGGAGGATTCGTAGAAAAGGGGGAGAGAGAGGCGCAGTGAGTTCTATTAGGCGGGCGACGTGATTTTGGCGTTCCTTGGTGCAGGTTGAGGAAAAATTAGGGCTAGAATGTCACTGGTCTTGGTTGGATGGGTAAGGATAAGAGACTGACGAGTTGGAATGTCATCGAGGGAGAAGACGATCATAGATAGATATATGTATATATATATATATATATATATATATATATTCACAGATGATATACTTGTGTGAATAGTATAATATACAATATATAAAAAGGAAAGAAAAGGCTGGTATACTTATGTGAATAGTATGTCCACCTTACCTTCTACGTGGTAATAATGGTTTTACCTATCTGTGGCTAAGCGTAGGGAAGCTCTCAGACGTTCCAGACCGCAAGCTCGTACCCACGTGGAGAAGAGAGTGGTGTTTCTGGTGGAAGAGATAATCAAGAGTGGGGATAATATATCTCCCTTTTTACAGTTTTTCCGACTATTGAATAATTACTTAAACCAAGGCAAATGACAATATAATTATAATTATACATCTCCTCTCCTACTGTACCTCCTATGGTGGTGTTGTATTATTATCCATGTTACTCGTCATGCTAAGCCTTTATTCGCCAAGAATTTCAAGGTACCGGCATCGCACGGGCATATTTGAGACCCTGAAAAAATAAAAAACTTATCGCAATACTCACTCACTCCACCAAGAGAACACAAAACACAAAACACAAAACCCCAAAACCCCAAAACCCAAAACACCACAACACAATCCTGAGACGCGCACAACCTCCAATCACCAAGCTCAGACGCGCACAAGGCACAAGGCACAAGCGCAACCCCCACAATGCCTCACAAACATACTCGCAAAGGTCCTACCGACAAATCCACGTTCGTTACACCACTCCTCTGCCTCCCCCTCCCTCTCCCCCTCCCTCTCCCTCTCTCCACCTCTCTCTTCCACATCCCAGGCTGACCCACTCCCCCTCCAGCACCGACCTCCCCCCCACCACCCTCGCAACTCCCCTCCCAGTCTCCAAATCCGCCAACGAAAACGGCGTCTTCACCAGCTCGCTCACCAACACACGACGCGGCAACAAGAAGAGAAAGCGCAATGTAGATACCGCAGATGACACCCCCAAGGCCTTTGCGCGGCTGATGGCATTTACGGCGGGGAAGAGGATGGCAAAGGGATTGGATGACGGGGTTCGGGTGCCGAAGAAGAAGAAGATCAAGGTGGAAGAGGACGCGGGTCAGAAGGCTGTTCTGCCCGCGAAGCAAGAAGAGAAAGCCGTGGCCAAGACGGCAATGCCGACCATAAAACCCGGGGAGCGCATGGCTGAGTTTTCAGCACGAGTCGATGCCGCGTTGCCTGTTAGCGGGCTGATCAACAAGACTGCGAAGGGGGGGAAAGATCCGTTGGGATTGAAAGTGGGACGGACGAAGAAAGAGAAGAAGATGCAGAGGATGTATGCGGAGTGGCGGGAGCAAGATGTAAGGATTAAGGAGAAGCGGGAGGCGGCGCTGGAGGAAAAGGAAATGGATGAGTTGGAGGAGGGGGAGGGTGGGCAGGTTGTGTGGGCCGATTCTACTTCTACGTCTTCGAGTAAGAAGAAGAAGGGGAAGGGGAAGAAAAAGAGGGTTATAGGAGAGATTGAAGACGGCGAGAATGATCCGTGGGCCAAGATACAGCGGGAACGAGGGGGAAAGGTAGCGTTTGGAGATGTGGTGCAGGCGCCTCCTGTGTTTACCAAAGCGCCGAGGGAGAAGTTCAAGGTGAGGGGCGCGGGGGTGGAGGTTGGGGATGTGCCGAAGGCGAGTGGGAGTTTGAGGCGGAGGGAGGAATTGGGGGAGGTGAGGAGAAGTGTTGTAGAGGGGTATAGGGCGATGATGAATCAGGGAAAGGGGAATGGAGGGTCGAGGGGAGGGGGAAAGGAGGATGAATGATTGATTTATTGATCTGTAGGGGGATTCGAGCTTTATAGCGAAATCCGATACTATTCCACTACAACGTCCACATCCTTTCAAAAAGACTTAATGATCAGTGTCTGGGTATTCCAGTGCACGGAATTATACCCTCATTTCCAATTCCACTTCCCATTTCAGCAAATCCTACTCGGTTATAGATATCACCCTCTTTGCGTCAATAACACATCTAAGATATCCACAGAATCCCAAGGATAGTCAATCCAACCCCAGGATTATTCTATGGGAAATCCAGGTATAAAATATATAATACCATGCCATACAATGTCCAGGTGAAACTGGTACACCGACTTATATCCTCTTTCTAATCCCACTTCCTAGTATGCATACTCTCAGCAAATACAAACTACGCAGGTATACAGTTCAGACCTCCTCTCTAGCTTTGCGCGCCTATATAATATATCAGTATGATCCACAAACCCCAAACCCGAAACCCAAAGACGCTCAATCCAATCCGCTATAACGTGCTAGCAAGCGACTTTAGCCAACTGCATATACATATAGTTGGTATGTAAGATTACCAGGCATCAAATGCAAGGTATTCATAACCGCATCTCTCTCTCCCAACGGAACGTGCTCACTTACCTACCTGACCACCGTACCTATCCTAGTTCTTCGCACCGTAGCTTCCAAGTCATGCTAGGTACCTGTAGCCTATAGGTATGTAAAGCGCATGCTAGTATATTGATATCAACATGCAAGTACTGGTCTGACAGCTGCTGGATCGAGGTGGTGGAGTGAAATGAGAGAGAGAATATTAGTTGGGATGCTGCGGTAGGTGTGAAGTAGGGAATGGGGTGGAACAGCTACGTACCTATAGATGGATGTTAATTATACTGTGATATTAAAATCGTGATATATAAGAGGAGAGGAAAGGAATGATATTTGTATGCGAATTGGAGAAGCACGACGCAAGAATAGAGGATAATCTTAGATGTTGAGAAAAAGCGTGCGTATACATACGTACCTTATATCGGAGATCGATCTGCGTTCTCAAAGCCTGCATGTTCCTTTCTTTTATGTGGTATCTCCTTGGAATAAAGAATGTTATCTAAAAGGGGGAAGACTTGATTAGTGCAGACGATAATGATCAAGAAAGAGTGGATTGAGGGGTTTGATCCGAAAGCGGGGGTTTTAGTATAAATATATTGCATTTTCTCCTGGAGGATACCAGGGATGATATATATGCTAGTGCGTGACTTGAATGATTGATGAAAGGTGGGAGAATCAAACTATGAAGGGTTGGGGATAGATGACAGCGGAGAGTTTCTTGATAGTAAAGTGGAGGTATATGGTAGTGATGAATATGCAGCGAGTCACTACGAGTTATATAAAGTGAAGTTGATGCCCTAGAGGGCTGACAAGAGCCTGGCCCATGTCCACATTTTAGGTTCCTGCGATATCAAGTCATTTGTTCTAGGTTTTGTGATTAAGTCTTGCTTTTCTAGAGTATAGTCAAGTACTTTATATAGTACTCCTTGTGGTGCTGTCCTTGAGTGTTAAGATCTGCTCTTATAACAATCTGCTGTCTTCCACTTTAAAGGACGTTCACAGTTGACTTTTACGGCATTAGTAGTCAATTGGAAGTTCTCAGATGATTCATCTATATCCTCTGTTGATTTTGCTGGACACTATAATAAGGGCATATAATGAGTTAATACTTGGAAATTAGAGATCAAAAAAGCCAACGAAGTTGTATGAATGTCAGCAATGAATTCCTTAATAGCAAGTTCGATTGTTCTTTTCCGTACACCAACCGTTAAATATAGAAAGTTGGACACTATATAAGTAAAGCAAGATCATACGCTTTTGATTTAAGTATGCTTCTTAATCTAAAAGTCTATAGCATCTATTATATGCCGAGCAGTGGATCCTGATTAATCACACGAGTTTGTCAAGTGTAAAGAGGTTTAATAGAAAGCAACTAGGAAGGTGAACAAGTCTATAGAAGTAGAGCACGCGTTTTGTCCTGCAAAACTAGATATAAGAATATTCAGCACGAGGCCGACCGTGATAGCAGTTACTACTAATTTGCATATTGGTCACACGAAGGAATGAAGCATAGTGATTGCACGCATAGCCATATTTCTTGGGAGTAAGCATCTACTAAAGGAATCGGGAGTAAGAAGAAGAAGCAGCTATACGATATAAATTTACCTAGTGCAAGCTAGAATATACTTATAGAAAAGTGCTCTAAATTTATATTTATTCCAGTGACAGTTCACAGCCTTCTCTTCGTAGTCTAACAATTCGTAAACATCTGAGGATTCATACCAAAGAGGGGTGAATCGCTTGTGGTTGACCCGGGTCAACCTCGGCATCTAAGCGAGACGAGCGCACGGAAGGCTAGTCCCGTTCTGGACACCTCGACTTTCAACCCCGCCGACCAAAAAAAGCAGCAAAAACGACTCCGTCACCACGACGATAGATAGAATCTTCAACCACCACGACTTCCATCTTCTCTTGCAAATAGCTTCGCATCAACACCTTCAAGAATGACAGTCAATGAATCTACGAAATGGCCCATTCTCGAGAACAGATGATCGAGTGGCTGCTGGACCAGCTGGGACGGGTTGCAATTGGAAATATTGAAGGTCAGTCCGTGTTTTAGTTACACGCGCGGTTTTCTTTGACAGTATAGATGTATAGATGCAAAGATGCATATATCCTGCCTCTCTGAGATGTGATTTGCCAGATAGGAGAGAGAGGAGAGAGAGGAGACAAGTGAGCTTTTGACTGTCTCTCCAGCCTAGTCATACTTGTGACTTGCATGAGGGGCAGTCTAGTCACGTGATATCCTCATTGACCCTGTTCTTGTCTCTACCTGTCTTTGCAAACACTCGCTGATCAGAGCAATAACTTACCAGGCATCTCAATCAAAGAATTATTTGAGCGATTTGACAATGCATTCACCGTTGAAGATGGCGTCAAAAACGGTCTCTGGGAGACCCTCCTGTCGATGGATCATGTGCTGTTGGGGAATGCGAAGGAGAAGCTTGCATTCAAGATGCTGTCCTTGGATACCATTTTCACGTTGGGATTGGGCAATAGACAGTTCAAGCTGCGGCATGCAGTACCAGTGCCGGTGAAGGCTGCTGAGGATACGATTGAGGTCGATAATAGCCCTGCTCCAGCTCCGACTCCTGCTCATGCTTCTGCTCCAGCTCCACAACCGCTCGTAGATCCGGGTGTCCCAGAGCCAGCTAAGAAGCGCAGGGGCAGACCACCCAAGAACAAGGGTGACCAGCCACCAATACCCAAACGTCAATATCGCAAGAAGCAAGCTGTAGACTCACCGAACCACGATACTCCTATCCCATCGATCGAGACCACTACAGACGAAAGCACCGACAATGCACACACCAAGAGAGGTAGCCCTGGACCTGTGGTTGCAAATTGGAAAGCCGCCGTCAACTCAGCGGTAAATGCCGTACAGGGTGGGTTCCGGAACCTTAGAAGAAGCAGAAGCAACACTGCCGAGAGGAACCCACAACCCGATCTTGCCCTTGAAGATGCTTCAGGCACACGTCGGTCGACGAGATTGAGAAGCCATACACCTATCAACTACTCTCTACGACGCAGTAGGACACCGTCAGTTTCAGGCCAGGATGTTGCAGTGAGACATGCCAGCAGTGGAAGTGGGAACTTACAACCCGTGCAAGAAGATGCGCAGGCCAATAGCAATGTCACAAAAAACGCAGAAGTCAGCGAAGACCAAAATGAAGATGTCTTTGATACGCCTTCATTTCCACATATAACGACACCCAGAAGCCCAAGCCCGGAGACACATGTGGGCGAATCTGCGGAACCCTCACAGCACACCCCAGCGAAGAAAACACGGGGCAGAGCTCGAATTCAATCCCCGGAGGATAGGTTCGGCGAAAGTTCGATCATCTTACGGAGAGACAAACTACACAATAAAGATCGCCGGGCTGGAATTTCAGGAGTATACAAGGATGCAACAGAATCAACTCAGCGTCGAATCCAAGCAGAAGTCGCTGCCTCGGCCGTTCTTGTCTTCAAATCGGACAGACTCAAGAGTCCAAACTGGCTTGAGGAGAACCGAGGATCTTGGCAGGAACCCATCGCCGAAGCAATTGCTGCTGCGATTATTGATAAGGAAGACAACACCCAAGGACCACGACGTCGTCGTCAGGAAAGCCGCAAGAAGGACATATCAGTCAAGGGATCTGACGTAAATCTTGAGTCAGCTACAGCCCAAAATGGGGCCAAAGCTACCAAGAAGAGGACGAGAGACGAAGAATCTGACAACTTCGGTGATGCAACTGAGCGAGTAGGAGAGCTGGAGTCTAGTGCGAAGCGTCAAAAGACTCCGGATAACAACAAGAGGAAAACAGTGGACATCGTCGATGAATCGCCACCAAGTCAACCGGCCAAGCGACAAAAAAGCAATCCGCCTGATGAGACGGAAGCGTTGGCAAAATCCCTTGGTGAACAGAACAAGGAACCTCCAGCGGTACTGGCAGGTCCACCCGCACAAGCAGAAGTGCAGCCTTCAGCAGAGGGTGCAATACCACTTACTCTCCCCGTCCAACCTCAATTAAAGCGGAAGATGTCAATGACATCAAACACACTGTCACAGGGAGAGCCTACGCATAAGAGGCAGCGAATGAACGCAAATATTACCCCATTGCCGTTGGCTCCAAAGGGAACATCCATTGCAACAGGGACGCAGCAGTACCGCATTCCCTCAATCCATCCTTCATTTACGCAGAACGTGAGTCATAAATCTCCATATCAACCACAGCCGACGTCGTTCTACCCCCAGGAATTTAGAGACCTCGATCAGGTGTCCTTCAACACCCACCCCCCGGTCGTTCCTTCATTCTTTGGCTCCTCAAATTTAGCGGTGGCTTCACAAGCGATTTCAAGTTACGATGCGTCTTCGAATGGGACAGGAATGTCTACAATGCAAAGTGCTATACCAAGACACTTGCAAGGTAGTCGATACACCCCGAGCTACCGAAGCCCATATGCCTCGAGAGACCAACAATCCCAAGAACCCCAACCGCCGTCTTATCGTTCACCGTATGCTCCCACTACACCTATGCCGGCACCTACTGTTGAACCGCTCCAGGTCAGCAACACACAGCTATCAGAAGCCGTCTCGCCTCCACCTGCGCCGACACCTTCTGTTAACCTACCCCCGGTCAGCAATACACAGCCTTTAGAAGCCGTTTCCCCTTCATTTACGCCGGCACCTCCGGTTAACCTACCTCAGGCCAGCAATACACAGCCCCTAGAAACCGTTTCGCCACCATCTGCACCCACTGTATACCCAGCCTCCCAGTCTCTACCAACAACCAATTTCGAGATTTATGATCACCAGTCAGCCGTTTTTCGACCAAATCCCACGTCAAAACCCAAGGTCACTGGCCCGAAGAAGCCAACTCCGGTAAAACGCAAGCGTGGGCGGCCGAAGAAAGTTAGTCTCTTGAGCACAGCTTTAGACCCAGAGTCGGAGGCCAAAGGTGGCGAGTTGTTTGACCCCTTACCTGCTCCATCGAACGAGTCGCCGTCAGCATCTACACGGCCACCATTGAGTAATAGAGAAGCATCTATTCCTAGTTCCAATGAAGGAGAACCCGTCATTCCCAAGCCTCCAAAGTTTCTTTCGAAGGCTCAACGAGCAGCTCAAGAGAAGGTGAAGGTTGAAGCTGCTTATATAACGGCTGGTGCAGTTGACGTTCCCGATGGAGTTATCAGACTCGCTGCTCGTTATGAACAGGTTGTTGGGAACCTCCTCCTTTCCAAGGACAAGCATGTCTTGGAGTTCTTCGGCATCGACCAGAATCCCCCTGAATTACCGATGTTTGTCTTGGAGATTTCGAAAATGAACCACAACCCCATCACGTCCGTCAAAGGATCAGATCCGATGGAAATCCGTGTCATGTCTGGCGTAAGAGGCAGGCCTAAGGCTCACTGTTTCCAGTTTTCCACGTCCAATGAAGCCTACGAAGCCGCCAGTCATATGAGATCCAAGCTTGTGACTGCTAAAATCACTCTTCAGGTCCAGACTGGTGGTGAATATGCTGGTCCCATTGAAGCCGAGTATGGTATTTTGAAGCCATGGAAATGCGAAAAGTGCGGCGCTCGATTCAAGAATGATCTTGGCCTCAAATACCACGTCACCAAGTCCCAGACTGAGTGTAATCCAAACTTCGACGCCTCACAGTTAATAGCACGGAAAAAGTATGCTTCACGAAAGCCCAAGAAAGTCCCCAAGAAGCCAAGTCGGAAATCATTTAACGCCCCTGAGAGTTCTACTCAACAAGAGCCCGAAAATGTTGACATGGAGGCTGAAGGGCGGCAAGATCTAGACCAGGAGACAGATGACTCTTCCTCTAGCGATAGCAATGATTCCATCTTCGAGTGGGCACAAATTGTTGCTACCAATGGCATTCAGGCGAAGAAATACGATGCAAAATATACGCAAGACGCAGGACAGAGTGATGCAGAGGACGATGCCATGCCCGATGCCCTGCCCGATGCCATGCCCGATGCCCTGCCCGATGCCCTGCCCGATGCCCTGCCCGATGCCATGCCCGATGTCATGTCCGATGCACCTGCGACTCAGATTCAAGGCGGCCCCCGGAAAGACAAGTACCGGCGTATGCGTTTCGAGGGCGAACTATTAAATGATCTCGCCAAAGAATACAACCACCCCCTAGCCGATTCAATCCTCTTGACTTCATTCAGTCGTACATCAACTTTCATTCCAGCTCGTGATGATAAATTGTTTCAAAAGAGGGTTTTAGCTTTCGTCCTAGGCAATGGTGGCATGTTTCCTGGTGACAAAAACCTGTGGTTTGCCTTTGTCGCTGCCTGGTTGAAACATCCAGATAAGTCTGGTGATCTTCCCGAATTCAAATTCATGGCAAGGGCAGTTGACCAGCTTGTTGATGCAAAGAAGCTGCTCAATTTTGAAATGTCGTGCAAGCCACTCGGGAAAAATGTAAACGTTAGAGGGATTAGCCGCACGTTTCTTGTTGCGTCAGATGCTATGTCTGACACCTCGAAAATCAAGCGTCTCAAGAGTCGGATTCGCAAATCTTTCCCTGGGTACTATCTCCCGTCTAGATATGCTCCTCCAGAGCCGTGGCTCTCAAAAATGAAGACTATGCTTTCTAATCAGGGTAACTGGGGTCCATCAAATGCCGACATTTTTGATTATGAGGACGAGGAAGAAGATCAGAACGAGCCAGTCCTAGAGGATGAAATAGAGCTTGACGAATCTAGCGAGGAGGAGGAAGACGAACCACATGAATCATTAGGGCGAATTCGCAGCCGTAGGAGAGGCAGCCAAGTCTCATTAGGAGATGACTTGTCTGGTGAAGATTCAGATGACCCTGCGCCACAGCGAAGTAGGGCTAGATATTATGGTGTTTCCAATCGTCGAAGAAATAGAGCCCATGAACCTGGAATTCCTTTGACACGGGAAGAAAAGGACCGCCGCGCTCGCCTTGCCTGCGTTCGTCTCCATGCTTGGGCTCCTGTTTCGTCACCAATGCCAAACACGACTACTGGTGCATGGGATCAGATCAAGGCTATCAAAAGGCCCTCTCCATTCACCGAGGAGGAAAGGCAACGGCGCGCACAACAGGCTCTCTCTCGCACTCATGGGTGGGCCCCGGCCCGTACATTTTTGCCTAACCCAAAAACGGGTGCATGGAATCAGAAGCCTCTTACTCGTAAGGTTCAGCGAAAGCCTCGAATGCCGGAGCCCATCACTTTCTTGCAGGCACCGAGTGGAGCGTGGTCGCAGCGAGCATTCGGTCATGGCGTTGAACCTATCTTTTCTAGACCAGCTCGCAGAACTGATGGCAATCGAGGCCAACAAACATATTTACAAAGACTAGATAATGGTTTCCGGCCTGTCGTTGTTCCCAAGAAAGGGAAACCCCTCTATGATTTCCCTTCAAAGAAAGTTCTACGGCGCTCCAGACACTCGCCATTATATGGTTCTGATACCGATCTTCAAAACTCAACCGAGCTTGATGATAGACCTCGCAAGAGATTGCCGAAAGTAAAAGCTATTGAAGACCCGCATGCTGTCAGAGTCTCAAAGGCAACGGGTCGTCCTATACGCAAATATGTAAAAAAGCAGCCTTATCAGCGAGATTCCATAAGACGTGGTTCCACTTTGTCTCGGGTTGATTCCTTCAACTATTCCTCGGAATCATCCACTGAGCCGGAGAATGTCCGTCGGTCCGATAGGATGCCAAAGCTGGGTGTTCGATCTCTGAATGAGATTGACCTTTTTGACAAGTTCATCGAGTCTGAGCCCAAGTCAGTCGCGAAAAACGTGAGGGCAAACCCGGGACTGAAGACTTTACCAGACTCTTTCTGGTCGACTGACTTGGAAGAGGGTGGGTCTACTAGGGGGTATGGAAACGTACAGTTCTCAGAACCAAAAATTGCTTTGTATGATTGCGACATGGCGGATGGTTCCTGGACTTGTCAAAACTCGCATAGTCTTATACCGGCCACCTTCAAGGTCAGGTGGTCGGAAGAAGATAGCTTTACGGTCAAGACGATCCCTTACTACGATCTTGAGCGTGATCTAGAAGAAGCCGAAGTCTCGGAGCTAGAACAGCCTCAAAATCGGCAACAGAGAAATTCCTTATTGAAAAGCAATCAAGAACCCAGCCAAGGTATTTTCGAAACGGCACGGCAGCAAATAGCACTACTTGAAGATTTCGCACATGTTTTGCCAGATCCAAAAGAAGCTCCCAAGACCTTCGGGGTCGAAATCTCATCATATGGTCTTCGAACTCGCACCAAGCAAGGAATCAAGACCCAAACAACATCAGCAGCTTTCGACACGCGCCTGGTCTTCGCTGTGATTGTCATCCGGACTCTTACTGGTGGTTTAGAAGGACTAATAGATTGGGTCATCCTCTCCAAGCTGTTCCCCGACTTCTCTATCAGCTTTCTTACCACGTCATGGCGGCAGCTTTCAAAGAAGTACGATTCCCGAGTTGATGAGCTGGTTGGTGATTTCCAGACGGGATTCTTGGATGCATACCAGAAAGGTGACGTACCAGCGATCGATTTCGACAATCTGATGAATTACGACTGGGACGCGTTGATTGACTGGACGCTCGCGACCTTCTCTGCATCCCTCGGCTCCCGCTCCATTACTCTTCCATCTACTCGCCACGAACTGGAAAGAGAGTTCACGCTCAGTGAACCACGCGACAACGATCCGCAGAATTGGCGCGCAACATATTTCAGCCATATCAGCCCGAAAGCACCCATCTACAAGCGTCTCGGCGTCGCATGTTCAATTCCCTCCTCAATTCCCATCCACGAACCCGACCCCACTCCTTACAACAGCCTCGAAGTAGCCAAATCCTGGGTCCGTGCCGTAGCTCTGACACCCGAGAGCGAATGGTCCGAATCTTCATCACTCGCGCGGACCAAACTCTCCAGCCTAGGAACACCAGTCATCGAAAAAGCAGTTGCGGAACTCAAGGAAACGAAAATAATCCATCACCGCTCGAAAGGCCGCGTCTCACCTGGTCGCAGCTACGAGGTAATGGATGCTTTCCTTGCTCCTCTGCGGAAAACCATTTCGGCTGAGCAGTTCGTACAAGCGGTTCGATTCAAGGAGTATCTGGACGAGCAGTTTGCGAATGGGCAGGAGAGGATTAGGGTGCAGTATATGGCTGATGGAGGGGCCACCATGTGCACCTCTCACCTGCAAGCTGGCAGGCGGGTGCGGCTTGAGGGGATAAATGTGCCGATGGAAAAGTTTGGCATGTGTGAAAATGGCGGGTATGAGACGAAGACTATTCGGAAAGAGAGGTTCCGGTTTGATATCGACATGCTGCCTACGCCGTCATACCTGTTGAGCGATTCTCTTCCCTTCCTCAGTATCCCACCTCCTGGACCGCGTGAGAATGGCGAGTTGCCTCTCTGGCTTGATGTCGGTGGCCACGTGATCCAGGACTTGTGGAGACGGGTTGTGGTAGCTGTTGCACAGACTGTTGCGTTGAGATCTGGTGTTACGTTAGACGGGCTCGTCAAGGCGTTTGCTCCTACATTTGGGAAGTGGGAGATGACATGTCTGGTGGAGTGGGGGGTTCAAGTTGGGATGTTCGAGAGGGTACATCCTCGAATTGAGGGGTGGACTGTGGGGGAGTGGTGGTGGGTTATTGTAGGGAGGCTTTGTGAAGGTGGGGATGAGGCCGTTGTATGATAGATAGATGGGGGTTTGTAGAGACTATGGGACAAAACAGCATAGCACGACTTCATTGTTGGCACGGGATTGTTTAGTATAGCGATAGCGACGCGGTTGGACAAGTTGTATGATATATGTTAAACATGTTATATATGAATAATAATATTGGACAAGAATAATACAGCGTCTCTTGAAACTCCTTGGAATCTATAGTTTGCTACTCTTAATACTAGGTAGTAAAATTATCGAATTATCCGGATAGCCTTGCCTACGAAAAGAAAAGGAATCATAAACCAGTTAACACTCTGAAAACCGAATTGATTCTTTATTAGTTCATCGTCCATCTAGCAGTTTGTGGGGGCAACGTAGAACAGGTTCTACATCTGTATTCGTGCTAGAGTATGTAGAAGTCTGCATAGGTCTTCTAGCCTGGAACGGACGTTGAATTGATGTATCCAACCAACCAATCAGCGTTTTTTGTAAGAGACATCATTGTATTGAAAGCGAATAAAAAGCCCCAGGTACTTCGCTCCTCTCTCATGTAGAACCTTGACGTATAAAGTTGGTAATGCGAGGCGGAATACGCATATGCATACTAGTAATCCCCGAAAGGATTTGCACTAGGGGATTGATATTTACGTAAGTATGATTAAATTCCGGAATCGATCAGGAGTCAATGACTTTAACCTTATTAAAATCATGTCTTAATGCTTCTCACGTAAGCATAGGCTAAGCCTAATCTGTATAGTTTAAGTCTATTTTAGATGTAATACTATAATTTTACCTACTTGGGTATAGTGCGACTATCTCCTATATAACTGACTAATCAATAGATGTATAAAGTAGGAATTACCTTGTTCAATTCAGCGTTTTAATTCGTAAATATCATGCAGGTGCCGATACCGTAATTTGCACTGGATACCTATGTCAGGGTGGGTCAGATGAGCTATTTTAAGCAGTGCACGGCTTTCTTGGCAGCCGAAAATAAATAAGTAATACAGTAGGACGACATGTCAAATCATCACCTGCGCCGTACGTTCTAATAATATAATGTAGGCGCAGCTACATGAAGGACGAGAGAGAGAAAGAAAGAAATAAGGCTTAAGTGAGCCTAAAGTAAGTAAGTATAGTTGTAGGTTCGTAGTCATTCTCTTCTCCTTTTCATCGTGCTTATTTGTCGCTGGCTGGTTTTCTTATGTGTTTGCGAACAAGTCATCCATTCATTCATTCATTCCTTCATGGCAGATTTTACCATATTCCCCCGGCGTCCAGCCCGCGCTGCGTTCTCTACCATTCTCGTGTGTACATTCATGATATACCTATTCCAATACTACACGTCTCTGGACACCACCCACAATGAACGTTCCGCGTTCCCTTCATTGCACCGAGGCCAGACCGAGGAGGTCAGAGGCTCGAGACCTAGGAATTGTTCAGATGCCGACGCCGCATTATATAATCCTCCCCCGCGCACCCTAGCTAACATCGACTCGAAATACGCGTTCGCAACATTGCTCGCGGCCAACTACCAAGGGCGGACAGACGACGATATGGAAGACGACCATTACTTCGTCGCGGTCCGGATACTGGCGTACCAATTCCTGCACGCGCCGGAAACGCGCAGCAGGCATGGGTATCCGTTTATTGTGCTGGTTACTCCGGAGGTGTGCGAGGCAAAGCGCGAGCGATTGAGGAGGGATGGGGCCGTTGTTGTCGAGGCGATGCCATTTGAAGTTGCGTCGTGGTTTCAGGTACCGAATGCGCAGTGGCGGTCTGTGTTGGCCAAGATGAGGGTTTTGGAGTTGACGCAGTTTGAGAGGGTGCTTTTGTTGGATGGGGATACGGAATTGACTCGGTGAGTGAGTGAACTTTTGGGGGGGAATGAATATAGTTTCCTGGGGATTGAGAGAGAGATGCCTATTATTATTGGGCTCTTATTTCACGTTAAGGCTGTGGAAGGAATGCTAATGCGAGGTTTAATGATAGGCCCCTAGATGATATCTTCAACGACCCTGCCACGGCCCTCCAAACCACCATTGACAACCCAGACGGGATAAATGAAGATGAAGGACCTCTCCCGTCAACGTACGGCTTTGCTGGGACGTCCCAATTAGACGAGAACCACGGTTTTCCACCGATCCAAGAAGGGGACGTAGTAGCTAAAGGGTATAAGATCTTTCTTCCTCCATTTACTCATACAAAATTCACACATTATTCTAACACAAAATCCACAGACATTACCTCAACGGCGGCTTCGTGGTCATGAAACCTTGCCTCAAGCTCCTCAACTACTACATCTCCCTCATACAAACACCAGTCCAACATTTCGAGCCCTATCTGCCCGAGCAAAACCTATGGAACTATGCACACAGGGGTGTGCACAAGGGCGGGAATATGCCATGGGCGCATCTGAATCTGACATGGAATGTGCAGGCGGCGAATCTGAAGGATGTAGAGGGCGGGACGGCGAGTATCCATGAGAAGTTTTGGAATCCGGGGAAGAGGGAGTTGTTGCCTTATTTGGCGACTTGGATGTGGCGGATGAAGGGGTTTTGGGAGGGGATGGAGGCGAGAGATAGATATAGTTGTGTATAGTAGGAGTTTGAGGTTAGGCGTTTGCGCGATCAAATATGTTTTTATGATTAGACGTGTTTGCTCTCTGCTACTAAAATATGATCCGACTTTGAAAACTTGAAACATTTGTATTGACTATTCTGAGACGCCGGTACTGACGTATGCTTAGAACTGAAGCTAGAATTATAAAATATGGTATGCCTTTCATGTGCAGATAAGGTGACATTGAGCTGTGGTTTCCCCTGGTTTGAGAAAAGCATGGAAAATACCCCCACCATTAATCAGCCGCACTACTTTAGCGTGGTAGATCAATGTACTGTAGTCTGGCTTTAAGACAACTTTATAATAAACCGAATTATTGGTTATTTTGCAAGTATCCGCATTAAATGTTAATTCTCATTCTTATATGTTTATGTTAGTAGTGTACTACCCCGTCGATCAATATGAACAGAAGTTTCAACGGCTGCTGGACCTGTCGACTTCGGCGCAAAAAGTGCGATGAGCAGCGTCCTGTTTGCAATGAATGCATGACACTCCATATTTCTACCTGCAACTACGGCAACAAGCCGGCATGGATGGACGACGGCGTAAAGCAGGAGGCCATGGCCGAGCAGATCAAGAACGAGGTCAAGCAGCAGGCTCCTTATCGTCGTCGCGGTAAGCGGGGGTCGGCGGCTACCTCTAATTCTAATGTCTCTATTCCCGAATCCAGAGATCAGACCGAAGCAAGTTCTTATATGGATCATTCCAACACGACTCCTTCAGATCCATCAGATGCAACTTCTCCTATTGACACCAAAAATATATGTAAACAAGTACGAAAGATGAGGCCGTTCCCACAATCAGACTCAGTGCTGTTAGTCTTCTACCTCGAACGCATACTCCCTTTTCTGTTCCCCTTCTACCGGCCTGCGCCGCTCCACGGAGGCCCAGCATGGATCCTGGATCTGGTCATCAGTAGCCCTGTCATCCGTCAAGCTATCCTTTGCCAGAGTTCATATTTCTTTGCATTGGCACACCAGACCTCTGCCATTAAAGATGATCGTATGTGGGAAGCCTTACTTGAGCAAACGAAGGATGCGTTTAACATGTTACGCAATTCTATCCAAATTATCGAGAGCTACGACGAGAATGAGCATATACTTAGCAGCGTTCGCACCATGGCCGCTGTCATGCAGCTGCAACGCTTCGAGATCGCCATCACATGTTTTGACAACTGCCAGGCGCATCTCAATGCGGCCCTGACGATTTTCAGGAAAGTCATTGATGTTGTTGGAGCTGTCAACCTCGCTAGCTCTTCCACCACGTTCCAAACTATCCTCAGCCTCCTTGGCCCCCCAACATGGGTCCTACCAGCTCAACAAGCTGAGGTGTCTAGCTCCGAGCAAGCCGCCTTTCGCTTTTCAACGGCCCTGTTGCTTTTTGATGATATCATCGCCAGCACTGCTTTGCAGGAGCGTCCACAACTTTACGACTATCACCACAGTCTCTTATGCAAAAATGATGGGATCGATTCCGTCCCGCCCATCAACCTTCAAACTACTATGGGGTGTCAAAACTGGGTACTCAAGCAAATCGGCGAGATTGCTGTTTTGGACGCATGGAAGAAACACTGCAAGGCAGCCGGGAACCTGGATGTTGGCGAGCTGGTACATCGCGCAACAGCTATCAAGAAAACGCTAGAGGGTCACCTCTCGTGTTTCGAAAGCGAGTCGGTGTCCGTACCTCAAGAGAGCAGTTTACTAGACGACATGTTCGCAGTAGAAGACTACTACGGCCAGGCTCGGACCATAGCGCGACAAAGCTCGTTGGTGACACGGATCTGGGCGCATAGTACCTTCCTCTACCTATCTGTAATCGTATCCGGGTGGCAGCCTGCTAACACCGATGTGCGGCATCATGTAGCTCAGGTCCTCGAGCTGTTGACGCACCACGTGTCGCCTCCGGCCTTATTGCGTACCATGGCCTGGCCGTTCTGCGTAGTAGGTTGCTTGACAGAGACTGCGCAAAAAGCCTGTATACGCGACATGGTAGACTCGCTGCGGCCAGCTAGTCGCTTTAGCACTGTGCGCCGCAGCTTTGATATTATAGAAAAGGTGTGGAATGATAGGGCTATGGGCAATCCTGGCGAATTCGCCACGTATTTTCAAAGTGATACTGCTATTATCTTACTTGTTTAATATAATAATGTCTTCTTATAAGGTGTAAGAACCTATTTGCTTCTCCCCGTTTAGTAGCAAGCTTCTTGAAAGTATATTTGAATAATAGTATCAGTAGTGAGAAGTTTTCTTATTATCTCCAGATCTTGTTATAAATTCTTCGGGCGTCTAAAAATAGGCAATAAAACCTAACAGATCCTTCACCTGATTATGTTTTTGGATCAAAATCTAATAGATACAAGGATTAAACAGAATCAGAAGAAGAGGTAAATGTGCTTTGTATATTTGGATACTTTGACTCCTACCTACGAATATCTGTATTTCAACCAGCATGTGAGTACCACTAGTACGACAGCTAAAGGATGTACAGCTGATAGAAAACCGACTAAAAAGCCCTTTCATTCGCAAACCAGAACAACAAGTACCCATATAGAAAGTAGCCAGCTAACAAGCCACTCCAACCTATAATTCAACATACCCTTTATCCTTAACAAATGTAGCATGCCACGGGACACCAACCGCCCCGCTCGCCGCCAACCGCGTATAGAAATCCGCATGCGCAGGCCCATCAACAGCCTGTCCTGCGAGCTTGCCATCCGGCAGCCGCTGGTCCGCGTAAACGAAGCTGGGAAAGTCAGCGAGCGGTCCCTAGCAAATTTCTATTCCTCTTTATATATGTGGAACAAGGAAAGGAAATTCCTAAAATTAAAGAGAAGTACGGTACAAGATCTAGATGAGAGCGAGAACTTGCCGGTAGCCCTTCGCTGCGTATGCGCCGTCCGCAACACCAAGCCAGTATGCGGACGCGGCCTTTCCCATACCGCCATTTAATAATAGCGGGATAGGGAGTATGGCAACATTGCAGATGTTGCCTGTGTAGATGAATAGTTTGGGGACGCCTGTGGGAAGAGATTCCCAGTGTTTGATAGCGTGTTGTGCGGCGATGAAGGGGCTGATTACATTGACGTTTAGGTCGTTGATGACACGAGTCTGCGGAATAATAATCAAAAGTTAGCATTTTCTTTTCTGGAGATAAGTGAAAAGACGCTTCCTTTCGGGGAATATGTAAACGAAGAGAAACGAAATACATAAACACCACTGAAACGAAAGGGATTGAAAAGTAAAGAAAGAAATAAAATAAGGCCTTACACTCGGGATAGACAGAGCGGAGTCAGGATCAGACGGCGGAGTGATAGAGCCAGCATTATACACGACCACGCTCGGAGGCGCCTTGAATTCGCTCTTGACCTTCTCAAAGATGGAAGCCACGAGACTGGGATTGGTATCGGCGAAGTTGGCCTGCAGGGAAAGATAGCCTTTACTGTTGATGGAGTTTGTTCCGTTGCGTGAGACGAGGGCGACTTTGTATCCATCTGCGGCGAATTTCTCTGAGACAGCAGAGCCGATGCGAGGGCCTGAGCCAAGGATGAGGACGGTGCGAGTTGCCATTTTATCGAGGATGTTAAGTTAAGAGCTTTAGGTGTTGAGCGGGAGGTTTGCAGAGAATGAGCTGACTAGATCAAGGTTAAAAAAGAAGTGTTATTATGTCTAGAGGAAAGAGGCTTGCTTATATATATCAGTGATCGGTTCTATAAGCCGCGCGGGGGGGAGGATTAATCGCGCGTGGAATGGGGAATAATAGTAGATTGCAGCCTTACATTCCATTTTTCTCTTAGACCTGTGCTCCTTTAGGCGGAGTGGACTCTGCAACGTTCAAATAAAGAACTCTGTATGCAGAATGTCATAACTCAGGATTCAAGGCGCGCGGCTTAAGTAAGCCGCGCGGGTGCGGGGCTTTGAAATCATACAGAAAATTCGAGTCTATGCTTTTTTGATTGCAATGAGATGACGGACATCGTCTTAACTCCTACCGCTTCCCGCCGCACTATGGAGTACTACGAGGTGAAATGCGCCTGGCTGTAAGTCGAAGCTGTCTGCTACGTGACTTTGAGGATCGGGTATTGATTGCTACTAGGTCCCCCAACGGCGGAAGCACTACTGTATGGTCTGTTTTTGCTCCAAAAGAAGATGCGTCGGACCAAGAATACTCGGATGTGGTACCGCAGATGAATGCTAGTACTAAGTCAATCGGCCGAGTGTATATAAAGTTACCACTTTGTCGCTGCGAGTATTTCTAATCATGCAGTGGATATCTAACATCTACGAGACAAGCTATGCTTCACGGTACATAGATTTAGTTGGTTTGGGTTCAGCTTTGATCTCTAATATAAACGCTACAAGCGAAGCCATTAAGAAAGAAGTCATCATAATTCGGAGAGCAGATTACTTTCAAAAGACAACAACGTTCACTCATAGTGGTTCCAAGAATATCAATTCAAATTCCTGATTCTACCAAGTGATAGTACATTTAACCTATAGACTTTCTCTAGCATATTCCTGCTCAGTTCCATCGACATGGACGCTTAAATGCATAGCTCTACAAGTAATGAATTAACCTAGTTGTACAAGTTACAGCCAATAAAACGATACAAAGGCCCGTTGACTCCAAAGGCTACCGCAAATGTTTCTACTTCCTTTGGCGCCCAAACACTACCCATATTGCAAAGATAAACTTCTTATACAGCATAATTCCACATCTTCTCTACTTCTGCACGGTAGACTCCACCTCAGCCATATCCGAGAGCCACGAGAACGGAGGCAAGCTCCCAAGCACTGCACCAGCGAGCTTCACAAGCCACCCTGCCGAACTCAAGTATCCATACAAGAAGAAAGACCCAAAAGCATTAGTCTTCAACGCACCGACACGCCCAGAGTGCAAGACCTGCTTCTCCCACTCACTCAACGTGATCTCGCGCTTGAAGAACTTCTCGAGCATCAGGGCCTGCATCGCGCTCTGTGTGGTGCTGAGAGCCACATGCGGACGCATCAAGTTCAGTGCTTCGCCGGTTATCAAAACCGTGCCATCGAAAGCGGTCGCGCGGGGGCAGGACACGTCGCTGATGGCTGTGATGAATGGCTGGGTGGTTTTTTGAACCATCTCTGAGAATGGAGCGCACATGACTTTGGAAGCAAGAACGACGTACGCCGCCCATTCAGAAGGTCGCATGGTGCTGACGGAGAGGGTGTTGCGATGAACGATTCCTGAGGTGTCGGTCATGATATTTTCCAGTTCTGGTGATCCCGCAGTTACAGGATGATACCAGACCCAGTTATAGCGGCGGTGACCGGGAACGATTGAACCATCAGTTCCGGGAATGATATACCTGATAGGCGTTAGCAAGCAGCCAGAAAAGACCAAAGGAGCAGTCTCACAGCAGGATGTATCCATTATTGAAGGAGTTGTAACTAAGAATTGGGTCGAATGTCTTTTTGGCCTCTTCTGAAACTTCGGATTCAGGAACCGTGCCGCGAAATGCAACATATCCTGCATATACGCGCTCTATCCCAGTGAAGATGGCGCTGCGCAGAGCCGAGTTAGCACCATTTGCAATAATGACAATATCAGCTGAAAGGTTTTCTTTCTCCTTCTGGTTCAGCAGGTCCTCGTATGTGATCTCTACTCCGGAAGTAATTCGCCTGAGGCCCGTGACACGCTTTCCAGAATCAAATACAGTGACACCGTCTCCTTTCTCCGGCTCTGGAGGATTGGGACAGAAATTGCTCGAAAAGCCATCGAAATTGGCGCGGAGATGATGGTATATAACACCCCAGGAAGTCATCTGGAGCGGCTTGTTGAGATAACGCGTGACAGCGGCCGCTTTGTCGAGGAATTGAACACCAGGACTGTGGATTGACCACGACTCTGCTGTGCGATCATGGCGTTCCATGAACTCCTCAAAGATTGGATGGGTGGTGATTCCGGCAGCAAGGTCATCACGTTTAGACTCTGGGTTCTGCTCGAGAATGCGGATGTTGTGACCAAGGCGCTTGAGCACGATGCCGTTCATCAGGCCCGTGTTGGAGCCACCGATCTGTGGGGGAGTCGCCGCGTCAGTAAGCGTGACAAGGACAGGGAAAGGATTGAAGGCATTGTCAATGAACCTACGATTACAATGTTCATCGTGGAAGCGCCCAGCTTGCTGATGGTGATATTGTACTATTGGTTGTACTCTTGGTTGTACGAATGTATCATGGTTTGTTGATACGGTCAGCCTTGGCGGAGGTAGGTATGTCCTAATCGGAGGAAATAAAGGAAGCGACGTCTCTCGTTTTCAATAATACTCGGCGGTGAACTTCATATCGTGGAATTTCAATTATTCGTTGGTAGGTGGACGGCGAGAGCGACATCCAATAGTACCCTAACCCTCATTAGGTAACTACCAGTATAATACATATAGCACCCTAACCCGAGTTACCGAGTAGATATAAAAATGTGAATTCATTATTCATATACTGCAGAGCTTTATTATCAAGTTGTTGTTGATAGATTAACCTCCAAGCATGTGAAATATTCCCAATTCCATCTACATGGCATTCATCTGTTTCACACCTACTACCTGGCTGAATTCATTGCACAATTTGCACAAACCATTTTCATTATTCATGTATAGCTCGTATAGCATGTATCATATTCCATACTACTGTGTACGTCTACTGCGTTCATATTTTAGATAAATAAGGTACAGCTTTCCCTCGGGTAATATGTCTGAAGCTTCTTAATATATATTGCCATTCGTCACGGCAATTTTCATAATTCTGGATGAAGACACAGTACGCTACATAGCCCAGATCAGATTCCCCTTTCTACGAGGTATACTATTTTCATTTATAGAAACTTTGCGTCTCTAGGCAGGAAGCTTAATTCTATAGCAGTCTCGTCCACCTTCAACCACGGAGAGAATCCACTTTGTACGACCGTCAACTCGGTTGATCTTACCGCGAAGTCATACCGATGAGGTCGTTTAATCGCTAGGCACCATATGTTCTTGGCTGTACACTTAAGAGGCGTTCACAAGAGGCCTTCCACCACCATAATGTTGATCTTGCATGCCATATTAAGTCTACCTTTATATCCTCCATCTTCTGTCAACAATGGGTAATACTTCAGCTCAGAGTCAAGCTGCGACCACTTCATCAATAGTGGTAATTATTCTTGCCATCATTTCCGTCATCCTGCGCTTCGTCACTCGCAGGATCAACAAAATTGGCCTTGGACCAGATGACTGGTGGGTTCTCATTGGTCTATCCTTCACCATCTTAATCGGAGGCCTTCTTCTATATGGTACGGTGTATCATGTATATTCATCGAGTTCTATTTTCTAATAGATTTGATATAGGAGTGATATCTGACCCCAGCGGTGGGCAGTTTGTCGATCGCGACTCACCCACATTCGATTACGCTCTACATGTCACTTACCTCAAAGTCACTTTTACTACGGCCGTCTTCTACTTTACAGTCGTAACATCCATCAAGATCTCTATTCTACTCATGTACCGTCGTGTTTTCAGTATCGACAAATTCCGCCGTCAATCGTTCATGGTTGGTGGCATTGTTGTGCTCTGGTGGTTCGTTGGTACACTCCTCACAATTGTTGGCTGTATTCCCATCCACCGCTTCTGGGTTGGCCCTTCAGCTGGGGGCTACTGCTTCGATCTGAACATATTCTGGACGGGAATGGGTGTGGCAGAGCTCGTTATTGATACAGTGATTCTAGTCCTCCCGATAGGCATTGTGGTGAAGCTGTGGATGCCTCTGCAACAGAAAATATTGGTAATAGGCGTCTTCTTGCTGGGAGGCTTGTATGTCTTCCCACTCCACATATATTCATTTCTAACAAAGGACAAAGTGTTATTATTACAGGCCTTATTCGCGTGGTACTTGGTTACAAACCTGGCAGCCGAAACGCCGCATTTCCAAAGGCTGAGCTGTGGTCTGCAATTCATATTGGTATTGCCATCGTCTGCGCCTGTCTTCCAACACTTCGTCCGCTCCTCAATCGAGTCACTGCATCCGCGTCCTCCCTAAACCACCGAACGTACGGCACTCGATCTGGTATGAAAAGTGGATCGGGCGACTATACCGGCAGTTCGAATGCTGGGTCCAAGAATAGAGCACCAGGAGGAAAGCCAGAAGAATTGGCTCTGGAGAACATGAGCAGTGCAAACACTCTTATTGATCCACATACGGATACTATGCGATTGACAGGTGAGGGTGGAAAGCTGAGTGCATATAATCAGCCTGAATCAATGTTTGCCCTTTCGAAATATAGAGGGAATGTATAATATTCCATACAACAGAAAACAGGCATGAACAATAAAGCACTCCGTGGAGTAATTCTCTAGTCACCACTGGACTGCCAAAGTTTCTCTTTGCATTCACATTCTTGAGTAAGTCATTCACACATCATCCCTTCTAATTACGGAATCGACGCATTCAATCACCCCTAAGCATCCAAAGGCTTGTGTACTTAAACTTCTCATGATGCTTCTATTATGCTTGAAGCTTCTCTTTCCTTCTTCAACAAGTACTGCGCAGCGACTATAAGCAACATCAAGTATCACGCATCATGTCTTCCTATAAACGTAACCCATCTTCGCATGGCGAAGGTCACCGCTCTCGCAGCCAAAGAGACCAGAAGAGCAGCTCCTCAGCCCATCCACGCAGCGGCAGCAGCAGAGCCCATCTTCCAACCACCGAACAAGGACAAGGATCTCTCATGCCATCCCTCGACATCCGAAGCAAAACCTCATCGCTTAGTCAACCCATGGGTGCTAGTAGATCTCTTCTCTCGCGCACCGGACAAGGACAAAGATCTCGGATGCCAGCCCTCGATTACGTCCCTCTGGTAGTACCAAGATCAGCACCTCCCTCGTACAAGCAAGACCCCACACGTCTCCCATCCTATAACAAACATCCGCCATCCTCTTCCAACGTTCCAGTCTCCAGCGCCGCCTCAAAATCAACCCACGACCAGAGAATGGCCAGCCGCCAAACGCAAATCACCACTCTTCCCCCTGCCGACCGCCAACAACAAGAAGAATGGGCACAAGCCCAGCTGTGCACTAATGCCGGTGCTTGTCTTGCAGGCTGGTCCTGGGTGCGGACGGAGAACAGCGGCGGTCTATCCGGCTATCGCTGCCAGGGACGCTCGCATTTCGTGACGGACGAGCTGCTGGGGCGGGGGGAAGCAACGTGCTATATGAGGGATATGACTCTCTACGATATATACAAGGAAACGAGGTGGGAGGGCCCGTATAACCAGGTGCAGGTTGCGGCTATGCGCGGTCTGAGTGTGGAGGGGTATAAGGCACATATGGCGGACATGAAGGTGCAGATTGAGTGGTTGCAGTCGGTGGGGAGGTGTCCGTTTAATGCGGAGGCAAAGGAGGAGGAGATGGTGCTGGCGAGTCAGGCGGGTCGCGTGGGTAGGTTAGATAGGTGGCCGATGAGAGAGGGTGGGAGGTATGGGTATAGGAGGTGAGGGGTGGGTGAAGAAGAGAGCAGGAGTTGGTGGGGATTTAAGGGGGTGTGTGGTAGTTCTCTAGTAGTAGGATCCGTAGAACCGATCGTTATTTGAGTTAATGGTTACCTAATATATCGTAGTTTTCAACATATGTTCTTTCCGTAGGGTCTAGCATACCTATCTGGCCCAGTAGAAGTGAAACTCACATTGGCGGCCCGGATCTAGGGAGGTGCATGCAAATAATCGCTGATAGCTAGCAGGTATGAAATACTTTGAGTTGTATGAAGGTGGCTATAAACATAGAGGTACTGATTCCTTCTCATCTTGCACTTCTGCTATATCTCGCACTTCTGCTATATCTCCTAGTGCCGTCCCATCACCGAAGGATCTCCTTGAGTCCAGATGGCCTTCAACACCCAATACTTGATCTTCCATAATCCGTCCGCATCATCCCTCACCAGGTCGATTAAATACTCTCCACCGACAAGATAATTGGGAGCATCGGGCTCTCTTCCCTTTCCGGGTGGCCAATGCTGCGACTGTGCATGAGCCGTAAGAGAAGCAGTATCAGCTCCATCCTTGTAATCGATGCGGATATTGCTAGTGATGTGCTGAGTATCCATAGGTCCAACCATAGCTAGGACTGTGTCTCGAATGACGGAGGTGCCAGAGACGACCTCTTTCTGTTCACCATTGTGAATTTCAAAGACGAGATCTTCTCCGGCACATGCAGACATAAACATGGGGATGTCGTTCCGGTCGAAGCCTATTACGGCGCGATACAAGGCATCGGTGATGGCTTCCCGTGGGGTAAGGGAGGTGAGGTTTTGTGTGTAAGGCATATTGGGTAGATTGTAAGAAGATGGTGCGCGACAGATAGTTCTCAGTGCTTCTTGGCACTAATTGCGATATGATAAAATGATGATCTTATGGATGCTTGGATGCTTGGATGCTTAGAAAGATATCTACGAGTGACTACAAGTGGGACTCTATATATATGAAAAGTAAAGCAGACGCTGAACTCATGGCTTATGGCTGGATTACAGGTGATTGTCCTGGATAGCTTAGTGAATTATCTAATTGGTCTCAAAGTATAGTAAGCCAAGCGTTCAAAGCTAATGTGGAATTTAATTGGTCCTATAATATATATACATACTATTTCTGTATACACCTACGATATAAGAAGTAATCCAAATGTGTGACAAAGCTGATTGGCGGGTTTGCGTAAGCCAATCTAATACCGCGGTTCTGCCTCTACGTAAGCCACTCGAACCATACCACATGCCTATTGAGCTCTCTCGGTACTGCAACCCACCCATGATTGCTTAGTCTGGGCAGTGGCAGTGGTAGTGGTAATTGCAGTGATTTTATAATGATACTATATACTATAGTAGTAGTAGTGGTTATAGTAGTCCTGCGCTGGTATTATGGTAATTGTTTGAGTGATACTAAATTTTAGTAGCACCATGGTTCTATGGTTCTCTGGAAGTGAGAATGGGCTAGTGGAGACCATTACCTGGATCGAATCAAATGCTTCCGGAGATAATGCAGCATCATAGGAAGCAGTCTATTTATTTAACACCGTAACTTAAATCCGCCCCCATAGGCCACGTGAAGTGGAAGATGCGAAGAGGTGATGCCTCTTCGCTGACTAAGCGACGCTAAGTCACATGACCCGAGAGATCGGAATTTCCTTATCTCAACATAATCTTAGATATAATAATATATCGAATGTAATATTATAATACTATTAATAAGTAGAGATTTAATTGACTTCCTAGGTATAAAATATAGTTACTAGTGAAATCGGCCTCTGCTTTATACAATTTAAGAATTTGATTTGCTCTAAACTAGCGCAAGGGTAGAAAATTCAGCTTAGCACCTACTAACATCAACAGAAAGATGGCTTCTTGAATCAACAAATAATTTTCAAGAAGGCCTAAATATTTAGTCCTACACTTAGCCAGCCTGCGAGACTAATGTTCCAGGCACTGCACCCTCCCTCGAGTACTCTCATATTCTTAACCGCGGCAACAACAATGCATGTTTTGAACCCAGCTTCGTATATTCTCAACACTGCGTCTCGACTCATGCCAAAAGGCTCTAAATCGTCCGAAAATCGCGTGAGTGGGGATATAGCACCGCCGACCTATTCACCAACGAAAATGCGTAAGAGAGCGCGTCGATATTTCCTTACGTCTTCTGGCGAACAATTGTCGATGATCCACTTATCCATGTCCGATATACCCGTGAAAGGTCTATAAGGAATGGTGCGAGGGAAGTTGGTAGAGATTGGGGCTTTCCGGAGCACGGAGAGAATTAGCCAGTGGTACTTACTGCTGTTGGTTGGGAACGTTGCAATTTCTTCTTCCGGAAAGGAGCGTGCTCGGGGGAAAATGGATGCAAAGAGCGTTGGATCGGAAGACCATAGTGTTCTTGTACGCTCATCGTCGAAGAGTGCGTTTTCGAACGCTGCCTGGGGGTTGTTGTAGTGGAAAAATCGAGAATAGAAAATGGGGCTGATGACTTGTAGTGTCACGCTGGGTAGCCTGGCTGGCGCTTGGTCTTCGTCTTCTGAAGGTGGTGACGAGCAAAGTCCGGACTCGGGGATCAAGGAGGACTTCATCTCATCTTTCGAAAGGCTTGATCTCGAGACAGCCAGAGATTGAAAGATTTCGAGCTTGTGGCTGTGTTCACCACACGTGTTGTAGGTCACTGATATGGGCGCTGGATGGTTCTCCACAGCGTTCTTGAGGAGAAGACGGAAGCTACGTTCAAGAACACTAGCAATTTGTCAGGAATTTGCTGCTTTGGAAACATGAGTAAAACTTACATCTCTACATGCCTGGCTGACACAAACCCTAAATATCCAGATCTTCCAGTACTGGACTCTTTCCGGGGTCAGGTTGTTCACACTGCTAAATGGGAGCATAATTATGATCTTGAGGGGCGTAATGTTGTAGTTGTCGGCAATGGGTGTAAGTAAACACCGATTCATTATTTGCATTTGCAATATTCTAATCACTTTTTATAGGCTCCGCATCTCAAGTTGTTCCTGCAATCATTGAAGACGTAGCAAGTCTCACTCAATTCATGAGATTAAATGAAAGCTATATGGGAACCAGAATTATGCCATATTTACTTTTCTTTAGAGTCCCCAGTACTATGTCCCAATGTCCAATATACGTATTAATCAGATTTGGCGAAAAGTCTTTCATCTTGTCCCTTTTATTCTACTTCTGATTCGTTGGGTTATATTCTGGATTCTCGAAGCATCTCTTCCACAATTCTACGACGACGAGAAGGGAAGACTTGCACGCAAGCATGCTAGTGCCAAGAGCCAACGCTATATCGAGAAAGCGTGTCCAGGTATTTCAACTTCCTACTACTTTTACCAAGGTAACTTTAAGTGACTAATATTTAGAAAAATACTAGCCTCTTCTTACCTCTAAATACGATCTTGGCTGCAAAGTAAGAATCATTCTCAATTCTCAACGTTTCGGATGTTCTAACATTCAGCAGCGCAGGATTTTAGACAACAAATACATCAAAACGCTGCATAGCCCCAAGATGACCTTGACAAATAAAAGCATTGTTGAAGCCACGTCCGATTCTGTCATTACCTCCTCTGGATCGAAGCATACCACAGACTTCATTATAAGACAAACATGACGTCTTTGCCTGCAATTTCTAATCTTTGCGTTTAAACAGATCCTAGCGACTGGATTCCAGTTCACTCAGAGGCAGTCAGATAATGGTTTTAGCCGCAATAGTACAATCATGAGTCAACACTAGGAGAATTTTGGGGGCATTGAAGCGTACAAGTCTATTGCCATAAATAAGTTTCCTAATCTCTTCTATTTACTCGGTCCAAATTCCGGAAGTGGCCACACTTCAGTTTTGTACACGATCGAGTGGTAAGTTTACGATATCAGTCCGCTTTAAGAAGTGTATTAAATTCCAGTCGCAGTTCGGTAGAACTGGTTGTGAAACTTATTCGACCTATTCTTCATGGGCGAGCCTCCTTAATTGAAGTCAATCCTAATGTAGAGAAAGAATGGTGCAATTCCATACAAGGTGCGCTGCGCCAAACCGTGCTGACTAGGTCCTGCTTTAGGATAAGTGGTATAACATAAGCTTCTTCAATACTAACTTAAGATAGCAATTTACTAACCTAAAGACGGGTTGGAATTTCTTTTCCTATCCTTTTAGCTCGGTGCGTTTTCGGATTGGTACCAAGTTTCCAATCATGTCTCACTGGAAGTATCAATAGACTTGTTTGCTTTCTGTGATGGAATAGGAAAATTAGGGGTAGAGAGAAGCCACTAGCAAGAGGTGATGGAGAACTTGTTCTGGCGTAGTAACTGTAGGTTCTGGACACCGACTTGATAGAAATTGATAATTAAATTTGAGTCTATACCTAAGAGAATAATCTGCTGTCATTTTTCTAATCCACTTTGATAAGGCCAAATCATTTGCCGGAGCTTTCGTTCTGTAATTCACATGCTTTCAACCTTCATAGCTCCATACTTATGGAATTGCTCTGCCACTACTTTCTGGCTAGACGAACGTTTTTAAGTTCCACCGAGCTACTCCACCGAGCTAATAAACGATAACTCTTTATGCTATCGTGCTGCGCGTTGCAGCCCGCGTTCATGCTAGACAATCATATGGCCCTTATTTAGTATAGTGTCACATTTTACAGTGGCCCGAATTCTCCCCATCTCATATCAAACTTTCCCTCGGCAGTTTATTGAAATCACGTTAATCAAATCTTTTAGCTCGCTGCAGTTTGTAAGATATAAAACGGCTACCTGCTTTAGCGTTCGAGTTGTTGCTCTACCATTCTCCCACCCTTCCTTCCTCGATTACCCAACCTCAGAACCAAGTCTAAGCTTTCTCTCACAAGGTCTGTTTTTCTAAACTTGTAGCTACAAGTTTCTCGTAGCGATAACGTACAGTATATCAAAACATAGCAGTAGTGATTTCAAAGCAAATAATAATAATTGAATAGAAAGATGCCTCTCACTTCGATGTCTTTTCCCTGCTGAACCCAAAAGCCTGAAGGCTTGGCCTTAATGCTATCCATTTCTTAACTTCCAGTTCTTCACTATTTTTAAAGTCAGTTAACTACTTCAAAACCTAGCGCAATGCCAACACCAAATTGAGAAAGAAAGAATACTTACAAAGACAACGAAGAGCGTCTATCCCAATTAGTAGAATGGCGGATACAGCTAGGACTTGGCCTAGGTCCCAACCATCTTTAAACCAGTTCTGATTTAATATGGTCAGTATTTGGTTTCGAAATATCTCGTAGAACGAGAGAAGTGCCCAAGTCCCAATTGAAAGAACGAGCATATCCAAACAAGCAAAGAGGTTAGAGGAACGATGGTAAGTTGTATGATTTCTCTTTCATAAGTCCAAAAACCATTTGAATCTCTGCCTCTCTTTATTGCTAGCGTACTGATGTTGCCGTTCGAAGCTGTCTTCCTTTCTTACCAATGAAGCATCTGATTATAAATAAGATCGAAATTCTAAGACCGAAGTAGATAATAAAACCCTACAAGACTATTATGAACGTATTCTTATTCCTAGGGTTAGGGTTAGGGGGTTCATATTTATTGCTAAACTACGCGTAATAACACGCTATAATATTAAAGGTCCTATAAGTTCTATATTCCAAAACCAAGACCGCTTTATAAGTCCCCCCTTATATATTATAAGAGTCCTATTAATACTTCCTATAGTTTATTATAATATCGTAATAATATCTAATCCTAGTTTAGTATAGTTAAAGCCTAAAGTGGTCTAATAATTATCTATAGCGGTAATATAAATCCACTACTTATAAATATAGGTCTAAGAAAATCTATTCTATTTCCTATAGAGTTATCTAAATATATATGCCTAAGAGTTGCTCTCTACTATTAGAGTAGAGTTATAGTAGGAGCAGGGTAATTAAAGTCGTCTGAATATCCTATACTAAGATAGGATCTTCTAGATCTATAATCCCTATTAACCTAGTTCTCTATTATATCTAAAGCAAGGTGCCTTTTAGAGACTAGGTTCTTTTAATTCGGTCGATCTTTGCTAGTTCTACTAAGTAGGAGGTTTGTCTTTTATATAGTAGTACGTCTTCCGTAAGGTTTATATTAAGAACTTAAATAATCTAGAATACTAGGTAAGCTCCTTTCCTATAATGCTTTTATAATATCTTAGGTTATAACTTTATAGTTAAAGACTTTTTATAATATTCTAGGTTATAACCTTATAGTTGTAGACTTTTTATAATATTCTAGGTTATGACTTTATAGTCGTGGTGCTTTTACGACTTCCCAGGTTATAGTGCTTTTACGACTTCCTAGGTCAACGGATGCTTTTTATAATATCCTAGGTTATAGTGCTTTTACGATATCCTAGATTAACGGATGCTTTTTACAACCTCCTAGGTTAACAGATGCTTTTTACGACCTCCTAGGTCATAGTGCTTTTATAATATCCTAGGTCAACGGATGCTTTTTACGACCTCCTAGATTAACAGATGCTTTTTACGACCTTCTAGGTTAACGGATGCGTTTTATAACCTCCTAGGTTAAAAAAAGTAGGACGCGTCTAAAATTTAGACTAGTCCTACTTATATTAATATCTTCTCTTATTCTACTTCTAAGTCTACTTTTTTTCTGCCTGCTCCGCCTCTTTATCTTATCTAAACCTGCTATAGACTAATTATTATACTACTAGTAGAATCTAGATTGCTATAGATACCTCTCTAATATTTAAGAGAAAGTTAATATTAGTAAATTTCCCTTAAATCCCTAGTTATATCTATATCTTCTATTTCCTATACTACTACTACTACGTTAACTTATCTGCGTAGTTTAATACTAGGCAGTTTTTATAGCCGCGTTTCTATTTTTATCTATAGATATAAGTAAACCTCTATATAAATACCTCTTAGCGGTACTAGAGTAGTATATACTAGAATGCAACTAGTGCAGCAAAATAGATATTAGCTAGTCGGCATCCCTTTACTTTCCAACTGCCTATTAGGATTAATATAGTAAGCTATACTATCTTGGCTTCTATCTATAAAGTCTCCCTCCGCTCTACCTATAACTAAAGTTATAAAGCTATGCTTACTATTAGTTAAAGGTTAGATATAGCTTTAAATTATGCCTAGACAGGTTCCTCGCCTAGCTAGAATGCAAATAACTATTATTATAGGTCTCCTTAGCTTTTTTCTAGAAGCATCTTAATTAGGC